>JAJPUD010001101.1:276377-495319 GCA_023553655.1 Myrmecobius fasciatus
CCCCCCCCTTCATTCTCTCAGCTTTGCCTACAGCCGGTGGAGGGAGTGCCAGCAACACTATGAAGGTGACCCACTCCCTGGGGCCTGCTCCCGCCCCACAATGTCCTCACTGGATGGCATTAGGGGAGGCGCAGGACACGTGGCCAGGACCCCCCCTTCCCGAGTCCCCTAGGCAGGCACCATCTACCCGTGTGCCTACCATACTTGATCCCCATTTCTCTTCCAGTCTCCTCTCCCCATACTGTCCCTAGCTCCCCACTACTGGCCCAGGGATGGGGCCCAGGCATGCCCACTGAAGGGGTCAGGTTCCAGTGGCTCTTTCCCAAGCTCGCCAATCACCTAGAGCTGTGAAAGAAGGGACACCAGGATCTTCTTCGACTCTAATAAAGCTCCAAAGCCTTAAGGAGATGAAATGATCGCGGAAACATTATAGGAGAGGCCCAAAATGGGCGAGAAGTGATCGAGTACCGTGGGGGCGGAAACTGACTAACCTAGAGTCTCTGCAACCACTTCCACTAAGGGCAAGAGGAGCCTAGTGAGAGGGGCCTCCCTAGAGACCAAGAGACAGCAGCATCTCTACTACCAGATACTCAACAATTTCGCTGGGAGTAAAGAGCCTGAAACCAGTTCCCTCCTCACCCTACTTCGTACCTAGGGCTAGGTTTAGAAATGCATCAAGCCTTTGGAATAATCGCGTTCGATCTGCCAGCAGGAGAGAATAGACGACGGGAAAAGCTCCCGAACTGATTTTCTCTAGAGTACCGAAAAAATACCAGTTCATCCCCTCTTTCTCTCCGCATCTCGCGCTTTGAGATCGGGACTGGAGATACTCAAAAGATCCATCCCCCTTCACTCCACCTAGTCCTAGTACCTCGAGGTGTGGGTTAGGGAGAAAGGAAACTGACTCCAACTATTGCCAACCTTCCCCCAATAAGAGCCTGGGTAGGGGGACAAGCCGGAACCCCGCCCTCCTAACAGAAGCCCTAGCTCCTAGGGCAGCGATTGGGGGATGCAAATATTCCCTCCCCTGCCTGGCAACCTTAGTCTCCGCGATCCCCTGAGGTGGGCGGGGCTAGGCAGCTGACAGAAGCTGCACCTTTGCTGGGGCTGACCCAGGGCGGTCCAGCGTACAGGACTGTGCCCGGGGCTCGGGTGCGCGTGAGAGGAGACTGGGCGCGCGCGAGCGGGGGCGCGCGGGGAGAAAGACACTGGGAGGCGGCGGCCGAGGGGCGGGGAAGTGCCGAACGGCCCCGCGCCTGGCTGGGATGCGTGCAGGCGGCAGCCGCGTCGGCTTAGGAGTCCCGCTGACTGGGGAACCGAAAAGCGTGGACTGGGAGAAGACGGCAAACACCAGCAAGAAGAGGCAAATTCTTTCCATTGGAAAACCTCTGTAATGGATTTGAAATAAACTTGAGGAGGGGATTGTGGACGTATGGAGCCCCGGAGCTGACCACGCGCGCCAGCCCGTCGGGGGCCCATGCGCAGCCCGCCAAAGCCCTTCTCCTCTACCTGGTAGCCCAGCTAGCTTCCCTGCCCTAGAAGATCAACCGAACCGAACCCAGTTGGCTGGCCGCGCATCCCTTGTTCCCTGCCCTGGTCGGGTCTGGAGGATGCCTGGGGCCCCTGCAGCCGTCTAAGTAACCGAGGAGTGAAGGAGGGCAAAGTCCCGGGCGGGATGGTGCAACAGAAGAGAGGTCGCGTTGGCGAAGCCAAGCGGGAAGGCTGCCAGGCGCCGGCTGCGGGCGAGAGGGCGCGGCTCCGCCGGGAGACCCCTGGTGAGCCAGGCTGGTGCAAGACCCCCAGCGGCCACATCAAGCGGCCCATGAACGCTTTCATGGTGTGGTCACAGCACGAGAGACGGAAGATCATGGACCAGTGGCCCGATATGCACAACGCCGAAATCTCCAAGAGATTGGGCCGCCGCTGGCAGCTGCTGCAGGACTCTGAGAAGATCCCGTTCGTACGCGAGGCTGAGCGGCTGCGTCTCAAGCACATGGCTGACTACCCGGACTACAAGTACCGGCCCCGTAAGAAGGGCAAGGGGGCGCCCAGTAAGGCGCGGCCCCGCCTCCCCAGCAAGACTAAGCCGGCGCTGTTGGGCCGCGGGGGTGGGGGGCGCAGGAAGACAGCCGGGGAGTCTGGGGAGCAGCGCGGGGGAGGCCCCACTCTAGGGGAGGAGGTAGAAGCCGAGGAAGAAGAGGAGGAGGAGGAGGAGGAACTATTGGAAGTGCGGCTGGTGGAGACACCCGGGCGCGAGCTGTGGCGGATGGTCCCAGCGGGGCGGGCTGGGGGGAGACCAGGGGAGCGGGCAGGGGGGCCGCGCCCGGAGCCGCAATCGGAAGAAGCGGGGGGCACCCCCGAGACTTCGAGATCCTCGCAGCGCGGAGTGACCGCCACCTCGCCGCTTGGCTCCCCGGCGCCCTCTTCCCTGGTCCCTTCAGACGAAGAGCGTGAGGAAGAAGAGGAGAGAGAGGAAGAAGAAGAGGAAGAGGAGGAGGAGGAGGAGGAAGAACCGGAGAAGGAACCTCTTGGGTTTTTGCCCCGGCAACTCCCAGGTACCATAGGCCCTGGCCTAGATTGCACCGCCCTCGACAGGGACCCGGACCAGTTCCCTCCTGCGGGGACCTCGCACTTCGAGTTCCCGGACTACTGCACCCCCGAGGTGACCGAGATGATCGCTGGAGACTGGCTCATGTCCAGCATCGCGGACTTGGTCTTCACCTACTGAGCCAGGCACTCACTAGGTGACTCGGACTCCACAAATCAGGTCGCACTCAAAAACCAGCTGTTTACATACAGGAATCAGGTATTTTTGGCCTTCAGCCCCATCAAAGGCAAAGGCTTCCGCTGTCACCCCATCCCCGAATCAGACGCCCTCAGCCATGCCTCCACACTCAGCCTACCCTACAACCCATCCCCTATGGACACACCCCACTTTCCATGACTTGCACCCAGACACGCCCCTCTCTCCATCTTTCTAGACACACCCCTCTCTCCATACTCCTAGACACACCCCTCTCCATCCCTTAAACACAGATACACATGAATCTTTGCTCCTTCAGTCCCCTACACACTGGCATGCTCCTTTCTCCATCCCATATACACACCCCTTTCTTTGTGGTGGAAGCATGGGGTAGTGGAACTGGATAGGAGATGGAAGAATCCTCTTCGAGTTCCAGCTCTGCCCCTAACCAGCTGTGTGACCTTGGGCAGGTGATTTGACCTCTCTCTGCCTAAATTTCCTTATCTGTAAAATGAAGTGGTTGGAATAGATGACCCCTAAGATCCCTTCCAGCTCTAGAAATCTATGAAACTCCCCCTTATGTGGACACAGACTAACCCTCTCTCCATTCCTTACAGAGACACCTTTCTCTCCATCCCTTAGGGAGGCAGCTTGGTACTGCCCTTGGATTAGGAGTCAGAATCTGTGTTCAAATTCCAGATTAAAATAACTACCTGTGTGACTTTGGGCAAATCCCTTCACCTTTTGGGGCCTCAGTTTCCTCATCTGTAAAATGAGGGGGTTGGACTAGATGGCCTTTTAAGGTCTCTTCCAGCTCTATATCTATGATCTTATAAACCTCTCTCCATCTCTTCCACAAACAAATCTCTTTCCACCCCTTATACCCATATCCTGTTTTCCCCATTCTTTCTCTATATGCCCCCATCCCATTCCTTGGGCAGAACCCCCCTTTTCTATGTCCTACATATGCAGGCACACACATTTCATCTACTCCTCCTTCTCCAAAGGGGAGGTCTCATCAGAGTACACAAGCCCACCTCCCTCAAAATTTCCCTAGCTGGGATGTGTTCCACTCATCACCCCATCCTGGCTCAGGGTTGTGAGAGAGACTGCTCTAGTGATTCTCTCTGAAGCCTAGCTCCTCCTTACCTAGCTCTATAACCCCTATTCCTGTTCTCGGTTACTCCATAATTCCCCCCTCCCTTTTACTCCCGTCTGCCCCCCCCAACTGCAAGTCTCCCTCCAGACCTCCCTCTCTCAGTGTCGAAGAGCTGAAGTTGTGACCTTGCTTCCTCCTTCATGTCCTGGACTTGCTACCTTTGAGGAAAACCTGGGGTGCTTGCCCAGTCACCGACCCCACCAGGGCAATCCACTCTGGACAAAGATAAGAGGCAGAGGACATTCTATCTTAACCTGCAACCATCTTATCAACTCTAGGTGACCTCAAAGCTCTGCCTTTTAAGAGAAACATTGATGGAACAGTGAATTCCCTGGTTCTAAGGAGGATTATTTCATTCTTTTATTGTCTGAGGATACCCTACAAGACACCCCTGAGGAATGATAACCCCTTTCTTTCCTCCTTTTCATTTGCCCTGTTGACTGCTCTTTCCCAGGTATACCTGGCCCCAGTCCTCATCTGTAAAATGATAGGGTGGGATTAGGTGACCTTGAAAAGGTCATCTCTTAGCAGGGTAGGGTAAGAACTGCCCAGAGTTCCATCTGTGGGCTTCACCTAAAGATGACTTGGTCCATCAAGTTCCCCCAAATAACCCAGGCTAGGCTGAGACCTCTTGACCTCAGCAGGTATCCTATCCCCACTTAGAGTGACCAGGTCTTCTTTACTAGTGGGACTGGTAGCACCATCAAAATCTATTCCAAGATTCAAGATACAAGCCCCTTGAGAGGAATCATATATGGAGCTGCTGGATGGGGGGAAGGGGGAAAGATTGGACAGTAGACCTTCCCTTCCTTTAAAAGCCTACTCTGAGAGCCATCCACTGAAAGCGAAACAGAGCAGAGAGCAGGAAAGGCTGTTTAAAGCACTCAACAATATATATCCTTTCTACACAGTCTGCTGGGATCCCTAGGAAAGACCCCCCAGTAAAGCCAATACTTCCTGAGTACCCACATCTCCTCAAGAGGGGAGACAGCAAATGTCCAGATGGGGACCTTCTAAAGAGTAAGCCATGCAGTTTCTCCCTGTGCTTGGCCATGGAGTTTAGGGCCCTGTCAGTTTCTCCCTCCTAGGGACTGGATCCGATGGTCAGGCCCTATTACTCTTGACTATCTCTTTCACCCCTCCTGACCTCTTCCCCTTGACCCTCACCCAGTTCTCAGTGCCAAATGCTTTGATCAGTGTTATCTTCAGCTGGGGAAAGGGACGTGGAGAGGGCTTGGAGTCAGTGACCAAGTCAGCAATCATTCAGCAAGATCCCTGAGGCATGCTCAGCCTCCTGAGTGGTTCCCAGGACTAAGAGGGATCATCTGCAAGCCAAGTGTTTAAGCTTTAACTTGAAGGGTCCAGAGGGATGTGACAGGAATGGTCAGATCATTGAATTCAGAATGAGTAACCTATAGTACAAGAAGCCCTAGTTTTTGTCTTATGCTGACCCTCTGTGCCTCAGTTTGCCCATTTTTGAAATGGGGACAGGTGCCTTTTCCCTTGCATTTGGATTATCTGGTTATGAAATGCAGGGTCTGAGGGCTATTCCTAGCTTATGGCTTCTGTGGGCGAAAAAGAAATGCTGGTCAGGTCTTTCCAGATATGGATGACAACTATTTCTTCCTGTCAGAGGGTGTCTGTCCTCTCTGTTGGACAGCCTCCCCCCACCCTATGCTATGCTCCCTTCCTTCCCTTTTCCTCTGGCCTCCTGCTGTTTGCCTCCCTCAGCTACCTGGCATTTCACAGCTTCACCTATCCCCTTCGCCCACTGCGCTTCCTCATCCCCAACTTGCCCATCTCCCATCACTACCCAGATTCTGCTGACATGGTATGCCCCCCTCTGTCATAGGTTCAAATATCCACATATACAGATCTCTCAGGAACAAATGGGGACCCCTGGTCCCTCCACACCTCCTTCTGTGCCGTTCCCCACACAGGCCAGCATCTCTACAGGGATATCCTATCCCAATTCACCTACCAGCTACCCCTGTATGTGGTGCTCCAATTCCAGGCCTCCTTTCTATCTCTTTCTTTTGCATTTCCTTTCTTTTTTTTTTTTTAAACGTTGTATGAGTGAAGAGGTATCACTGTGTGTTGTCTTGGAGAACTAGTCTTATAGCTGAGAGGAGGAGGGGGACAGCTCCCTCTCTGTGTGGAAGGGGCTGGAAGCCCTGGACTCCAGTATTGCTGCCCAATACCAGGATTGAATAAAGTATATGTGCCCAGAACCTGTCTATCTCTATGTGTCCATTTCTCTTTCTCTCCTTTCTCCTACTTCTTCCGTCGTCTTTATTGAGTTTCAATTCTACCCAGGGTAGGTATGAAAGATCACATTTGTCTCCTTATCCTTGAAAATCTGGAGACAGGTTGGCAAGACAAAACCATTCCTCAACAGTACACCATTGCCTCTAGTCTCTTGCTCCCCAAATTCCTTCCCGTCATGATATATTAAATTCATTATGAAGAGATAAAACCTTTCATTTCATTAGCTTCTGGATTTGGATGGGACCTCAGAGATGATCTGGTCTAATTCCCAACTAAAGCAGGAGACCTGTCTGCATAAATTTTAATAACCAATCGTTCTACCTGTTTTAACACTTACAAAACAGCCTTACAGAAAGCTCACTCTCCACTAAAGCTGCCTGTTCCATTTTGGAACTGCTCTATTCAACTGAAATCTGCCTCCCTTCATTTTTTTAGCCCTTGCCCATTGTTCTGTCCTCTGGGGCCAAATAGTACAGGATTCATGTTACAGTCCTTCATAATACTTGAAAATGGCTAGGATATACCTCCGAAAAAGCTACTTAAAAGCTAAACATCCCTAGCTCCTTCGGCCAATTTAATAACATAGCTACCAGCTTCTCCCATAACATACTCACCTCTTCTAGAAACATTTCAGCACTTCAATGAGTCTCCTAAAGGAGAACCCCCAGTCCTGAAAAGATCAATCAGAGAATGCAGATCCCTATTAAATGGGAATGTGGGAACTAAGAAGGGAAGGAGAAAACAAAGTTTAATGGGAAGAGGACTGGGTGTGGAGTCAGAAGACCTGGACTTGAATCCCATCTCTCCTGCTTTATTCTTGTATGACTTTGGACAAATGTCTTTCCCACCTCATAGCTCAATATAGCCCGTAAAGGAAAGATGCTGCACTATATTGTCTTCAACATCCCTTACAACTCTTAAGTTGTTTTAATTCTGTGACTCTGACATAGAGCCTGAGGGAGGATGTACCGTACAGCTCTGACAATCTATGTTCCAGGGTCCATTCAGACTTAAATATCCTCAGATTCTTCCTGCATCTGGGATGAGATAAGATTTGAGAAGTTGGGGGGAGGAGGGAAGGGAAAGGGGAGGAGAAGGGGGAAGAAACACTGTCTATGATCCTGGCGACACCTGCTGGCTAAATTGTGGTAGTATCCCGACTTTTGTTCAATTCTGGAAAAAGGTGGGTGTGAAAATAGCTATTTCACCTTCAGGAAGAGAACTCCAGTAATAATGAATAAAACACAGAATTGTATATTATAGAATGTCATAGCTAGGATAAACCTTAGAACATAAAATATCAAGGCTAGGGCAGGCCTTGGAACATAGAATGTCATAATTGGGAAAAACCTTAGAACATAAATATCAGGGCTGGGATGGGCCTTGGAACAGAGAATGTCATAGCTGTGGGGTACTTAGAATATAGAATGTCATAGTTGGGAGAAATCTTAGAACATAAAATATCAGGGCTGGGATGGACCTTGGAACACAGAATGTCATAGCTGTGGGGGTACTTAGAATATAGAATGTCACAGTTGGGAGAAATCTTAGAACATAAAATATCAGGGCTGGGATGGGCCTGGGAACAGAGACTGTCATAACTGGAAGGGAACTTAGAACATAGAATGTCACACTTGGTAGAAACCTTAGAACATAAAATATCAAAACTAGGATGGGTCTTGGAACAGAGAATGTCATAACTGGGAGGGAATTTAGAACACAGTCTGTCAAGAGTTGGAAGGGATCTTGGATCATAGAGTATCAAAGCTGGAAAGAACCTTTGAATGTAGGCTATTGGAAGAGCCATAGGATGTCCTGATAGTAAGAAACTTGAGAGATCATCTAGTCCTGCCTTTTTATCTTTCCCAATAAAAAGATTGAGTTCCAGATTTATGAACTATATGATTTTCCTCCTATGTAACAAGTTCAGTGAATGGGATATAAATAAGTGTAAGACAGGATCAATAAGACAGATTCCTTCCAAAGTTCAGGAATCCATTAGGAAATACGAAGCTCTAGGTCTCTTATAAAATTAAAGGAAAAAAATACCTAGAAAATCTTGTATAATCAAGTGCTACCAGGTATAATATAGTCACTAAGGTATTCAGGGATAGGGAAATCCCTGTGGTCTGAAAGAGTCCAAGAAAGAGGTGGGTTTCAAAGGGGGGAGGTTTTAGAAGCATTATTTGATGACTCAGGCACAAACAGCTCCAAAAATCCAGAAATTCACAGAGGAGAGAGGAACAGTATAATAGAAAGGGAAAGCACTAGATTTGGGCTCAGAGGCCCTCAGCTTGCTTCCTGGCTCTATTTGCTAAATAAATTGGGAAAAGTCACTGTCTGGATTAACCTCTCTGATTTCCTTTTTCAAATAAAGTTTGGATTAGCTGGCCACTGACCCTGAAATCCTGTGATCTATAAAACAGGAGAAATGATAATTCTTTTATGACTTAACAGCCTTATTGTGGGATAAAGTCCTATAAAAAATAGCTTACTTATAAAGTTTGTTAAGGCTTACAAAATACTATCCCACAGCAACCCCAAGAAGTTCAATCCTGTTCTAGTCTAAATATTTAGATAACACAAATTTACAGGATACTTTCCTCAACATCATTGAAGGAAGAAGGGCTCTGTGCCTTTTTTTCTGGGAAGTTTGGGGTACTGGAGCCAAGAGATAGGTGAACCAGAAATTGTTGTGGGCTGGGAAGATCAGAGAGTCATAGGATTTAGAGCTGGAGGAAACCAGAGAGATTATCTAGTCCAATCCCCTCATTTTACAGATTAAGAAACTGAATCCTAGAGTGGGGGAGAAAGCTCTTGTCTGAGGTCCCACAGGCAGAAAGTGACAAAGTGGGTATTCAAACCCAGGTCTTCTGACTAAATCATGAGTACTTTGACAAAGATCCAGGTCCTAAAGAATGATGGATAGATACCAGAACCAAACATGTTGTTCCCAAGGTCCAAAGCCAAATTTTTTTGGGAGGTGGAGGGGCTGAGGGTCATCATGGGCCTAGGAATACCAAGATTATATGCTCCACACTTTTACAGAGATAATGGAGAGTCCCACAGTCCCTGGTGGGCTTTTCAGAAGATCTCTTAAGGTGCAGAGCCTAGAGGCAGCATCACATTCTATTCTTAGGATATTCATGTAATCATAAACTCTCAGAGCCAGAAAAAAATCAAATCAACCTTGGAAATCATTGGGTATGGCTTTTTTTTAAATAAAGAGTGAAACTGAGGCCCACAGAAATCGAATGACTCATCAGAAGCCACATAGCTAAGTGTCAGAACTGGTATTTAAATTTAGGTCTTCTGACTCCGAAATACACACATACACACATACTCCTTAATCACCTGTTTCCTCAACCCAGGTCTCAGGTGCTTCGACTATAAGAAATCTGCTGAACATTTGAGGCTAGAAACAAATTACAGATGGAAGTGGAATAATAAAGTGAAGAACCTGGGAGTGATTTCACACACACACACACACACACACACACACACACCTTCAAGCTGCTTGCCTTGGGTGGACTGGGAAGGATCAGTCCAAACCTTCAGATGTGGTGGTTAGAAGGCTGGGGAACATATATAATCTAATTCAAATTGCTTACCATTTTAGGAAGAGGGGAAGAGAGGAAGGAATGGAAGAAAAATTTGAACTCAAAGTCTTGTAAAAATGAATACTGAAAATTGTCTTTACATATAACTAGGGGGAAATAAAACACTATTAAAGAAAGAAGCCTGGGAGACAGGACATTTCTGAATAGGGTACCCCTTCTCAGAAGAAATCAGCCTTCTTACTTTGATACTTTCTTAGGAAAGAGGCAGAGAAGGGAAGGGAGTAAAGATGGAGGTAGAGGTAGAGGAGAAAAAAAGTTTAGAGAAAAGTAAACAGGAAAAGCAAGAGGGAATCAAAGAGGAGGCTGAGAGAAAGAGCGAGAGACCAAAAAACCTAGGATTATCAAAGCTAAAAGGTCCCTAAGAACAGAGAATCTTAGAGATAGCAAGAGGAGAGCTTTAAAGACTACTTAGTCCAACTCTCATTCTGGAGATGAGGAAATAGGTTAAAAGAAAGAAGTGACTTGTTTAAGATTACCATCACTGGCAAGGAAAGGGGGAAAGAGAAAAGAAAGAAGACGGAGAGGAGGGGAAAGAGGAATGAGAGAAGTGGCTACTTCTAAGCTGGACATCTGCCTGAATTTCCCCAGTTTCATTGAACTCCCTAGCAACCAATGGCCACCCCACCCCCATCTCTGGTGTTCCCTAGCAACCAATGCCTCAGCTCAGCTTTTCTTGGGTTTCCTAGCAACAGAAGGTCAGGCTATCTTCCCAACAGGTGGGGGCTGTTAGACCCTTCTTTCAAAGATCAGGACTTACTCTGGATTAATAGTAGGGTGAATCATGTCAGTAGTGAGGACCCTGTACCTGGAGCCAGGACAAAACTTACTTAGGGAGAGGTTCTTT
This sequence comes from Myrmecobius fasciatus, assembly GCA_023553655.1. Lineage (NCBI taxonomy): Eukaryota > Metazoa > Chordata > Mammalia > Dasyuromorphia > Myrmecobiidae > Myrmecobius > Myrmecobius fasciatus. The sequence goes on from JAJPUD010001101.1 coordinate 287,012, forward strand.
AAAGTCCCTGATACTGCTTCTTTTTTTGCTTTTTTTTTTTTTTTTTTTTTTTTTTTTTTTTCCTATTGTGGCTTCCTGGCTTGTTTTGTTGTTTGTTTTGTTTTTTGCTTTTTGCACCTGGGGGAAAACAGACTGTCTCAATGCTGCTAAGAAATGGCCCAGGTTCACCCTCACAGAGCTCTCTTCTCCACATAAGCTTGTAGAAGATTTTGCCTGAAGATTGAACTCTGGTGAGGCCCTTGCTGGCCCTGCCTGAAAGGACGACTCCTGATATTCAGAGGTGTAAGGAAGGTGTGTAACTTAGCTAAAACCATACATAAGAGGGACCCATGTCAAGGCAGAAAGGGAATGAGGAGAATGATTGGGATGGAGCCCCAGTAGGCACTACCTAGACAGAAAAGACCCCTGACTTTTACAAAAAAAGTCCAGATATAGATTAGAAGGCCCCTTAGGCTACCAGGAATTCCCAAAAGGGACGGTGAGGAATATAGCCTGGAGCATGAGAATGAGGCCTGGTTAAAATCTTCCTAATCCACTACTGTGGGACCTGGGAAGAACTGATTGCCGAGCGGGATCCCCACAGGCCAAAACCCAGTGACTCAATCTTACCTAGGGGCGTGTGAAGGAAAAAGAAAAAGAAAAAGGCAAACCAAATAACAACTGGAGACTAAGCAGGGGGCAGATAGAGGGGACTGCTCCCTCAGACTAAACACTTGGGGGAAAGGGCAGCTTTGGGAAAGACCTAGGGAGAAAAGAGGTTTTTAAAATGTGGGAAGGATTCGTCCAGAGCTCTCCAAAGCTTCACTGGAGTTAGTTATATTGTCCCTAAATGTATGGATGGAGTCTTATTGACAGAATGGGGTATCTGTGAAAGGGGAGGTGGTGACTCAGTGAAGAGGCTCCGTTCTCTTTTAAGGAATGAGGCTCGGTGGGTGATCTGGGCGGGGGATTGATTGGTTAGTGGATGTGGGTTCATTGAGAGATGAGGGCTCAGGGAAGGATGACGCGAGCTTAACGAGGGGATGGGGGAGAATGCATCGTGGAAAACAGGGGGTCGGTAAGGAGGGCACCTTCCTGAAGACAAGAAGGGGGTGTTTAGCGGGCCGATGGGGGTTAAATTTCCTAGGAAAACCCAATACCACCAAGCTTGGTCCAGCCTGTGACAGCCCCGGAGAGTAGCGGGAGATGCCATTTCTAGAAGCTACCTGGGGTTGATGAAGCAGTGCCATGGACTCCAGCACTGTCACCCCCCACCCTCCTCCCCACCTCCCACCCTCCCTCCGCAGAGTGGTTCTTGCGCAAGCGCCAGCTCAACCCAGCACAGGGGAGGCTGCGGGCTTCGAGGTGAGCGCAGCCCGCCGCGCTCCGACACCCCTTCAGCCCCAGTTCCAGCCTTCTCTCCCAGGCTAGCCCCAGAGCCAGCTCCTTTGGCCCGGGGGCTGCCTTTCCTCTCCTGTCAGGCCGTGCCAGGCAGTCGGGGGACCCCAGGGAGGCAGACGGTGCTCTGAGGTCGAGTATGGCAGTACCCCTGGCCTAGGTAAGCAGTATGGGGGTGCAGGGCGCCTCATCAAGGCACGGAGGTGCCCAGGTCCTAGCCTTGGGACCAATAAGGGGAGGAGGGGACCGGTCTAACCAGACTGACTCTGCCCTGGGAAAAAAACGAGATGCTAAACTGGGATTCTTTATATCCCTGTGGGATGCCTCAGATCCGGGCTATGCACCACTTCTGTGCCTCAGTTTCCCCGTTAGAGGAAAGGGTCGGGTAGTCTGATGGGCAGCTGGAATATACTATAGAAATATAAATACACTTCCCTCTAAAGGGAGAAGGGTGAGAAGCCCGGAAGAGATACTCCTTGGAGCTCTTTGTAGGAGGAGGGGTGGACAAGGGGGAGGGAGCAGAAACCCGAACCGGCACAGGATCTCTATCTCCAGGAGGACTTCACCTTGGAGAGAGCCCTGAGCAAGAGCTGGAGGGAAGAGTGGAGGACCAAAACATGAAGAGAGACCACATTTCTATTTCTATCCATCCTCTACTCCCTTTACTGCCCCCTCCCCTTGTCCCTTCTCTCTTTCTCCCATTCTAGAGCTGACTCACAGGTTGTCTGCTGTAGTCAACATCCTTTCGTCTCTCCTCCTAATCCTCCACTCCCCTCCTCCATCAGTAGCTGACTCAACCTGTAGCCATCATCTCCTTACTAAACCCCCTCTTCCTTTCTCTTACCCCCATCTTAGATTGCTGATTCACCTGTAGCCAACAGCCCTTCCCCCTCATACATTCCCCCCTTTCTCTTTCTCCCTCTTTACCCCACCCCCATCCCACTGCAGCCAGCTTTCCCCCTCCCTCCTCCATCTCTGGCCAGTCTTGAGACTGTTTCCATGGCAACTCTCACCCTAAGCTTTCCACTGGCTGGTCCTTCCCCTCCCCCAGTCCAGCGGCAGAGACCCAGAATAGGGGGAGGAGGTGGGGCCACAGAGACTGGAGAGGAGGCTCCAAGGTCACCTTTCCTCCTCCTCTTCCTAAGGAAAAAGTGGCATTTAGAGGGAAAAGATATAGGGCCAAAATATGGGAAGGCAGTAGGTCCCACTTATATGAAAGATGATGTTATTAAGGAAGGTCCAACCATATCTCCATTCCCAGCTTTTAGTTCCCTGTTTCTGCAACAGGCCCTCCCATCTTGTTATCCCCCTCTCCCCAGTTAACAAATGAAAGCTTGGAATAAAGCCTGTTCCCAAGCTGGGAGTCCCCCATCCTCCCTAACTCTTAACCTAAAGCCCTCACACCTTACCTCTAGCCCCTTTGTTCCTTCAGAAGGGCACTCTCTCCCCCTTAGATCCCTATCTTCATCCATCCTTCCTAAGCCCTGCACTGTCACCTAAGGTCTGAGAGTGAGGCCCATTTCTCTGCCCACAAAATAATCCTCTGTCTAGCTCTTCCTTGAAAATTTGAAATTGTATTGAGGAAATCTGGATTCTTATTCTAGTTTAACCATTCCAAGCAGCATGACCTTGGGAAAGGTTTCAAGCATAGGTTGTTCTAAGGCTGAGAAAGCTGGCTTTGTTCTGCCTGGCCTGGGAAGACAGATCAGGAAAAATGGGGAGAATAACCTGAAGGCAGATTGCACTTCTCAGAGTAAGAACTTCCTAACCTTCACAACTGTCCAACAACAAAACAATAGCTCACATGTGTGTCTATATATATATATGTATATAATGTGTGTATACACACATGTATAATATACATATATATTATGTATGTAACTTTAGAAATAATGAGGACATGAGAGATAGTGACTTCCCCATCACTGGAGATATTCCAGCAAGAGCTGGATGATTCACTTATTAGGAATGTTGTAGAGAATAATATAGATTTAGAGCTAGAAGCAATCTTGGAGGTTCTAGTGTGACCCCTCCCCCTCATTTTTATAAATGAAAAAATTGACACCCAGAGGAGTTGTCCACTTACCCAAATTCATATGCATTATGTAGATTTTAACTCATGCTCTCTGACTCCAAGTCCCAAAACTGGAATGATGTCTTTCAGAAGAGAATATTGCTAAGCTAAGTTCTTAATTGAACTAGATAACTTCTGAGAATCTCTCTCCAGTTTGGGGATGCTTTCATTCCAAGTCACTAAATCTCTCTGATCCTCAGTTTCCTCCTCTATAAAATGAAGCTATTGGATTAGATGGACAATTTCTAAGGCCCTGCTTAATTCAAACACTCAGTTCTAAAGTCCTCATATTGATAAACTATGATTCTTTAATTATTAAATACTATAATTCACTCATCAATCCAGGAATACCTTTGGTTCCAGAAGGCTTTAGCATCCAAATGCAAATAACTATGGAAAGAGGAAGGGGAGGGGGGTGGGGCCTTACTTAATCTATTCTTAGGCAAAACCTTGAAGGGGGTGAGTGTGAAGTTGTTTTATCCACTTAACAAATCCAATCCAATAAACATTTGTTAAACAGCTATTATATTCTGAGACTGGGAGACTAAACCTGTGGTTTAATGGTTTAGGGTACTCACTGGGGGAGATATCTCCCTCCACCAAACCAGATCTACACCAAAATCATTTAAAGTCTTAGTGAGTTGTCTAGAGCATTGAGAAATTAAATGACTTAGTGGATGTCACACAATCAATATCAGTTATGTAGGGGAGTCTTCCTGACTCCAGAGTTGGGTCTGTATGCACTCTGTTTCAAAACTTTCTCCAGAGATAAAAAATGAAAAACAATGTGAACAAGACCCTCAAGAGGCTTACAATCTGCTAGGGGAGATATAAGTAAGTATAACCAAACAGAATTTGATTGGGGAAGAAAAGAGACCCAAAGAAAGTGTTATTAGATCTACTTCTAGCCCATAGACTACTCAATGGGGCCTTTAGGATCTATGGACCCAGTTGATTGTGAGGAGGAATTCTAAAGAATCCTGTTTGAGCTGTGTGGGAGGAAAAGAGGGATGAAAGCTAAAATGACCAGAGGGCAGAAAGGACCCTCTGAGGTAAATGGAAAGGAGAAAAAGAACTTTCCTCTTCTAGGATGTGTTGGCCATCTATTATAAACGGATTTCCTCCAGTAATAGTGTTGAAAGACTGGGATATCACAGAATTTAGAGCAAGAAAACATTTTTTTAAACATTGAGTATAGAATGTTAGAGCTGGAAGATTCCTTCCTTATAGATTTCCTGGTTTTATAGAGAAGCAAACTGAGGCCCACAGATAATGAAAAGATTTGCCCAAGTTCAAATAGTTTATGAGAAATGGATGGAATTCATACTCAAGCCTTTCAACTTTCTACTACACCAGAGAAAAACGTAGACAGAATAGTTAGAAAAGGGCTATGAGGGAAGTGGGACCTGAACTGGGCTTCATATCCATTTGGTATAGTAGAGATAATGCATGGCCTAGAGAACTGATTGGGTGCATAGGGCTTTGGGGAGCTTTGACATTAAGCCCTAATGTTCCTCCCACTCTCAGACAGAAACATGATGCCTGCTCGAGAAAGGCCATGCGCCTGCGGCCATGGTCCCCATGAGGACCCGGGCAAGTGGAATGGGGTCCGTTCCTACCTGCACCTTTTCTATGAGGACTGTGGAGGTGCAGCCCACCCTGAGGAGGTCGAGGACCCCACTCCAAATAACCAGGATACCTGTGACTGGTCGTCCTCCTTCTGGAAGGTAAGCCTTCTCCACCCCACTCTCCAAATTGCTGACCTTTCTGCCTCAGCCCAGAGTTTGAATAGTCAGAGTTTTAGGAACTTAAGAGGAGGGAGAGGTCACTCTGGACTGGAATGATCAAGAAAGGTTTTTAAATAAAGTAATATTTGAAGCAGACCTTGAGAGACAGGTGGGACACAAAAAGGGATTTTCTGGATCAGCTTAGGTTCCTGAGTAAGAAAGAATGTTGGGAGTGAGAACTACAGGCTGAAATAGATCTTGACTCTGATGCCATCTTTCTATACATTATACAAGACTGCCTCTCCCTCTACCACTTCAAGCTCACAAAATTGGCAAAATTGATGCAATCAAGTGTTATGGGCTATAGGCAGACAGGTATGCTATTATATTGTTGGTGGAGCTGTGCATTAGTGATTCTTTTTGGAAATCAAATGGGTAACATATTCATAAGAGCAACAAGACCCGATCATACTCTTTGACTCAGAAGTCTTACTGTCTTTATCAATGTGGGAACTCTATCCACTCATGCAAATTACAGCTCTTATCCTCTACAAACTTATTCATTCAGTAGTATTCAGGTTTTCTATATGTATCTCTCAGAGTTGGTACATGAATTGTTCATCTCCTTTTCCAATGATTCATGTCCTTAATGACACCTACTACATCATCATGCAATGGACTCATAGTTGGTAAAATGCTACAGTCTAATCACACCCACCATGGATCTTTCCATTGCTTTTTGGGTCAGCCCTTTGAAGCTGTGAATTTTCTCAACTTGTGTTTTATAATTCACCCGGCCAAGATATATATAGCTCTGGATTATTTCTGCAGTCTGCCCATCAAATAGAATGTCATAATCTGAGTAGTAATCATTTTTCATCCACTTGGTTTTTCCTTTATTAACTTCATAGTTCATATAGTTACTATTAGAAGGAATAAAAGACAAATTTATACCAAATTCATAATAATTTTATTGGCAATAGCCCATCTTATATGCCCCCAAAGCTGGTAGTAGGGTGTAAAGGAATTTCATACTACTGGACTTGATTGATTGAAGGAAGAGAGAGGAGCTGGATTCAAATTCCAGTTCAAGTCTACTACTTATATAATTTTGGGAAATTACTTTTCCTCATTGGGGTTCACTTCATCTGTAAAATGGTGGGGAGGTGGAAGCACAGTTGGACTACCTTTTCTCTAAGTTCTTTTTCTGAATCCTATAAGAGCCTCTTACAAAATCAAAACAACCCATTTTGGCTGACAGTCCTACATATGGGTGTGGGACAGTTGCTCATGCCCACCACTTGTCTTCCTTTTCCCAGGGAGTTGTATCTTTATCCCTTCTCTTGCTGCTTCTGGGAGCTGCTGCCCTAACCACGGGCTATGCTGTACCACCTAAGTTGGAAGGCATCGGAGCAGGAGAGTTTCTGGTTCTGGACCAGCGAGCAGCTCAATACAACAAGGCTTTAGGCACTTGCCGCCTAGCTGGTAGTGCTCTCTGTGCTGTTGCTGCGATCCTACTGAGTACTTGCATGCTCTTGGTCCTGTTGACTCGACTCAAGCCAGAACCAAAGGCGGAGCCTGTGGACAGGGAGGATGAAGAAGCTCAGCAGCGGGCACCTATTTTATGCCAGAGGCCCCAGAACTGGTGGGGACCTGGGCTTTCCTTCCACTGCTATGAGTATCCCCTTTAGTCCCTTATGGGTTCATATTATCCAGCCTAAGTGAAAGTCCTAAATCTAGCTCATAAGGAGCTCAATGGTGGGAGGGGGCATCACTGATTCAGACCTATGGGTCCCTGCCCTTTTTTGCCCACACTTCTTCTCTACATCCCTTTTCCCTTACTGTTTCCTTTTCCTTCTGGATCTCAGTGAAACACTTGATCCAAGGCTACTTACCCAATACCAGTCCAAAGAAGCTAGACCAAGGGATGGAATGTCCAGGATTGAGGGCCCCAGCTGTTCCTTCCCCACCTCCATTGTGGACTGGCCAACAGGACAGGGTTCTCCAAAAGAATAACTCAATCCTCTCTTTTTCTAGCTTAGAACCTGGATCTCATGAACTCACTCTGCCACTGAAGAACTGTGTGATCTTAGGTAAGTCATTTCTCTCTAGCATTGTTTTCCATTCAAGAGGTTAAAAACTCACCAAGATTCTTGTGGGTCTGAATGCCTTCTGTATTCTAACATCATATACACCTTCCAGCTCTAAAATTTGATTTTTGATATTCTAACATTTTTATATTTTAAAATTCCTTCTATCTTCAGCATTTTATAGTCTTGTGTTTTAAAGTTCTATATTCTAAGATTATTTCTAGCTTCAACATTCTGTGTTCTGAGGTGCCTTCCTACTCTGCCATTTTGTGACTCTGACACTCAGAATCTTTGTCTCTTCACAGAAAGAAACATTTGGGTGTGCAAAGTGATTTGGGAGGGGGGTGATATAGGGTCCCTGTGGATGTAACCCTTCCCAAGACTGCTGAACTTCCCTCCTTCCCCTACCCTTCCAAAAAGATGCTGCCTGTCTCCCTTAATAGGTTATTGTGTAATAAGGATCCCTCTTACTTGTATTCTTCTTTAAAGCACTTACATTTATTGTAACAATTGGACAAAACTAGGATAATCATTTCCATTTTACAGAGGAGGAAACTGAAGACCAGGCTGAGGAAGAGACTTTCCTATCTCAAAGAGAATCGGTGGCAGAAGTGGAAAACAGACCCAGATCACCCGATTCCCACTCCAGTGCTATTTCCAATGAACTAGCTCCTAGGGGTGGGGAGCTGGGCTTTCTGGATGGAGACATGAGTGTATCCCTGGAAGAAATTGATGTCTCCATGCTCTGTCCACCCAAGCCAACTTCTCAAGTATCCCCATCCTGGGTCCAACAGCAAGAGGTATCCTTTCTCCCATCACCACCAGGGGGCAACCTGTGCCCAGGACTGGCATAGGGAGGGAGTTGGAGTTCATCCTGCTTATCTAAAAAGCTACCTGGCTACCAAGGTCTCAACTCTACTGGGATATGGGGTCACTGGCCTAACCCTGCTTTTGCCTGACCCCCCCCCAGGCGTCTCTGTTCCCTTCTTCCTATGTTTTCTCCCTAAATAAAAAGCCAGGATGGATCTTAAGAACCTCTTCTCTCCTACCCAAATACTGGTGGCATGAAGGGCAGGCAGAAGTAGAGACACCAGGGGGGGTGCCACTTCATGCTATGGGCAGGCTGGATGATGGGTAGGGAATTGAGGAATACCTGGACAGAGTGGTCCCCCTGGATGGAGAAAACCTAGGGGTGTAGGTACTTTGAAAAATAGTCATTTTGCGATGGACACTATGGAAAACAGGCATCTTAAAGAATGGACATCATAAAAGTAGATATCTTGGGATGTGTAGTTATCTTAAAATATGGGCATCACTTTGGGATGCTGCCCCAACTGAGGATGTGTACTGTGATTGATGAGCACATTGGTGTGCATCTACTATGAAAGGTGGGTATCTTAGGGTATGAAAAGCAAACACTTGGGGATATGGTCCCATAGAGATTAGATCCTTTCAGTATGATAATGGAGAGGACAAGCATATTCTGGGGGCCCTGATTGGTAAGTGAATGGTACATGCACCTGGATACCTCAGGGCACCGTGGCTGTTAATTAAGGAGTCTGGAGAGACTTGTTATCTCTTTCCTCCCTCTCCACTCAAGAAAACTTACTTCTCCCCTCCCCCAGTGAGATCCTAGGGCAGAGATAGATTACCAGAAAGACAAGAAAGACAATATGGCCTCTGGGTTTAAGAAGTGTCCCAACCTCATTTTGCACCATAAATTTTGCATTGTAATTAATCAGTCTACAAGCATTTCTTAGGAGCCTACTATGTGCCAAGCACTTCTAAGAGCTAGAGCTACAAAAACTAAAAAGAACTTACATACTATGGTTTTGTGTAAAGAAAGACTATAATTTGAGGTGGCTGGAGGAGTCCTAGTCCTAGTTACCACATCTGTTCTAAATCCTCTTGACTAGATCCCCAGGAACAGATCCCCAACAAGTGAGGTATTCTCAGTTAACTGTGTAGAAAGATAAGAGGACAGCTGACTCCACAGGAAAGCCTCTTCCCCCTCACCAAGAGTGAATTAGGGGTAGGTTGGCCTGCAAATCCTGAGGAAGACTCCAGGGATGCCCAGCCCTCACATCCCTTAGAAACACTGAAGGCTCATCTTTGTCCCAACTGCCAGGCAAGGGGTTGTGTTAGGGAAGGACAGGAAGTGAATATAGTTTTCTTAGAGCCTTTTTGACCAGTTCAGTCTTTTTCTAGGTGTAAAGACTCCTCTATGAGGGTCAAGGCTATCTGCTTTACATGGGGAACAGCATTTCCTTTTCTTAACTCCATTCATCTCCAACCTGTGTCCTCCCACTTCCTAGCAGTGCCTTTACCCCCAATCCAGAGCCAATCTAATCAGGCTTTCCTCCCCTGATACCCAGGCCACTTTCCCCCTCTTCTTCCTGCCCCTCTTCCCAGTTTCCCAGCCCCCACTTCTGTGCAGTGCGTCAAAAGTTCCTCCTCAGAGACCCCGAGACAGGCTGTTCTCAAGACCGAGAGGACAATAGGCACAGATCAAAAACTCACCCCATCCCCTCCAGAAGAGGAAAGGTTAGCTCCAGGGCCTTGAATGCCATGATCAGCCCTGATTCAGCCTCCCCACTAAATTGTCAATCTAGAGTTCTATAAACTTCTCGTATAATCAAGAGGATCACCCAGAAGGTATGCAAAGACAGATGGAGAGAGGGAGGGACAATAGAGTGACAGATACAAATGAGATCCAGAGAAAAAAGGAAAAAACTTCATCCATAATGAATCTTGGATGTTTCTGCAGGTTCAGAAGGAATACCTTACACCCATTTATCCAAAATAAATAAGGTTGGGATCTTTCCTGGAGAGAGTAAGCAGAGAATAAAAGTGGCCCTACCCTTCCTCTGTCTGTGCTTAACTCAGTGAGCTCTGGGAGAGATATCTCCCATATTCTTCTTCCAGTATTGGTTATCTCAAGGAGATCTATGTTATAATAAAATGACTGATTGTCTGGAATTCCAAGATCCTGGACCTCTAACTTGCTTTGCTAAACCCAACCCAAAAGTCTCAGCCTGAGGAAAGTGACCACAGATTCCCAGAGAAGCTTTGCTTTTCCATACTCTGACCATCTCCTGGGTTGACAAGGGGATCCATAGATTACTTGGCCCCTTCCCAGCCCAGGCTCTGACTACTAATGGAATCAGCACATATCTAATTTAATGACAAGAACTCTGAATATATCAAACCTGGGTTTGAGTCCCTAACTTTGTGTGACTAACTTTAGTTCAGGTCTATCCCTTCCCTTTTTTAAAAGCCTCCCAATTTCCTCATGATTCTCCTGGCTGTCTCTTTATCTACCCATAGCACAGAAGTGACCACAAGTTCTCAAAGTTCTTTCCAGCTTAGGGGGTCTCCAAAGATGAACCTGCTTGGTCCTTTGAAGGAGAGTTCAACTAAGAACAGGAGAGTTTCCCATCAGTGACCTGCTGCCAGAGAATAAATTTGCTCAGTCACAAGGTCCTTGGGAACTGTCTCCTAAGGACAGGGGCCATCATTGCATTGATAGAGAGTTCCCAGAGCAATGAGATCACTGATCTTTTGAAGGTGATAGAGATCATTCTGAACTACTGAGAAACAACAGGCCCTGAGAAGAATGTTCTTCATCATGCTCTCAAACCCCAGGAAAAGCCATCTGTCCAAGGACATAGGAGTGGAATCCGTATGTGTGCATGGATGGGTAGGTATGCATCATGTGTGTGTGTACATGTTGACTGGCACGGCCTTAAAGGGCCAATCTCAAAGCCAGAAAGATCTGAGTTCAATTTCTGGTTTTGACAACATTCTGTAACAAGTGAGTTTGGACAAGTCATTTAACTTTTCATTGTATGAGGAAACTCAGAAAGGTTGTTTTGCATTGGTGGAAAGCATTTCCATATTGGGGATACCTTTTGCCAATGAAATCACAGATCTGGACAATGTCTCTTCCCCTCCAAATGAAAAGACAATACCAGGCATTTGGGTTACATATTACATATGGATTATATGTATTCAGACACAATGGCAGGCACACTACACAGAGTTTTGTTTCAATTCAACAGACATTTATTAAGCACCAAATAGATAAAGTTCTGGGCCCGGAGTCAGGAAGATCTGAATTCAAATCCAGCCTTAGACACAACAGGTTGTGTGTCCCAGAACAAATGATTTAATCCTGTTTGCTTCAGTTTTTCATCTGTAAAATGAGCTGAAGAAGGAAGGCAAATCATTCCAGTATCCTTCCCCCCCCCAAAAAAAAAATAATAACACCTTGGACAAGTATTGGTCTGTTATGGTTCATGGAGTCATGAAGAATTAGACTAAACAAGTAGTTCAATGGATAGACTGCTAGATCTGGAATTTGGAAGAACTAAAGTTAAAATCCAGGCTCAGATACTAGCTATGTGATTATAGGCAAGTCATTTAACCTCTGCATATCTTAGTTCCTCATCTATAAAATGGGGAATATAATAGCCCCCACCTTCCAGATCACATGAAATATATATAAAGGGCTTAGCACAATGCCAAACATATAATAGGAGCTATGTAAATGATTATACCCTGTGCTGTGCTGGTTGCTATGGACATGAAGTTTGAAAAACAAACAAACTGCATTATCCTGTTCTTTACAGAGATTACATTCAGTTTAAGGGCGGGGACAGGTTTATGTATAAACAAACTCAGTTTCTCTTCTGTAAAATGAGCTGGAGAAGGATATATCAAAGAACTTCAGTAAGAAAACCCCAAATGGGGTCAAAGCTCAGGATGATAAGGGCAAAGACAAAATGCTCTAGGGAAAACTGATGAGGGTAAGACTAGTTTTAGCTGGGTGAATCAAAGGAGGCTTCAGAGGGAGGAAGCAGAAGAACTGAAGAGATGATACTTTAGGACAAAGATCACAGCAAGCAGAGATGAAGAGGAAGTTCTGACCATAGTTTTCTCTGGCAAAGATGAAGACCTCTATGTGCAACAGTAACACCAGAAATCCTTGGATTCTTACAAGTATGTCACCATCAACTTCACACCTGCCTTGTAAGCATCATCCAAGAGGGCTTGCCCAGATAATTACCTTCAACTGAATTGTTTAAAAAGGAAAATTAAAGTGATTTTAACAAGCCCCTTCCCTTCTCTATGCCTCAGTTGCCTCCGTTGGAATATGGTGGTGATATTTCCTGTTCTGTCTGAAGGCTGAGAACTAGACTAAATGATCTGAAATTCTTTCTAACATTAGTGTCCAGACCTCTGTGAAAATTAATTTGTATTTTGAGAATTTCATGGAGGACCACTGAAACAATCCAGTAGCAAAGATGAGCTTCCCTGAAACTACGGCATCTGGTTTCAACTATCCTTACTCTTTCCATTTTTATCCCATTCTGTCTCTGTTTTTGTCCCTATCTCTGTCTCTGTTTTAGTTTTTGTCTCTTTTACTGTTGGAATAAACTGCAGGACATCTCAATGAAATGAGAGGTATAATTTGTAGCTATGAGATGGTTTTCTTTGGAAGAGGCTGACAAGTCCAGAGATACTTGTTTATACATACATATGTCTATATGGATAGGTATCCAGACAAAGATAGGTAAGATACATAAGCATACACTCAAGTGTGCATTTATACAAGCAGACAAATACAAATTGACATATACATGAACATATATTCAAACATAAACATGCTTGTTGATACATATACATAGTAGCAAACAAGTAATAGCACCCATACAGTATCAATGTATGCCCAAGTTTCTCTTGGGAATGTCTATTCTGTGGTCAACAAACACAGATTTATCCAATCCCTCATTTGTCACAATTATTTACCTTTCAGTGCATAGGGAAAGCTGAGTCTTCCTGGAAAACAGAGAATGCCTGATCACCCTCTCCAGCTAAGGGTGTTCCTTTACTCATGTCCTCAGCACTCCAGCTAGGAAGAAAAATTGGCATATTCCTTTCTCCCTACTCCCACTTAAACACTCTCCTTCTGCTGTCATCACTCTTAGCATTAGCATTTGCTAATTCAAGACTTATTCTATCTATCCATGTCACTCTGTACTCACATAGACTTGTGTTGCCTTTCTTAAATCTCCAGAATGGGAGGTTGTTACCTTATTAATTATTCAGCAAGCAGTGTAATACTTGTTTTGTTCACCAGGTAGTGCTCAACTTAAGCCACCCACCAGCCAAGTTATTTTGTCAGCTTTTCTCTCCTTTAATACCTCCAGTCTCCTAACAAGCCAAGTAGCTCAAAAGGCTGAGGAGTTAAAATTTACATCGACAGGATGTCTGTCTTTATATCAGGAGATGACATAATATGATTCAGAATTGTTTGAATATTTGGAAAAAATCTATAATCTACCACACTTCTGGAATTTCTCAATAAACCATCCCCACAAAATTATATATACTCACTTAATTCAGTGATGCATTGTGAGATCATGAAAAAATCCCTGGCCCCAAAGTCAGTGAATCTGGGTTCAAATATCACTCTGATGCTACCTGTATAATTTTGGACAAGTCTTTTCACCTGTCCGGATTTCAGTTTCCTTATCTGAAAAGATTGAACTAATTATCCTCTGAGGTCTCCTTCCAGTTTTAGATTCTGTGATTTTATAGTCAAGCACTATTGATACAACCATGGAATATTCTCAAATCATTGACTATAAGGCTTACTAGACATAGCAAAAAAATCAAGAAAAATTATTAGAGATCTGTACATAGGGAGCCAAGATTTCCAAGAAATCTCTTCCTACTAGGGCAGCTAGGTGGTGAAGTGGATAGAGCACCAGCCCTGAAGTCAGGAGGACCTGAGTTCAAATCTGCTCTCAGACACTTAATACTTCCTAGCTGTGTGACCCCGGGTAAGTCACTTAACCCCAATTGCCTCAGCATTAAAAAAAAAGAAAGAAAGAAATCTCTCACTATTATTTTGTGAGCCTCCATTTTAATTTCTGGAACACTAGAAGAACAATTAGAAAGCACTTAGCCCTGCTACAATTCATGTGAAATTCAAGGACAGGGATTGTACATCTGGGACCCCAACTGGGAGTTAGACCTATAAGCAAGGGAAAACAGAAGAGGTGCTGAAATTCTCTCTGTCTCTCTGTCTCTGTCTCTGTCTCTGTCTCTCTCTCTCTCTCTCTCTCACACACACACACACACACACACACACACACTGAAAATGAAGGGAGAGCTAAGCAAGGGAGTGGCCTCTCTATCCCAAGCTGACTAATAAGCACCTTTTTTTCTAAAGTTGATAGTTTCTAGCCATTGATTTGGTCTTTTGTCCACAGTCCTATTCTTTAAGGATCATCTCTCGTTTTTTCTCAATCAGAGAAGATCTCCCTGCTTCCTGCAAATCTGGAATGAAATTCCTCTCTGCTGTATAGCAAACGACACAGTCCTCAATTGCCCCTGCCCAAATGGCTCCCAGGAAATCATCAGCCTCCAGGGGAAAGGGCAAGAGGGCAAAAGGCAGACCTCTGTGATCATGAACAGAAACTCACCAAGTCCCTTTGTCCTAGCTTCAGATCTTCTTGTGCTCCAGAGTGAGCAAACACAATCCCTGCCTAACACCCTGGGAAGAAAAAACTGACTTCTTGAGAAACTGGACTACAAGTAAAAAGAAAGAAAGGCAATTTTAAATAACACAATAGCACTTTATAACTATTTCATTTTTGTCCTCATTACAACCATGGGATATAGGTGCTATTGTTATCTTCATTTTACAGATGAAGAAACTGAGACAAGTTAGATGACTTGCTCAAGATCATACAGCTAAGGACTGAGATTGGTTTTGAATTCAGGTCTTAACTCTCAGCCCAGTGTATCTACTAGCTATCCCGAGCTATACATAAGTAGGCATCTAATAAGTGTTTGTTGAATTGAAACAAAACTCTGTGTGTGTGTGTGTGTGTGTGTGTACATGCATGTGCAAGCCTACCACTGTGTCTGGAAAAGTCTCCTGACTGTCTTCCTGACCCTAGGCTCAGTGCCTCTGTTCAGATATCACTTAACTTGCTGTCTTTAAGACATCATCATCCTCTTGTTCCTCAAGATCCAGTGTAAACAATAACATAGTTATCCCTTACACATCATGGGGTTTAGGGATGTGGTGCTACTTTGCTGTGAATTTTTGTGTGTGCCCCTTCCTTCCAGAAAAGAAATTAGATTTTTCTTTTTCTTTTATGGGATGTTTGTAGTACCCTATTATAAAAATTGGGTTGATATTTTATAATACTATACACATAATTTTATGCATTTCTGAGTTACTAAGTTTTTTCTGTGTCATTGAAATGTTCTGTAAGTCTCCCCAAAAGCTTCCATTTAATTTCTTATGCTGACCCACAAATATCAGAACTGTGTTGGGGAAAGTCATGATATGGAAGGGATAACTATAATTCAAACAGCTAAAAAGGCAATCAATACAGATTGCTGAATAAAGGCCCATTATGATTTTATTACTGTAATCTTGCTCCCATGTGACTCCCTTTCTCAGGTACTGACTTCCTGTTCAGTCCCAACACTGCCCTTCCACCTAGGACTTTACTAAATCCCTTCAAACACCCTAACCTCCTATATTCCTCATCTTCCTTAATCTCTTGACCTACCTCTTCACTCCACTTAAACATCAGGATGGTCCTACAGCATCAACCATAACTGTGCAGTCACCATAGCCGTAACCTTTGATTCCAAATTCCCTTTTCCATTCATAATCTGTTTTAAATTTTCCATTGTTTCACTTGTTCTGTCTTGACTAAAATCACCAGTTACTCTATTCATTCCTGTTCTTTTTTATTATTATTAAATTTTATTTTTTTAATTAACAAATCTAGTTTTCTGTTCCTCTCACTTTCTGGTCATTTGAAAAGAAAAAAAAGCAAAAAGTTTTGTGACAAATAAGCATATTCAATCAAAACAAATTACCTCAAAAAAAAAAAAGAAAATTAAAAAAATAAATTGCCTCATTCACTTGGTTAAATTTTTTTTTTCAATATCTTATTCTGTACCCTGAATCCACCATCTTTCTCTTAGGAGGTGGGTCACAGGATTCATCAGGTATAGTAGTCTTCATTGATCAGAGTTCCTATAGTTTTCAATGCTGTTTATTTTTAGTATTATTATATAAAGTGTGCTCCTGGTTCTATCCACTTTATCAATTTATTGCTCTTCAAACTTGCTCATTTTTATATCATTGATATTATAACAGAATCTTTTCTCCTGGCTCTGCTCATTTCACTCTGCATCACTTCACACTCCTTAAAATCATAAATTTTTAAATTTCCCATTCATATGTCATCTTCCTGTTTTCCCTCTTTAACCTCTGTTCTAACCCCTTTTTCTTCTGTAGTTGGTTAATTCAACAATATACTCAGGCCTGTAGAGCAATTATTTTATTTTTCCTTGATTAATCCTACTCCTCAGAGATTCTGCCCTCGAAGCCTTTCCATTGTCCTTTATTTTTCTGCAGTCTTCCTTCAGTTATCTTATTTCAATTTTTTTTCTGAGGCAATTGGGCTTAAGTGGCTTGCCCATGATCACACAGCTAGGAAGTGTTAAGTGAATCCTCCTGACTTCAGGGATGGTGCTCTATCCACTGCGCCACCTGCTGCCCCTTATTATTTCAAATCTTACAAAGAGGGTAAATCTTCCTTCACTTCTCAGTTATTCCGGAAATTCTTGTGCATTCATTCTCTGAGAAGTATTTTATAGCCTAGTTTTTTCTCCCTGGGATTTCTCCTCCTTATTTATTTATGGTATTAGGGGCTCTTTCCTGTCTAATCCTTGGAGAGGCAGCCCTGAAAAATGGACTTGGAATTAGGAAAATTAAATCCTACCTTAGATAGTCATTAATTATTTAATTCTGGGCAAGTAACTTAATCCTTTTAGCCTCAGTTTCCTCATCTGTAAAATAGGGATCTCATAGGGGCTTGGGGGACCTATGATCCTTTGCAAACTTGAAGATGCTATAGAAATGCTAACTATTATTTATTTTTCTTTGAAGTTTTTTTGTTTTGTTTTGTTTTGTTTTTTCCTGAAACAGCTTCTTTTCTCTCTTTTGTTTCACTTGTCATTGTTTTGAAGTAGGATTGGGATCCAGATTTAGCCACAACCATTCATTCCCCATCTTGCTGAAAGTCCACCATTGACTCTATCACATTCCCTCTAACAATTAGTATTGACTTTCTCTCTCTGCCACCTTCCTTTATATAGGTCACCTGTCCTCTTCTCCTTTATTCTCCCTGAGGAAGAAGTGACCTTTCTCCTTGCCAGTATCTGTGCCCTTTTAAGATCTCTCTCTCTCTCTCTCTGTCTCTCTCTCTCTCTCTCTGTCTCTCTCTCTCTCTCTGTCTCTCTGTCTCTCTGTCTCTGTCTCTCTGTCTCTCTGTCTCTCTGTCTCTCTCTCTCTCTCTCTCTCTTTTCCTTTTATGATCTCTTACAGTCTTTTCCAGGACAACTTTGCCTTAGTAGTCATGGAATCATAGGGTCTTACACTTAGAGTTCAAAAATGTTAGAGATCACCAAGTCTTTTATTCATTTAACCCTCTCATTTAACAAATAAAGAAACTGAGGCCCAGAGGGGTTGAGGGACTTTCCCAGAGTTACACAGTTAGTGAATATCTAAGGAAGAAGTTGAAGTCAGATCTTTCTGACTCCAAGTCTAGTTCTCCATTGTGCTATGCAACCTATCATTCTTTTCCTCTCAATTTCAATCTATCCCAATCTAGTACCTCTTTCCCTAGGCTACAAACATGCTCAGGTCTCTTCTATCTTAAAAAAGAAATCTTGGATACTCTATTTCTCTTGTCTTTTACATTTTATTCTCAGATTCTCTCCCTCTTCTCCAAAGGAGAAGCCAAAATGTTCTGTTGATCAACTGATCACCCGTGGCCCATCCTGGCTCCAGTTTTTCTCTTGCAGATCTTGTTCTGAAATGTAATGATGATTTCATTAGTATGAGGGAAGTCCCAGGTTTGGGAAAACCCTTCTATTGAGGGAGGTGGGACTGAAATCCAAATCTTCCAGGTTCAAAACCTGCTCTCTTATTCACTTACACTCACTGTATCTCAATCATGTTTTGTAGAATGTGTGAGTGGAACTTTCTAGCTCTCTAATTTCCAATAATTGCCTGCTCCTTCCCTCCCTTCTCAGGCATCTCAGATCTCTTCAATCCCTCCCCCATTTTGGGCAGTTTTCCTTCCCATAATTCTCTTTGCATCTAGGTTTCAAATAGGCCTTAGGGGTTCAATTGTTTGTCAGCAAAAAATAGATCTGATAACTTTTTATCTGAATTACTTCCCTTCCCCTATCTCACTTGATCTGATGTTTATATTTATCTATAAATATGGGGAAGTCATGTGGTTTCTCCTGAGCTTCAGTTTCTGTATCTAGCAAATAGGGTGACAATATTTACCACACCTATCTCATAGGCTAATTGTGAGAAAAGCGCTTTACAATCCCTACAGAGCTTCATGAGTGAGAATGGGGAATATATTAATCTATTCTCAATTCCTCCACTGCCTCACCATTCACCACTTGCCTCTTCCCAGAATTCTTTTCCTTTTGGCTTTTGTGACTCACCATAGCTGGGGTCTCTGGTTTTCCTACCTGTCTGAGTGCCCCTTCCCAATCTCTTTTGCAGCATCTTCATCCACTTGCAACCTCTAAATATGGCTTGTATCTGGGGACCTTTTCCCTCCTCTATATTTCTTCCCTTAGTTATCTAACCCTCTATCATTGGCTCAATTGTTATCTATCTTAAAATGACTTCCAAATCTCTCTCCAGCCCTAATCTCTCTCCTGAGTTCTGCTCCCTCACTGCCATCTCCTCCTTAATGTCTCATGAGCATCTTAAACTTGACATGCACAAAATGAAATTATCAGCCTTCCCCTAAACCAAGTCCTCCTTCAAGCTTCCTTGTTTCTGTTGAGAACTCTGTTGAGAGCCTAGTCACTCAGCTTCACAACTTCCGATACATCCTGGACTCTACTTTCTCTCCAAAATGTCTCTAATACCCATTGCTTCTTTTTTGAGGGGAAGTGGGAGTGAGACAATTGGGGTTAAGTGACTTGTCCAGGATCACACAGCTAGTAATTGTTAGGTGCCTGAGACCAGATTTGAATTCAGGTTCCCCCTACTCCAGGGTCGGTGCTCTATCCACTGAACTATCTGGCTGCCTCTTTCAGTACTTCTACCCTCATGACTTCCATGCTAGTTCAGACCCATGTCAGACCTGTACTGTTGGAATACCTTCATAATTATTATTCTTGTGTCTAGTTTTTTGATCGATCAATAAATGTTTATGAAGCTCCTACTGTGTGCCTGGCCCTGTGCTAAGTGCTGGGGAGATAAAAAGAGGGAAAAGATAGTCCCTGACTTCAACGAATTTATAATCTTATAACAAATATATGTAAAGCAAGCTATATAAATAATAAGTGGAAAATAACTAATAGAGACAGGTACTGGAATATTGAGGGGTTGGGGAAGGCTTTCTGTAGAAAGTGGGATTTTAGCTGGAAATTAAAGGAATTCAGGTAGGTCAATAGCTGCAGCAGAAAAGGAAGTATATTACAGGCCTAGGGGACAGTCAGGAAATTAATCTTTCCTCTCTACAACCTACTCCCCACACAGCTGCCTAAATAATTTTCTTTGAAAATGTATTTATTTTAATAAGTATTTATAATCTGTCCCTTAACTGCCCACTCCCCATTGAGAAAAAAAAGAAGGGAGGGAAAGAAGAAAACCTCTCATCATAAACATAAATAATTCAACAAAATAAATCCCCATATCATCTGTGACCTATTATATGTATATATAGATTAATATATATTTTATTATGTCATGTATTTAATTATACCACACATTATATGTCCATGCATGACATGTGTATAAATATTATACATGTGAGTATATACATACATACATACATACATATGAATTTTTTAGTTCTCATAGTCACTTCCTTGGCAGAACATGAGTTATGTTTCCATTTCAGATATGGACCTAAAATCATCCCAGTAATTTTTCTGAGGTACTTAACAGACCCTTAAGGCTCCCCAGATGCAGTGGTCAGATCTTGGTCTTCTCTCCTTTTTCAAGTTCCTTTGAACATGTTATAATCCCTGATAATGGGAATATATCGTCTTGGTCCTCAATGCTTAGCATAGTCTCTGGCTCACAGTGTCATACTAACATCCATATACATTTGTCAGGATTCAGCCACTGACATTAAAGGGCATGGGATAAGTCAAGTTTGAGCATCTAAGGGCACATCTGGCCTTATGTGAACAGAGAGGGATGTTAGGCTGGTTACTCTGACTGCCGTCTCTGATTTTGGTCTCAACACCATTGATGAAGAGCTTTGGGAAGGGCTCAGCCTCTTGCCCAGACCTGCCCAAGTACCCACTCCCTGACAGCCCCTGGGTTTCCTATCCCTGAAGACAAGGGCTGGGACAGCACAGACTTGGACCATCTTTGTGAGTTTAGCCTTTTGGTTGCAAGACTCCTGGAGTTTTACAAGCATCCTAGCCCAGGAATGTTTCTCTTAGCATATGGATAACAATAAACAATACTTGGGGCTGAGGCAGGGTCAGGCAGCCTAGGAGTATAATAGACAGAGTCTGATGCATGAAACCAAGGACTAATTGAAACACAGGAATGCACACAACTGTATTGTGCCCCCCCTCCCCATACAAATGGACACACTAGGGCAAGAAGAATTCATGTGGATACTATTCAGTGAGCCCAAAACACAAATGTGCAAGTAGATAGCACATGAGTGCATGCAGATACACACTGAACCCATGCACACATATAGAATCCATTTCTAAGGAAAGTGGTTCAGTGGACTTGGAATCCAAAGTCTTGGGTGCAAGTCTATGCTCTGCCACTTAATAATCTTGTATGATCATGTTCTCTGAAACCTGACTTTCTCATCTGTAAAATGGATTGATAATCCTTGCATACTCTCTCACATAGAGTTGTTTTGGAATAAACCATGTGTTGTTATTCTTGCAACATTATATGAATACCAGGATGTCAGTCAGAAAATCATTATCCCTTCATCTATAGAGAAGAAAACTGAGGTTCAAAGAAATTAATAGAAGGGTATATTGAAACCAATTTTCACTTGGAGAACTGATTACTAAATTTTTAGTGTGTGCATTTATACATAGGAAATAGGGAAACATTGAAAGTTGAGGTTTGATTTATTGTTTTGTTGATTGTCTAGACTTAAGGAAAGACTGAAGAAAATGTTAATAAAGCAGATTAAATTTTAAAGTGTATCATATTCTCTCTTTTTTTTTTTTGGAGAGCTGGTTGTTAAACATTTACAAGCACACTACTGTCTATATGATCCAGCAAACCTGACCTGTCTCAGGATAGTTACCTCCATGTAGGGTCTGGCACCTTCATATAACAGTGCCCTTGACCTACATGTGAGAGGCATTGAAAGTCTGGAGAAAGAATAGTGAACTGAGATTCAAGACTTGGGTTTGAGAGCCCTCTGTGACCTTGAAAAATCTGGACCTCACTCTGGACCTCAGTTTCCTCTTCTGTAAATAAGAAGTTTGAACAAGCATGATCTCTGAGCCCTTTCAACTCTTACATTCTATGCTGTGATCACTGACCTTTCTGATGCTTTTTTGGAGGAGGGAATCATGATGTCTGAGATTCTCTATTCCCTTCATTCCCCTGAATTTTCAGGGCCAAAAAGAGATTAATAGCCAGAAAAAGGGAAAAGACTTCCAGGGAGGGGGGTGCTATTGAGGAGGAGAAGAGAGAGAGTACTAACAAGAGCAGCCTCCCGCTAACGGGGGCGTGGGAACAACCCCAGGGAGGGGAAGCCAATGCATTGCATAAGAGCAGCGGATGTCTGAGGATGGAGAGCCAGAAATGGAAAATTAAACTCCTCTTGCTCCCTCGGGTCTTCTACCAGGGAAGGGTCAGAAACACTCCTGAGAAAAGAGGATATTCTGTATCTTTCCCACCTGCACCCCCCTCCCAAGCCCTCTGTCCACTCACAGGATCTAGTCAACAGCTTCCTGTATGAGGCTGGCCTCACTGAGCCTGCAGAGAACCCCCAGGTTTCCTTTTCATCTGTCCTGCCCTGGACTCCCTAAGCACAAGACTGGGCACAGAGGGATGATCCTGGAAAAGAGATGTTGAATGAACTGAAGAGACCCTGAACTTCCCTTTTGAAGGGTCACAGCAATGAAAAGAACCTTAAAGATTATTTCATCAGCTCCTTCTTCCTCATTTTACAGAAAAAGAAACTGAGTCCTTAGGAGCTTAACTTAAGCTCAAGGAACTTGAATTTTCTTGGCAGGGAGTGGTTGGCCATTTCCTTTCTAGTCCATTTTACAGATAAAGAAATTGAGGCAAATACAATTAAATGACTTGCCTGGGTTCTGCAGCTAGTAAGTGACTGAAACCACATTTGAACTCAGGAAAATGTTTTCCTGATTCCAGCTCTTTAGTCACAGCTACTACTAAATAGTATTCCTGGGCTTCAAATCCACTTCTTTAATGCAATATTCAATCTGTTCCACCATGACATTCTTCTTCTCTGGTGACTTATAGGATTTTAAATCTAAAAGCTGAAGGGACCTAAGTACTTAGAACATTATGTCATAACTAAAGAGAACCTTATGACATAGAAAGTTTCAGCAAGAATAGCTAACCTTAATTGCTTGTCTTCTCAGTGAGGTAGAGAGAAGAGAGAATTTGGAATTTAAAATTTGAATTAAAAATTGTTTTTACATATAATTGGGGGAGAAATATTAAATTTTTAAAATAAAAATGTGGAGAGAAAAAAAAAGAATAGTTGACCTTATCTTAAAGATTTGCAAAGGGCTTTATATATACTTTTTTTCTCCTTTAATACTTAGAAATAATTCAATGAGGTAGATGGTAATGTTATACCCATTTTACAGAGAAGGAAATTTGGGAGGTAGACGGTAATATTGCACCCATTTTATAGAGAAAGAAACTCGGGTTGGGATAGGGAATGCAAGGCAGAATTCAAATCCACAGCTTCTAGAGACTCCAAATCGAAATAGCTCTATCTTCCTTTTTAATGGCCTTTAAAATGTAAAATGTTAGAGCTATGGCGTAGCTTCCTGAGTTTTAGTGCTGAAAAGAACCTTGGAGATTCATCTAGACCACCCGGGGTTTTAACACCAGTGATGACTGTGGGAAAAGTCCGGGTTTACATTTTGGGACGGCATCATGGGTTTTGCTTGAGCCAGGGCTGGGTTTTGGTCTGGGGGCAAGGAAAGAGACCGACTCTCCCAGCCTGACCTTGACTTTAACCACACCTGTTAAAACGCTAGAAACCGACAAAGACCCCCTAAGGAGATGGTTTGGGCTGTGCCTCCAGGAACTTCCTCAGATTATCAGCGGTTGCCAAGGCAATGCAGTCCCTTAGGATTTAGGGGAGGGGAGATCCACGTGACGGGAGGTGGGCTGGATGAAAGAAAGAGAGTGGGGTTACCCTTGGGAACAAAGTCGGGCTGTGAAGCCAAGAGGCTAACTCCTTGCGTAAGCCTTCTGATGCAACCAGCCGGCAGACAATTCCTTTGGCCAGCCCGGAGCTTTTCTGAGAAAGGAAAACCAGGGAGTGGGATCCACCCCCTTCCCTCCGCCCAACCTTCTAAATCTTGCCAGGTATTGGGGTGGTGGGGGGAGGGGAGAGG
This sequence comes from Myrmecobius fasciatus, assembly GCA_023553655.1. Taxonomy (NCBI): domain Eukaryota; kingdom Metazoa; phylum Chordata; class Mammalia; order Dasyuromorphia; family Myrmecobiidae; genus Myrmecobius; species Myrmecobius fasciatus. The sequence continues at coordinate 310,966 of JAJPUD010001101.1, forward strand.
AAGGAAACTGAGAGAGGAGGATCATGGGAATTAGGCTTAAGAGCTGAAGGTATTACCTGCTCTTTCTGGGACTTTCCTTCTGGAGGCAGTAAGGACTTTGCCCTCTGAGTGCCCTCTGAAAAGAATTCCCTTGTTTTTTTTTTTCTTTTTATCATTTATCTTTTATTTCTTCAATTAACAAGTATTTATTCTCTCCCTCCTGTCTTCCCTGAATTGAAAAGAATAAAGAAAATATTTGTGACACATATTACAAATGTAGCAATTATAAAAAATAAATTCCCTCACTGGCTATGTCAAAAAATATATGTCTCATGAGTCTATCATCTCTCTGGTGGCTAAGTCTCTTCCTGACTTAGCATGTTGCTGTTGTTCAGTCAGATCCAATTCTTAGTGACCCCTTTTGAATTTCCTTGGCAGGGAATGGTTGGCCATTTCTTTTCTAGTCCATTTTACAGATAAAGAAATTGAGGCAAACATAATTAAGTGACTTGCCTGAGTTCTGCAGCTAGTAAGTGACTGAAATCATATTTGAACTCAGGAAGATGTCTTCCTGATTCCAGGCCCCAGGTTCTATTCACTGCACCACCTAGATGCCCCACTCATCAGGACTGATGCAGAAAACACCTGTCTTCCTCATAGCTCTTTAGATATTTGGAGGAGTTTAGATTAGTTCACTTAAATGTCCCTTTTAGCCCTTGGATTTTAAATTCTATAGGACAAATTCATCTGTCTGGTCTAAATTAAACACAAATTCTTTAAGGAGAAATGAGGATGGGATTAATATTGGTTCAACATGTCCTATATTTGCTAAAACTGTCATATAAAATCACATAAGGTGAATACTTTCCAACTTGGGAGGTAAACATTACACTAGTATCTTTCTCCATCCCCACCTGTTGGCATTCTGTGAATCTTTTAAGGTCCATCACAAAGACCACTTTGTCCATGATACTCTTTTAGGCCAGCTATGAATTTCACTTTTATTCATCTCCATCAATCTACCTTTCCTGATTATCATTCATTATTTCCTTTTATGTACTCTAGGGTCCAACCAACTTGGGCTTTTTGCTGTTCCTCATGTATGACAAGGGATCTCCTGCCTTCTATCTTCCATATTTGGAATGCAATCCCTCCTAATTTACACATTTTAGAATCCTGGTTTTCTTCAGAACGCAACTGGAATATCACCTTTTACATTAAGCCTTTCAATAGATCCTAGATGTGGATTTACAGCCTCCCTCTACCTTCAAAGAACTTTCAATCTAATGGAGAGAGGAAAAAAAGCAAATATATACAAAGTAAGCTATATACAAGATAAAAAATAACCAACAGAGGAACACAATAGAATTAAAAGGAATTGGGGATGTCTTCCAGTAGGAGGTTGGATTTTGGTTGAGACTTAAAGGAAGCCAGAGTGGTCAGTAGTTGGAGCAAAGAAAGGAGAGTCTTTCCAGGCATGGAGAACAGAAAGAATGCTTGGAACTGAGAGAATTCCATGAACAGCCAAACCTGTGTCACTGAGTGGAAGAGTACATATTGAGGAGTAAGAAGTTTGGAAAGACAGGAGTCTTTCCAAAAACAGGAATGCCAGAGTATTTTGTATTTGTTCTTGGAGGCAATAAGGAGCCAGTGGAGTTTATTGAGTTATGGAGGTGATATGATAGGACCTGCATTTTAGGAAAATCACTTTAGTGGCTGAATGGAGGATGGATTGGAAGTAGGGAGAGACTTGAGGCAGGAGGACCCCCTAGGAGACTATTACAATGATCCAGTCTTCGTAGCCTTTCATTTTAGCTGCATACATGCTTCATGGGAGCATCTCAGAGGTCTACACCCTCCCATGCTCCATACCTTGTACTCCAAACTTTTTCCTTCTAGCATCTTGTGATATATGTGTAATTGGATGCCCACTTTGTCATAATCTGTTCCCTCTGCGTCTCCATTCTTACACTTTCCATTCCTCCATGTACTCTTCATTTCAGTGATGCTGGCCTCCTGGGCTGTTCCTCAAACAAGACATTCTATGTTCTAACTCCAGCATTTTCATGGACCATCCTACATGTCATCTCCAGTCATCCTGATCTGTATCTAGTCATTAGACCCAGATGGCTCTGGAAGGGAAAGTGACCTTTCACAGTCCTCCCTCACTTAAATCCTGAATTGAATTGCATATCATGGCATCAATCTCTGATGTCATGGTCCTCTTCAAGAATGAAGGACAAACAACAGTGTCTGTGAGCAGAGCTGCCCCACTAGGGACCCAGCTGGAACTAGTCTGTTGGGAGCCTCTATCCTTCCCTTCTCTCCTTTCCTTCTTTCCCTTTCTTCCTCCTCCTTCCTTTTCTCCTTCCTTCCATTCTTCTTTCCATCCTTCCTTTCTTCTTTTTATCCTTCCCTCCTTCCCCCTTCCTCCCTCTCTTCCTCTTTCCCTTCCTCCCTCCTTTTCTTCCTTCCTTCCATCCTTTCTTTCTTCTTTCCTTCCTTTCCTCCTTACCAGCTTCCTCCTTCTTTCCCTTTCTCCCCCCTCTCTCCCTCCCTCCTTTCCTTCTTTCCATCTTTCAGTTTTTCTTTCCTTCCTTACCTTCTTCCCTCTTTCCCCTCCCCCCCTCCCCCTTCCTTCCTTCCTTCCTTCCTTCCTTCCTTCCTTCCTTCCTTCCTTCCTTCCTTCCTTCCTTTCTTCCTTCCTTCCTCTCCTCAGGGTTCAGACTATGGAGAAGGTAAGGGACCCCAAGCCCAGTTCTGTTCTTCTCTTTGCAGTGACCTCAGTCTTTTCCAGAATTCTCTCTGATGTAGTTTTTGAAGAAAGGGAGAGATTGGTCAGTGGAAAGAGTGCTAGTTCTGGAGTCAGAGGACCTGCTGAGTCAGGAGATCTGAGTTTGAATCTTACTTCAGATTCTGTGTGACTTTGGGCTTTAGTTTTTTCATTAATAAAATGAATGGGTTGGATGACCCCTAAGTAAGTCTATGATCTCAGGATATAAAAGTTGCCCATGTGATGATAACTCTCATTTTTTTCTAGTAATTTAATATTTACAAAGTGCTTTCCTCATAAAGAAAAGAAAGAGAGCAGCTAGATGGTGCAGTGAATAGAGCACTGGCTCAGGAGTCAGGAGGACCTGAATTCAAATCCATCCTCAGATACTTAACACTTATTTGCTGTGTGACCCTAGTTGCCACACACATATATAAAAAACTTTGAAAAATAAAGAAAGATGTATAGGGTTCCTTACAGCCATTATAGATAGTAAAGCCAGGATTTAGACCCATAGGACACTTGGGTGCTGCAGTGGCTAATGCTGGGCCACTTCATCTTCCTGAGTTCAAATGCAGCTTCAGATATTAGTACATGTCTGTGTAACCCTGAGCAAATCACTTAACCCTGTTTGCCTCAATTTCCTCATCTGTAAAATGAGTTAAAGAAGCAAACAGCAAACCCCTCTACAGTGTCTTCCAAGACAACTCCAAATGGGGTCATGCAAAATCAGACATGACTAAAAAATGACTGGATGTCATCATCATCCTCCTCCTGCAGTGCACCATCCATAATTTAACAACACAATTCAGTTAAGAGATAGCTTACCTACAGTGAAAAGTGATGGTGTTAAATTCTAGCTCAGATAATTTGCTAGCTGATGTCCTGCTCCAGATGTCCTGGGCTTCCTCTCTGAGACCTTCCAGAGAAGTCTTCCCGGACCAGTAAGTCCTAGCCCACACTAAGGAAAGAAGATATGAAGTCTTGGACAAAAAGATGAATTTGGAGTAAAAAGCCCTTTAAGTCTGAGTCTCAGTTCTGCTACTCCACAGTGTCCCTTTGGTTGAGTCACATCTGCTGAGCTAGATGGGACTGGATGATCAGTTCCTTTTGTCTTTGATGTTCTGTGATTCTGTTGCTCTCACTCATTCTGAAGTGGGGACCAGGGTTCTACACCACAAGCTGCCTTTTATTTTTTTTCCCCTTTTAGAAAGCTGAAAAATATGTATAATTCTAAAATTTGGCATTTGGCTCTTAACTCTAAAACAAATTTGTTGAATCCTTACTTCAAATCTCTGAGTCTCAATTTTCTCATCTATAAAATGATGGGAATATCCTCTGGTCCAATGAGGTCACAGTAGGAAAGAGAGTTCTGTAAAGTGTGCCTCACAGCCCTGGGCTCCTGACCACTGATCATCACTCTCCTTTTCTCCCACACAATTCCCCCAGAGGTCTAGCCGAGGAGAATGAGGTCTGTTCTGCAAATATTAATTGAAGTGAATTAAATCATAAATCATGATCCCATAGAATGTAAGCTCTTTGAAGGCAGGGCACTGACAGTTTGATTTTGGTTATTGCAGCTCTAGAGCCTAACACAGCACTTGACCAAGATAGAAACTCCTAAATATGGATTTATTGAAATTAAATTGAAATTCCATGTGGGCCTTAATGATGAAATAAGCTGTTCAAGGAGACAGAAGACCTGGGTTCTAGACTGAAACATAGGACTTGATGTGAGATCTTGAGCAAATCCCTTCACCTTTTTAAATCTTAGTTTTTGGTTTTGGTTTTGGTTTTTTTTTCCCTGTAAAAATGAGTGGGTTAGTTTTTATGATCTCTAAGGTCCACGTGCCAGATTTTATTCCACATTCACCCCTGGTGCTAGAAAATAATTATAGACTGACCGAGTTCTAAAGTGAAAAGGAGATTGGCCCTCTCTCCTTTGTAGAAATGGGGGGCTAAGGGTATGGAATTCTGCATCTAGTATCAGGACCAATGCATTGGTTAGTTATTGAACTCCTTTTCTTTTATTCTTTGTTTCACAGGATAGATCTTTGGGCAAGAGAGGGAGGAAAGGTACATTTGGAAATAGAGCTGTTGTAAGGATTAAATATACCGATAAAAATTTAAAAAGAAAAATGGCACTATACTTTGAGAAACTTTGTAGCCTCCCCTCCAAAAACCTGATCATCATATTAGTAATATTATTACTATGGTTATTATAAATTTATTAATATACAATAATATGTAAATATACTATGGATTTATTAATATGCAACAATATGTAAATATATTATAAATTTATTAATAAATAAATATGTATCTTACATTAAAAAAAATGAGGAGGCAAAGGGAAGATTGGGCTTGAAATCTAGAGGGAGGTGGTTTGTAATCTCAACTTTTAACACTTACCAGTTTTGTGATCTGGGATCATCAAACTTGAGGTTACAAACCTCAAGAGGATGATGAAAAGAAGGAAAGTGCTTTGTAAATATTAAAGCTCTAGAGAAATGTGAGTTAGAACCATTAGATCAGCCTCAGGACATTTATAATGGAACCAGTTTCCTCCCTACCTGCACTCAACCTCTCTCAGTCACTCCCAGCCACCAGAAGGGCAGACAAGGGCCGTCATCTCACCTCACTGTCTCTTTTAAAGCTGAGCTTGGCATTGGGTACCAAGGACAAGCTGGAAAAGTCAAAAGGAATTCTTTAGGAAAAGATGGTGTCTATGGTCATGAGGTGAATGTGCCTGAGGAGCCTGGAAGTAGTTCAAGCTCCCAGACTTGGGAGGATATCAGGTATGATGCTGTATGTATTATCTTGGGCAAATCACATGCAGTCTCTGATTCTTAGTTTCTCTCTATAAAATGAGAAGGTTGTACTAAATGATTTCTAAGGTCCTTTCTAGCTCCAACCCTCTATAAGACACAGCTTTTGTCCTCTAGGATAATAAAATTTAGAACTGACTGAAGAGTTCATCTCATTGACCTCCCCCCCTCCCCCAGGAGAAAAGTGGCTTGCTGAAGGTCACACAGCTAAGTGGCAAAGTTGCTTTGCTTCTGTTTTCTCCTTTGAAAAATAGGATGTAGGGTAGCTAGGTGGTACAGTAGATAGGGCACCAGCCCTGAAGTCAGGAGGACCTGAATTCAAATGTGACCTCAGACACTTAACACTTTCTGGCTGTATGACCCTGGGCAAGTCACTTAACCCCAATTGCCTCAGTAAAAAAAAAAAAAAAAAAAAGAAAGAAAGAAAGAAAAGAAAAAAAATAGGGGGTGAGGGGCAGCTAGATGGCACAGTCCATAAAGCACCAGCCCTGAAGTCAGGAGGACCTGAGTTCAAATCTGTCTCAGACACAACATTCCCTAGCTGTGTGACCCTGGGCAAGTCACTTAACCCCAGTTGCCTCAGAAAAGAAAAAAAGAAAAAAAAAGAAAGAAAGAAAGAAAAAGAAAAATAGGGAGAGAGGGATACATAGGACTGGACTGAATGACCTCTAAAATTCCTTTTGGCTGTGATGTCCTCTGAAACTATAATTCTTTCTTAGATAGAGAAGTGATCTAGATGAGGTGATCTGCAAGAGAAGGAAACAGTCTAGCGATTAGAAGTGTCCTGGAGGAGCAAAGCAAGCTTGTGGGTATCAGAGGTAACCGGGAGAGAGCAAGGGTCATGAGTTTTCTGACACTTTGCCCCCAGGCCTGGCATTCTGGGCCCTGGCCCAGCTCTAATCTTGTTTGCTAGGGAAGCACTTTCTCTGGTTACAGGGATGTTGCATCAGGATGGCTACTCACTGCTCTGTCATCTTTGCCTGCCCTGCTTCTGGGTGGGGTCCAGGCTTGGCTTTCCTCCCCTTTAAGCCTCTCTGAACAGCTCAGCTTGGGCTGGCTCTTGGACTGCTCTGCTTGTCCTAAGCCTTCTCATAGAATCCCCCAAACCCAGAGTATTAGAACTGGAAGAAAAAGTAGGTGAGTGTTGCACACTCTTCCTAGGAAAGCAGAGGTTCGTGAGAATCCCACAGAGAAATAGTCTAGAAGTTTAGAAGTCCAAGCATATAATTTTAAGAATCAGAAGACTCAGGTTTGTGTCCTCAGCCTGATAGTTACTTACCCATCATGTAAATGAATGTCGTAGCTGAAAGTTAGAGACTCCAATCTAGGAATATCCCAAGTGTGAAATCTCTCTGTCATAACCTTGCCAAGTGGTCATGTACTGTGTGAAGACCTGATGGGGAGTCTACACTCGGTTAAAGTACCTCCAATCCACTTTTGGATAGCTCTAATGGATCTAAAGTTTTGTTTTGTTTTTAATATTAAGCTTATATCAACCTTTCTGCGGTATCTGCTCTTCTCTTTTAGTTCTTCCTTTTGGAGGTAAGCAGAATAAATGTAATACCCCTTCTCATAGGATTGTAAGATTTAGCTCTGGAAGGGATTTTGAGATCATCTAATTCAACACCTTCATTTTACAGAAGAAGAAACTGAGGTCAGAGAAGCTTGATCACTTACATAAGGTCACACAGGCAGGAAAAACCAGGTCCTATCATTCCTAATCCTGTGTCCCTAACACTAGGCTAGTTCTCTTATTTCTGCTAAATTCTTTCTTCCTCAGGCTAACCAGACTATCTCCCTAGTTGTTCCTTCAATAGAGCTTCTCATAGCCTCTTTCCAGTTCTCTCCCCACTCAGATAAGCATCTTCTATGTATATTGTGTTCTTCAAGTCTTGGCTAATATGTCTTCACCTCTCCTCTCTCTTATCCAAACATTCTTTAAAGGCCCTTTCTAGTTCCAGTCTCATTTTATCAGGAGCAGGTATTCCATATCTGGAACAGATATCTGTTCTCTGTTTCCCTACATGGGTCTTCTCTCAATTCAACAAATATTAAGAGCCTGTTCATGTTAAATACATAAAAAAATATTTTCCCTGGCATCAAGGAGCTAACATTCTGCTTCTCAACTAGATTGTGAAATACCTGGGGGCTGGACTATACAATATTTTTTTCTATGACTTCTTGAGCCAGAAGGACAGGACTAGACACACAAGTAAGCTCAGAAAATACGGACTGGTTGTCAGGGGACCCAGAGTATGGGAGACCTGACCAGGCTGAGAGTCGCCTCTATTTTTTTCCCTTCAGAGACCTCTCCAGTCAGGTGAAAAAGTATGGAGGTGTTTGGATGCTGTTAAACTGAGCAGTACCTTCAAAAACAGCACCATCTTTTTAAACATTAGAAGGTTCAGTTAATGCCAAAGATAAGTACCTCTTTGCAGAGTATACAAATTACTATAAAGGTGCACTTTTGTCCCCATACATTTCACCCCTCCAGTAAACTGAGCTCCTGAAGGAGAGGAACTGAAGCATTTTTAAAAATCTCAGTGCAATCTGTACATAAGGGCACATGATAAGTGTTTGCTGACTTGCTTGTTAAGCCATTGAAATTGCTTAATCTTAAATAAGATTTTTCTCTCTCATTTTTCTAGCTTGGCAAGGTTTATTCTTAACAAACCTGGGAAGTAGGTAATACAAGGATATTTCTGGCTATTTTACGGATGAGGGAACAAGATTCTATACAGGCAATAAATATCAGAGTCAGAATTTGAGACCACATTTCCTACCTGCCAAGCCGCATTATTTCTCTGTGGGATTCTCACGAACCTCTGCTTTCCCAGGAAGAGGCTCTCTTAGCTAGCTGGGAAGCTGACCTTAGTTTGGATTGAGATGGAGTTAAATGTGAGCAGTATATGAAATTCTCATTTCAGTCGTGAACCTCCTCCTTATCTCCCACAATTCCTGTCTGAACTCAAACTCCTGATGCTTCTCTGCCCCCACCTTCCTATGATCCAGTGCTTCTTCAGAAGCAATGGTTCCAAGGCCTCACCTGATAAAGGATGTTTGCTAAGCACTGGGGACCAGAGTGGCTGACAACACCTGATCCTCAGGGGACAGAAAACACTGCAAGAATGAGTGGCCTCTGAGCTGGAATCCTAACACATCAGAGCTTGAAAAAACAAGAAATCAACCAGTCCAATCCTCTCCTTTTACAGAAGAGCCAATTGAGAACAGGAGAGAAGGGGGGGAGGGGGAGGAGTGTGCAAGAAGGGGAGGGAGTCTTTCTTAAGAGTATTTAGTGGAAAATATGGCTCTAAATTATGAAGTTCTTAACTGAGGGTCCTAAAACTTAATTTTTTTTTGATAACTGCATTTCAGTATAATTGGTTTCCTTTGTAACACTATGTATTTTATTTTATGCATTCAAAAATATTCCTCTGAGAGGGTTCCACAGGCTTTAACAGATTGCCAAAGAAGTTCCTGACCTCAAAATGGTTAAGAATTTCTGGTAGAACAAAAATCTTGTGACTCTTAGCTCAGGTTACTATGGACTGGGAGGGAATAGAACTGGCACAAGGTTCCTCAAAGCAGCTTTAAACAATGGCAAGGACACTAGTTTTTGGATTCAAATTCCACTCCCAACTTTGAAATATATCTTGGAAAACTGCTCTCTCTTTTTGAATCTCAGTTTCCTCATTTGTAAAATAAGAGAGTGTACTCCATGATCTCAAAAGTCCTTCATGGTTCTAAAGATCTATGAGCAAAATGGAAAAAAAAAAAAAAAAGCCTTTGCCAAAAGACAAAGGAATGAAGAAGGACATGGCTCCTCAATGAATATTATGAAGCAGCTAAATGGCTTAGCAGAGAGCCCTGGGCCCAGAGTCAGAAAATTCATATATGACTGTCTATGGACAAGTCAGTCACAACTTCTGTTTGCCTTAATCCACTGGAGAAGGACATGGCAAACCACTTCAACATCATCCTTTCCCATAACCTCTCACTTCCCCAGCCATTATTGACCTGCCATGGTCAGACAGGATGGTACAACAGCACTTATATTGCCATCTGGATAGATGTTACCAGGAAGGAGTATTCTGATCTCTTCTGGAGCCACATTAGAGGGAAGACATGCATAAGCTGCAGGGCATTCCAGAAAGGATTCCAAGATGACCTCAAGATCTGCTTTTTTTGGAGATTGGTTTGAGAGAAGTCGAATGCTTATCCTGGACAAGAGTCGATTGGGAAAAAATGATTGGAGGACTTCGAGTATTTGAAAGGCCATCCTTGTGGAAGAGAGGTTCAATTTGTATATTTGACCACAAAGAGTAGAAGTAACTTTGATGAAATTGATGAAAAATTTGGAGATTTTAGGTTTAATGTGGGGAAAAAAACTTCTTAAAAGTTAGATTTGTTCAAAAGTAGGATGGACTTTCCTCATGGGGTCTTCAAGCAGAGGCTACATGATCTCTTCTCCTGTTTGATAGGAAATTTTCACCCTTGAAGGATTAGAGTAGACGAGTTACAAGTCTTGAGGTCTTGGATACTGTTGTGACAAAGCGCAAGAGAAAACATTTGAAGGAAGATTTACTGACGAGATCCTATCCTTTCTTTCCTTGTATATGAGCACTGCTCAAAATCGTACACCCTCCCCCAATTTCTCTCCTTCCAGTGTCTGATGGGAGTTTGCTTGGAACTGGCTCTTGTTAATCAGACTCTGAAGTGGGGGGACTCACGGCAAGTGAGAGCTTAGAGGGCTTTTAGAACGATGAATGTCACAGCTGAAGGGGACGTTAGTCAGAGTCCCACAAGAAGTGGAAACTGAGGCTCTGAAAAGGGAAGTGATTTTTGCCAAGGGCTTCTAGCAGGGTGGGAATCGCTTCCTACCCCAGTACACCTGCTGCTTCATAACTATAATCTTAACGGGCATTTCTCTTTCTGGTCTCAGGTAGGCTCAGGGTTCGGGTAAACTGGGCTCCCCAGGACAATACATCTAATTTCTAAGACTTTTAGGTGCCGACAGGCGCAGCGGTAGTAAGTGTGAGTGTGAGGGGTCGGGAGGATGCCCTCCCCCCGGCGGATGTGTCCTGGGCCCAGCGGGCGGGGCTAGGAAGATGTTGCAATCGGGAGGCGGAGCGGGACGCGTCCGGCGCCGCAGGGGGCGGGAGGTGGGGGAAGCAGAGGCCAGAGATTAGCTCAGCTTTACATCACCCCGGGCCGGTGTCTGGGCCGGGCGTCCGCGCGGCTGCCGGGACACTTGTAGAGCCAGCAGCAAAGGCTTCGCACTGACGAGAAGCAGCGCAAACATGCAGCGGAGTCTCTGAGCCCTTCCCCGGCCCCAGCCCTAGCCAGCCGTCCCCAAGCAAATGAATCCCCCGACTCTGGGAACAAGGTAGATCTGCAGGGTTGGGCACTCGGGCGCGGAGACCGAGGGATGTCCGGAGAGTTCCGAGGCTCCGAGTCGCTCCTGAGTCCGTCAGGCTGCTATAGGACATGGGAAAGGATGGCTTGGATGGCGTGCTCTGACGGGACAGAGGCTGAGGAGTTGTGGATCTTTGTTGTGTGTTGTGTATGTGCTAGGAAAGCGGCCCCAGGAAGGTGTGTAGGGGAGTGGTGCAGACTACTGGCGTCGAAGTTCTTTGTTTACGTTTTGTTTGGCCGGATAGCAGCGGAGAGGAGGTTGTGTGTGAGCTTCTTGTGTATGTTTGTATGGAGGACAGGCAAGGAAGCTGGGATAGAGTGTATTCTGAGTATGGGGACAGGGGTGAGGATGTAACAAAAGCGGAGGGAGTGTGTGTGACTGAGTGTGTGTGTATGTGTGAGTGAGTGTGTGTGCGTGTGTGTGAGTGTGTGTATGTGTGTGTGAGTGTGTGTGCGTGTGTGTGTGTGTGTCCGTGTGCCCTCGTTTGGATTACTGGGGCTTAGCTGTGTGGAAGTTGGGTCGGGGGGAGATGAAGCCTGGGTGGGTGCCTGGCCCCGATAGCTCAAAGCTCAGGCGCCCGAAGTGTGTCATCATCCCAGTGACGTGTGTCAGCAGAAGTGCGGTGAGGTTATATGTGTTTCCTGTGTAGGCTGAGGCTGAGGGCCGATTTGCTTCTTAACCGGGAAGCTAATTGCCAAGGACCCCAGAGGTCACCTAATCCCATCATCTCGATTTAGGGAGATGAAGTGACATTCATTACAAGTAGTGACAGAAGTGGCATTTGAACCCAAGTCAGTATCCAGCTTCCATTCCACCAGCCTGTAGTGATCACTGTGCCCTGTGCCTTAAAATAAGCACATTAACAGCATAAACTCTCCAGTGTTCTTTGGCTTAAAAAGCCTTTTCCTTGGTAAAATCTGGAAAATTAGCCAGCTACTGCTAGAATTTTGTCTCCATTATAATACAGATGGGGAAACTGAAGCACTGACTGGGAAAGTGAGTTGTCTAATTTAAATTAGTAAATTAAGAACCCTGATCCTTTGAATTCAAATGAGTGTTTTTTGTTTTTCCAACACAACAATCTACTCCCTCCCTACTGAGGGAGCCAGGTTTATTGTGTCCTACCCTAATAGCTTTTCTCTGGGGTAAGAGAGACTGAGCACAGTCCCCTAGGGGATGCCAGAGGGAGCCTTCTGAAGCTGATCCAACCCTGGTGATGCCCACTGTCCTCACAGTTTCTAAGCTATAGGTGGCCCCTCCCACCCTTGGCACATGCCCCAAGGGCACAGAGCTTCCGGTCTCACCGGAGTACTGCCTGTTGTCAGGGAAATATCTGCCCCTCCTCCAACCCAAGATCATGAAGAGAAGGGCTCTCGGTTCAGATCCCTGAGTTTCAAGCCAGGCTCTCCTCCCACTGACTTGCTATGTGACCTTTTCTGGGTTTCACCATCTCCATCTGTCAAAAGAAGAATGATTTGTGTCTCATCTACCTCAGAGAGCTGAGGATCCTGTGAGGCTGGGAAGATCACATTTAGAGAACAAACTTTATCTTTGAAGAGTACCTGCAAAAGGTTTGGTGGAAAGGGCATTGGATTTGGAGTCAAGGGGACCTCAATTTGTATCCTGCCTCTGCCACTCACTTCCAGTGTAATTTTGGACAAGTGACTTTAATTCCCTATCCTCCGTGCCCTCATCTGGAAAATGAGAGGCCCAAGCTCAGTGACCTCTGAGGCCCCCTGGGTCTCTACCCATCGAGGTTTAAATTCAAGATTCCTGACCATGGATCCTTATTCAACCGGGCTTCTGAAAATGCTGGGTTCTCATGGCTCTGTCGGCCTTTGTTTACATGGTTCCTGATGGAATCACACATGTGGATATCACTTTGGCTGAAAAGAGTCCCCCAAGGAAAGTCAGCAAATCCCTTCTCAGAGAGAATGGCTGGGACACTGGAAAGTGAAGTGACTTACCTCTCCATGCTCATATAGTCATTATGTATCAGGCCCAGGACATGAAGCTAGCTAGATCTTTCTGATGGCAGGACTAGCCCATTCACTCCAACTTACTGTTTTTTCAGCCCTGCCCAACTGTTCTTGACTCAGTGGACCATAGTACCCCAATATTGTTCCTGGAGTTTTCTTGGCGAAGATACCCAGAGTGGTTTGGAGTAAATTGAGGTTAAATGACTTGCCTAGGGTCATACAGCTAGTAAGTATCTGAAGCCAGATTTGAAATCAAGAATTCTTGACTGCAAGCCCAGTGCTGTAGCTATTGAACCACCTGGCCACCTCTCCTGAATAATACTTGAATAGGCTACCTCATAGTTGTGAAGTGTTAGTCTTGATTTTGTCAATTTGCTGTGTGCCCTTGATAACATCACTTTCTGAATCTCAGTTTTCTTATCTGTAAAATGGTCCTTTCCAGCTTTAGCATCCTGTTTTCAGCTCCATTCTACCTCTGACATTCCATCATCTGTGTCCTATGATCTCTTCCAACATTAATTATTTTCTGTTCCATTCCAAAACATCACATGATGTTTTTTACTATTCATTCTTGACCCACACAATAGGTTCTGTTTATAAGTATATTCTAGGATTGAAAACTGGAAGTTATTATGCAGATGAGGTAACGAGGCTAAGAGTTTTTAACTGATTCACAGAGGTATTAAGTAGGAAAGCCAAGATTGGAACTCTAAAGTCAGGGACTCCCTAGGGGATAGTATGTGATGCCCTAAGGTTCCTTAGGAGCCCTTATTTCCTATGCACTTTTAAAGTCTTTTCACCTTCTTGCCCTTAGATAGATGAACCTCACTCCAATGACACTCTCTATGGATTCTCTCCGGAGGAAAAAGCAGCTGGAATGTGATGAGGTTGATGATGACGACTCAGTTCCAGAGCAGCTCCCCCTGAAGCGAGCCCATCGAAACCCTCAGCTTTTCCCAGCCCCTTGCCAGGAGCCCCTAGTCAAGCCCCCAGAGTCCACCTCTAATGCTCCTGCTGCCTTTTCCAGACTGGGGCCCTACCTACTCCTAGAGGCCCAGGAAGGTGGCAAGGCCTACCGGGCAGTGCATTGCTCCACAAACACCGAGTATGTGTGTAAGGTATGAGCCACCCTTCCCCAACCCCTCAGCTTGCATTGTCACTTCTTTCACAACCTCAGAGAATGGGGGCAGAGAATGTCCTGGTGGGAGGGGGTGCAATGGACAAGAGGGTCATGCTGCACAATAACAAAGGGTATGGGGACAACTTCTAGCCTGTTGCCTGCTGGCTCTTAGATTGTCCTTAAGCTATGATGTGGAAGCTGGAGAGACCCAGAGGATTTCAGGAACAGCAGGAAGCAGAGTTAACTCTAGTCATTCCCATCTTCATGTGCTAGAATTTGGCTCATCAGAATATAGAACAGGCAATGTTACTGGGCATAGTTTTAGAACATGCCATTAGAAGCAGCTAATGGCATAGTGGTTAGGACACTGGGCCTAGAGTCAGGGAGACCTAAATTCAGATCTGACCTCAGACACTTCCTGTCTGACCTGAGGCAGATCGTTAAACTGCTTTTTGCCCAATTTCCTCAACTGTAAGATGGGGATAACAGCATCTACTTCACAGTTATTAAGGATAAAATTAAATTGTTGTAAAAGGGCAGTCAGGTGGCTAAGTAAGAGAGTCAGGGCCTGCAGTCAACATGACCTGAGTTCATCCTTAGTTGCTTGCCAGCAGTGTGAACCTGGACAAGATATTTGCTCCTTTTGCCTCAGTTTCCTCATTTGTAAAGTGAATTGCAGAAGGACACAATAAACTACTCCAGTATTTTTGCCAAGAAAACTCCAAATTAGGTCATGCCTGAAATGACTCAATAATGATACAGCGCCTGAAATCTAGTAACCCTGGAAAAAAATGTTCACTCCCTTCCCTTCTAGTCAGGACACAAAATGTCAGAGCTCTAAAGAGCCTTACATGAATCATAGATTCCCTGTGTTGGGAAGGAGCTCTGAAATCCTCCAGTCCAACATATACCTTTTTGGTATTCCTCTCCACAGCGTCCTCAATAAGGCATCATCGTTTCCACTCTGAAGACTTTAGACTGTAGTATTCAGAGCCCCAGTGGTCTTTAGAGCAGAGAACATTAAAGCTTCCATGTCCAGGGCTCAGGGCCCACTAAAGTTTGGAAGATTAGTGCTGAAAGGGATCTCAAAAATTATCTGGTCCAGGGATTCTTAATTGGGGGTTTACAAACTTAAATTTTTTTTAAAAATAATGGTAGTTGAATATAATTTATATAAATTGTTTCCTTTGTAATCCTAGACGTTTTTATTTTATGGATCTAAAATATTTTATTGAAACAAAATTCTTTAGCTTCACCAGACTGCTAACAGGGTCCATGACATAAAACAGGTTAAGAACTCTCACTCTGGTTCAATCTGCTCCTTTAACAAAGGAGAAAATAGAGGTCCAGAGGTCCTGGTTAATAACTGCCCTTAGAGTTGCCCAGCTTGTGCCGATCAGGAGGCTCTCCCACTCTAGCTGATGGCTTGTCTAGGATCTATGTTTGGAAGATGGCACTCCATCATGTGCTGTCTTTTTTTAGATCGGGATTCTTACCCTGGTGTCAGAAGATTTTAGGGGATTCATGAACTTGGATGGGAAAATGCTATGTATGCATAGATGATATAGATATAGATATAGATTGTACACTAACCTCCCACTGAAAATTAGCATTGATGATGAAAAAACTCTGCCAGTATTTTGAATAAGTGTTCACCAGATTGCCAAAAGGGTCCATGACACAGATAACTGTTTTAAAATATTCTCTCTTCTTTGAATTCATTTTTGCCCCAGCTCATTGACATATTAGATCTGGCTTTGCTGTTGACTGCTAATGTGACCTTGCTCAAGTCAGTTCCTTCTGGATAACAGTCCTCCCCAATATAAAAGGTTTGGGATAGGTGACTTTCAGTCAGCAGTCTTTATTTCCCTAGTTCGTTCATGTCAAATTTAGGCAGTACCTGCTGGGTTGTGCTGGTGGGTGCTGGCCCCTGGTGGACATCTTGTGAATTGCAACTCACCCCAGGCTTCCTTTTCCAGGTGTATCTGGCTGCTTCCTACCAAGAGCTGCTGTCTCCCTATGCCCATCTGCCCCGACACCCTCATGTGGCTCCTGTGGCTGAGGCAGTCTTGGGCAAGCACCATGTCTATGTATTCTTCCCGAGGGCCTATGGGGACATGCACAGCTATGTGAGGGAGCGAAGAAGGGTCCCTGAGCGGGAGGCAGCCTCCCTCTTCCTCCAGATGGCCCAAGCTGTGGCCCATTGCCACCAGCACAATCTGGTCTTGCGCGATCTCAAGCTGAGGAAGTTCGTCTTCGTCGACCAGGAGAGGTGAGTCCTTGAAAGCAGACATCCCCACCTTTAACACCCCTACCCTCCTTCCCAAAGAAACCTGGGTTCCTAATCATTCAGCCTCAGGCTTGGCTAATACCTGTCACTCCATCAATGGCGTTGTTCCTTAAGGACCTACTATGTGCTAGGAACACAAATACAGTGAGTGAAACAATGCCTCTGGCAAAGAGTTTGCACCCAAGTTATAGTGAGATATGTATATAGTGAGTTCCACAATGAGCTCACTGTCCTAGTGCCCTTGCAGCCAGGAATTATAGAACACAAGCTGCCAGCTCATAATAAACGTGTATTTGTTATTAGGCACCACAGAACATAGAGTATCAGGCACAAACATTTATTAAGCTCCTACTTTGTGTTAGGCAGTGTGACAAATTCTGGAAGTTTAATAAAAAGCAAAAGCAGGGTTCCTGCCCTCAAGGAGCTTACAGTCTAATGGGGAAACCACATGCAAATGATTTGGTATATTCAAATATATGGAATAGATAATAATTCTTCATAATAATAATAATAACTAACATTTATTTAGCACTTACTATGTGCTAGGCATTGCACAGAGTGTTTTACAATTATTGTCTCATTTGACCTTCGTAATAACACTGGGAGATACAGTCTGCTATTGCCCCCATTTCACAGATGAAGAATCTGCGGGAAATAGAAGTTAAATGATGTGGCCAAGGTCACATAGCCAGGGCTTGTCTGAGCCCAGACTTGCATTCAGGTTTTCCTGACACCAAGCCCAGTGCTTTATCTGCTGTAACCAAAAGGAAAATGTTCTGTCCCCAAAAATATGGAGAATGGAAAGAAAGAAAGTAATCTTAGAGGGAAAGCAAGCGTCTTCGGAAAGGGGAAGGAAATAATCCTTTTTCTCTCTCACCCTTGGCGTAGGACGAAGCTGGCACTGGAGAATCTAGAGGACTCGTGTCTGCTAACGGGGCCAGATGACTCCCTGTGGGATAAGCATGGCTGTCCGGCCTATGTGGGGCCTGAGATCCTCACTTCCCGGGACTCATATTCGGGCAAGGCCGCTGATGTGTGGAGCCTGGGGGTAGCACTGTACACCATGCTGGCCGGCCGCTACCCGTTCCAGGACACGGCCCCTGCCCTGCTCTTTGGCAAGATCCGCAGGGGCGCCTTTGCCCTCCCTGAGGGCCTCTCAGCACGTGCCCGCTGCCTTGTCCGCTGCCTGCTCCGGCGGGAACCCAGCGAGAGGCTCACCGCCCAAGGCATTTTGCTGCACCCCTGGTTACAGGGAGGGGGGAGCCCCTCTGAGGAACCCAGAGTATGGATGGCAGAGCAGGTGGTGCCAGACAACCAAGACCCCGGGGAGGAGGAGGCCAGGCAGGAGACGGAGGAGGAGCTGTATACTTAGGCCAGGAGGGCATCTCCGCTGCTCTGATCTAACTGGCTGAGGCTGGCTCCAGCTTTATGGAAACTCTTTCCTCTTCAAATCAAGCCAAACTCCACTCAAGTGCCTTAACGGTAGAAAAGAAGGGAGGCACGTGGGTGCCCGTGACTGTTACCTGCTGCCCACGTATGCTGGTTATGTGCACATGCCGGGGGCAAACCCAGACTGAGCACATCCTGACCTGCGTACAGGGGGGTCTCACAGACGAGCACCCAAAGTCACACCATTGTGCTAGCTTCCTGAGTGAAGACCCCAGAAGGTCCTCTCAGGGCCCTTCCCCTGGAAGCTTAGAGTGCTCGAGAAGGATGCTGCCAGCTAGCCAATAAAAAACCGATAGGAGAGGTTTAACTTGGGGTGGGCAGACTGGAAGGTCTTTTATTGGGATGACTATATTATTGGGGTGTGCTATTGCCCTCCAGGATAAGAGGGCCTGCAGGACTTGGTTCCAGAGGTCTGGGATGTGTGAGGAATTACAGGCTCAGGCAGCTAATGGCAGACTGGAGAAGGGTAGGATGAAGAACTTCTTCTCAGGCTCCAAGAGAGGCCCTTGGCTTGCTTACTTGTCTTCCCTTCTCTGTCCCCAAACACCAATTCAACATTCTTTCAGAGCCAGTCAAAGGGTTCAGTCTGAGAACTAGGCCCTCTCCCCAGGGGTCTCTTCCTATGCCTGAACACCTGCTTCCTCAGTTCCCCTGGGAACTCCAATTGACTCTGTGGGGCAAGGACATGATATGCAGCATCTATTTTTGTCTTTGGACTAATAAAGGACATTTTTTCAGTACTTCCATTTTCCCATATGGTTTCCTTGGCCCACCTCATCCCAACCCCTTTTTCCCTGGCTTGAAAGCAGCTCCTCAGAGAAATGCTGGGTTTCCTAAATCTTGGAGTGAAGAGGGGTGGAGGAGTAAGGAGTAGGGGGGAGAGGGAGATGAGGAGGCCATTGTGAAGTGAAACTGCCTCTAGGTGGAGGAGGCCTAGCAGAAGCCTCATGAATAATCATGACAGCTTATACTGATCTAGCCCTTAAATTAGGCTTTTACAATTTCTCCCTAAATGCCAGGTAGGCTGTTTACAATTATTAGAAGAGCCAAGTACACTCTTTTTTGAAGGGATATGGGAACTTCCTGAAAGGATATTCTCTCTACTGTTGTTTTCTGGACCTTCTGTGAACTTATGGTCTAGGGGAATTTCCTGGGGGCACTGAGAGATGATAACTTGCTCAGCCACGCAGCCAGGATGGCAGGACCCTGAGACCCCTTCTTTCATCTTCCTAATTTCTGAATTAATCCATTCCTGAATTATTTTAAGGATAATTTCATTTTTTAAAAACTGAAAGAAGTCACAAAGGGAGAGACTTGATTCCAATTTCTGATTACCTTATGGAGTGGTAAACCTAAAGTAGAAATGATGATAACCTAAGGGTTATCATCTCATAATTGTTAAAAATGAGAGGAAAGCCGGGAATAGATTAACTTTTAGATTCAATTTTTAATTTTAATTTTCAGTTCCAAATTCTTTCCCTTTTCCATCACTTCCCCCACTCATTGAGAAGGCTAGAAATAGAATTATCCATTATACATGTTGTCGTGCAAAACATTTCCACATTAGGCATAACATGAAGACTTCAAGAGATTCAAAAAGGCTGTGTGGTAACCCATAAAATAAAAGCCTTTAGGTGAAGTCAGTGTAGGAGATATGTCAAATTCTCAAGAATGGGATTCCAAAGACAAAGAGAAGATTTGGATGAGTAAGAAAAATGGGAGTTGTTTAGGGAGATCAGTGTCATTTGTAGAGAGAACACCATGACTAACTTTTTCATCCCATTTTATTTTTTAAATGTTTTATTGATGCAATTTTCTTTTTTAAGGTCATTTCCTATTGACTTCCTTAATAGAGCCCTCCTTTGTAAACAAATAATAAGAAGCTGTCATTTTTATATGGTTTTCAAATTTATAGAACACTTTACACAAATTCTTTTATTTGAGCCACATAAGAACACTAAGAAGCTATCTCCATTTTACAGATGAGAAAGTGGAGACTCAAGAGATTAGAATTGCTCACAGTCATATAATTTGCAAGTTCCTAAACACAAGTTTCAAGTCTAGATCTTCCTGACTCTTAAGTTCAGCTCTCTGTCACTCTAAATTAGTGTATTCAAATAAAACAAAACATTTTGTCCCTTTAATCTGTAACCATTCCTGGTCACTGCTGTATATCAGCTTTCTGAATTCTTTGAGTGCTGTTTTCCTTTATGCTATTGTGGCTTTGGAATGTGTTCCACTGGTTCTGCTTATTTGATTCTTCCTCTGTTAATATCAGTCTTCCCACTTTCTCTGAATCTTTTGTTTTAATCATTTCTCATGATCCAGTAGCTTGGCTTTAGGTGCATGTGCCACAATTTGGCACATATTCAGCCACTCCCTGATTGACAAGCACTCATTGTTCTAGGTTTCTATTTGGATACTATATTGCAAATCATTTATGACTCCCCAAAAATATTTATTCTCTCATTTAATGTCTGCAACTACCACCTCCTCAGTATCAACTGCCCCTGGGGTAGTTGGAGAAGGTAGAGGATGGACAAGATTCCTTGAAGGATGTCTCAACAGATTTAACTTTATTCAGTCTCTGAATTAATAGACATTTATTAAGCACCTGCTATGTGCCAGTTGTCTTTTTTGTGTGTATTTGTGTTTGTTTTCTTTTTGCTTGCGTCTTACTCTGTGACTCCATTTAGGATTTTCTTGGCAAACATATTGCCATTTCCTTATGCACTCATTTTATGCATAAAGAAACTGAAGTAGACAGAGTTAAAGCATCTGCCTATGATTACACCATGTCTGATATGTGTCTGAGGCCAGATTTGAACTCAAGGAGATGAGTACACTCAAAACCTGATACTCCATCCACTGTACCGCCTAGCTGCCTCCAATCTATATGCTAGGTACAATACTTAAGTATTGGGCATCCAAAGAAAGACAAAAGACAGTTACTAGAAAATTCCTACAGATGGTCCAATTTCAGAAGGGGTGCAATGTAGCTAACTCATCATTTCCCACTTGCTTCTACTCCTCTGACTTCATTAACACTCTGATCTGGGTTATCCTTCCTCTCCCTTTTCAATTTCTTTCTTTTGGTCTTTTTTTTTTTTTTGGTTAGCTAATTTGTTTTGTAATCCCTATCTACACATACATAACACACACCCAAACATAACAGGCAGTTCAATTTTATTTAACATAAACTGTCTCTTAAAGTGATTTTTCCTTTTTTCCTTAATTTTTATTTTCAATTGCAATCTCCTTTTACCTTTTCCCCTACCCATTGAGAAGGCATGAAATATGATACCCATTATACATATGAAGTCAGGTAAAACATTACCACATAGTCATGTGGCAGAGGATAGGAAGCAAGAAGAATAAAGTTAAAGAAAATATGCTTCAATCTGCATTCAGAGTTTATCAGTTCTCTTTCTCTGGAGGTAGACCAAAAGATTTCATGATCATGAGATTTTTAGAATTGTTTTGGATTATTGTTTTTATCGAGTAGCTAAATCTTTCATATTGATTATTGCTACAGTGTATAATATTTTCCTGCTTCTGTTCACTTCATTTTGCATCATAAGTCTCTCATTTCAACCTCCCCAAAACTTGGGCAATACAATATTAGCAAGATGAAATATGATTTCAGATTTCTCTGATTTCACACACAGCACTCCATCCACTGGGTCACTTATTTCCTATAAAATATGATGAACCTGATTAATTAATACAGAGGAAATATGGAAAGACTAGGGGCAGCCAGGTGGCACAATGAATAGCTAGCCCTGGAGATGGGAAGACATCTTCCTGAGTTCAAATGTGACTTCATACACTTACTAGCTATGGGAACCTGGGCAAGTCATTTAAGTCTATTTGTCACAATAGCAAACTGCTTCAGTATCCTTGCCAAGAAAACCCCAAATAGGGTCATGGAGAAGTAGATACTTCTCCAAATGGATGATGAAATGTGACTGTGTTATAAGAAATGATGAACTGCCTGACTTTAGAAAAACATGGAAAGACTTGAACAAAAAATGAAGTATAAAATAAGCAGAATATTGTAGACAGTAACAGCAATATTGTTTTGAAAACTAAGTCATTTTGCAACCAGAGAGAGGACTATGGGAGTTGAATGTGGAGCACAATGTAGCATTTTCATCTTTATTGTTGTTTTTCTTGTTTGATTGCTCATTTTTTCCCCTCATTTTTTCCCCTTTTGATCTGATTTTTATTGTGCAGCATGATAAATGTGGAAATATGTTTAGAAGAATTGCACATGTTTAATCTATATTGGATTGCTTACTGTCTAGGGGAGGGGGTGGG
Organism: Myrmecobius fasciatus; assembly: GCA_023553655.1. Lineage (NCBI taxonomy): Eukaryota > Metazoa > Chordata > Mammalia > Dasyuromorphia > Myrmecobiidae > Myrmecobius > Myrmecobius fasciatus. The sequence continues at coordinate 333,120 of JAJPUD010001101.1, forward strand.
GGAAAGGAGGGAAAAAATATGGAATACAAGGTTTTGTAAGAATGAATGTTGAAAACTATCTTTGCATGTATTTTAAAAAATAAAAAAATGTAAAAAAAACAAAGTCATTTTTGAGTATTACAAATACTGAAATCAGCAACAACAGACTTGTGCTATCCACTTGCAGAAAAAAATTGATAAATAAAAGCATATATAATATGATTTTATATATATGTTAATATTTGTGTTTAAAGGTGGCCTTCTCTAGGGCAGGGCAGTAAGGGGAGGAGGAAAAAACTAAAAAGTACACAGAAGAGAACAAAAGAAAATTTGAGAGAAAGTATGGAAAAATAGGGTAGCCTTGAAAATTATGTGTAATCTTACATATTACTACAATCTTTATTATTTAAAAAATTAGTAAATGGTGTGAAATGGAAATTCATGATTTTATATTTAATCCTCACTATGCTCAAAAAGTTATCAACTGTTTGACCCAGCAATGTTTCTACTGGGCTTATATCTCAAAGAGATCTTAAAGGAAGGAAAGGGCCCCACATGTGCAAAAATGTTTGTGGCAGCTCTTTTTGTAATGACTAGAAACTGGAAACTGAATGGATGCCCATCAATTGGAAAATGTCTGAATAAATTATGGTATGTGAATGTCATGGAATATTATTTTTCTGTAAGAAACAACCAGCAGGGTGATTTCAGAGAGGCTTGGAGAGATTTGCACAAACTGATGCTGAGTGAAACGAGCAGAACCATACATGGCAACAAGACTAGATGATCAATTCTGAAGGACATGGCTCTCTTCAACAATGAAATGTTTCAAACCAATTCCAATTGTTCAGTGATAAAGAAAGCCACATACACCCAGAGAGAGGTCTGTGGGTTCTGAGTGTGGACTACAACATAGCATTTTCTTTCTTTTTTTTTTTATTAATACTTCTTATTTGCAAAACATATGCATAGGTAATTCCTAAACATTAACCCTTACAAAGCTTTCTGTTACAAACCCTTCCCCCTCATTCCCCACCCCTCCCCTAGATGGCAGGATATCCACTACATGATAATTGTTAGAATATTTAAGAAATCGAATATATGTATAGTTATTGCATCATTTTTTGTGCAGGAGAAATCGTATCTACAAGAAAGAATAATCCGATAAAGGAAATACAATGCAAGCAAACCTCAATAGAGAACATGAAAATGTTATGTTGTGGTCCACATTTCACATCCTTCTCTCTGGGTGTATATGGCTCTCTTCACCGAACAACTGGAACTGGTTTGAAGCATTTCGTTGTTGAAGAGAGTCATGCCCATTAGAACTGATCCTCATATAGTATTTTTGTTGCCATGTATAATGATCTCCTGGTTCTTTTCACTTCACTTAGAATCAGTTCATGTAAGTCTCTCCAGGCTTCTCTGAAATCGTCCTGCTGGTCGTTTCTTACAGAACAATAATATTCCATAACATTCATATACCATAATTTATTCAGCCATTCTCCAATTGTTGGGCATCCATTCAGTTTCCAGTTTCTAGCCATTAAAAAAAGGGCTGCCACAAACATTCTTGCACATGTGGGGCCCTTTCCTTCTTTTATGATTTCTTTGGGATATAGGCCCAATAGAAACACTGCTGGGTCAAAGGGTATGCATAGTTGGATAACTTTTTGAGCATAGCTCCAAATTGCTCTCCAGAATGGTTGGATCCGTTCACAGCTCCACCAACCAGTATCCCAGTCTTACCACATCCCCTCCAACATTCATCTTTATCTTTTTCTGTCATTTTAGCCAATCTGACAGGTGTGTAGTGGTACCTCAGAGTTGTCTTAATTTGCATTTCTTTGATCAATAATGATTTGGAGCACCTTTTCATATGATTATAAATAGTTTTAATTTCATCATCTGAAAATTGTCTGTTCATATCCTTTGACCATTTATCAATTGGAGAATGGCTTGAATTCTTATAAATATGAGACAATTCTCTATATATATTAGAGATGAGACCTTTATCAGAACCTTTAAATGTAAAGATGATTTCCCAATTTGATGTTTCCCTCCTAATCTTGTCTGCATTAGTTTTGTTTGTACAGAAACTTTTTAACTTAATACAATCAAAATTATCTATCTGGTGTTTAATTAAGAGTTCCAGATCTTCTTTGGACATAAATTTATTCCATCTCCACAGGTCTGAGAGATAAACTATCCTATACAACATAGCATTTTCACACTTTCTGTTGACATTTGCTTGCATTTGGTTTTCCTTCTCAGGTTTTTTTTTTTTTTTTCTTGTAGATCCAATTTTTTTGTACAGCAAGATAATTGTATAAATATATATACATATATTTTATTCATCATATATTTTAACATAATTAACATGTATTAGACTGCTATCTAGGGGAGGTGGTGAGGGAAAAAGAGAAAAATTTGGGACAGAAGGCTTTGCAAAGGTCAATGTTGAAAAATTACCCATGTAGATGTTTTGCAAAAAAAAAAAAAATAAAATAAAAGATCAGATTGAGGGGCAGGAAGATAGTGCAGTAACACCAGCCCTAGAATTAGGAGTGTCTGAGTTAAAATCCAGCCTTAAATACTTACTAGCTAAGTAACTTTAGGCAAGTCACTGAACTGTGACACTAAGAAAAAGAAGGAAGGAAGGAAGGAAGAAAGGAAGGAAAGAAGGAAGGAAGAAAGGAAGGAAGGAAAACCAGACTATGACTTGGCCTCAAAACTATTTTATAGTGTGTTGTAGTGCATAGAGGGTCTTCCTTGGAGTCAGGAAGACTTGAATTCAAGCCCTATCTCTAAATCATACTAACTGTAAGACTCTGAGAAGTCACTTAAACTCTCAGGTCTGCAGGCAATTTTCTAAGACTTGAGGCTGAGTTATTGATTCAGACATAAGTGGAAGGAATTTCCAAATGTGGGAATTTTCTATATATAAGAACTTATGAGTATGGATTAAAAAATGTTACTAAGAAGTAAAATTATTGAGAAGTACATATAGGTTTAATATTTTCTAAAAATGGTTGCTCTATTGGTATATAAAGACAATATCCCTCCCCCCCCCAAAATTTAATCCTCTTTTTATGCCATGCTGTGTATATGGACATGTTCTTTTTTGTATCTTCTGTATTTAAGTTAAAATGAATAAAAAAATTTTCAATCAACAAATGGAAACACATGAACTGATGAAGAATTATGCAGAGCAAGGAAAACAATACATCCAACAACTGCAACAATGTAAATGAGAAGAACAATCACCACAAAACAATTGAAACTTCACGTGAAAGTATAAAGAATTAGTTTTGTCTCAAAGGAAAGATATGAGAAGACATCTCTTCTTGCTTCTTGGCAAAGGGGAAAGGGAGTATCCATGGCTGTAAAATGTTGCATGTGCCAATTTTTTGAAGTTTTGATGAATTTAAATTTTTTTTCTTAAAGAAAATTCTTTGTAAATAAGGAATGGCTTTCTGAGAGAGAGGGTTACAAGGGAAAATCTAGGTGACAGCATAAAGACAAGATTTCAACACAAATCTATTATTACAAAATAAAAATAAATTTAAAAAGAAGAAAAATGTTTAGCTTGTTAATAGTCTAATGACAAATACTAAGAAAAGGGACAAGAAAAGGATCTTTTTAAAAAAGGTGCATTGGAAAAAAAAAAGAGGAACAAAGTGTGCTTCCCTGAGTTGTTGGGGAAAGACAACAAACAATTTAGGGAAGAAGAGCACCTCAATGCTTGTGTTGCTGCTGTTTTTCTGCTAAGGAGAATGATTTTTGGTTTGGAAAAGGTAACACCAAAGTAGTGAATAAAAAGTTGATTCTCAAGATCCTAAAAAAGAAACTTCAAAATCTTCTATATTTCTTTTAGTCGACTATACTTCCTCAAGGTCATATCACTCTACGAGGCCTAGTTTTCTGTCTAGCTATGCGACCTTGGAGAGGTAATTTTCTCTGTTGGGACCTATTTTCTAATCTGTAAAACGGGAACAGATTAAATGGGCTCTAAGGCTATTTACATCTGGTTTGGGCAGCTAAAGTAGCACAGGAGAGTATCAGGGCCTGGAATCAGGAAAACCTGAGTTCAAATTTGGCTTCAGATACTTCCCAGCTGTGTGACTGGACAAGTCACTTATTCCTGTTTGCCTCAGTTTCCTTATCTGTAAAAGGAGCTGGAGGTGGAAATGGCAAACCACTCTAAGTATCATTGCCAAGAAAACCACCCCAAAATGGGGTCAAGAGTCGGACATGACTGAAAAAAAACTGAGCAGCAACTAAATGATCATTTGTAAAGCATTAGAGCTTTGGAATGGTATTATTATTCTTGTTATTATTCTCTACATCTCTAGGTCTCCATCCCCCATTATCCTTCCCCTGTCAATTCCTCGGATGCTTCTCCCACCCAATGAGGTTTCTCCGATGCGTGACTCCGCCTCCAAGGCCACGCCCCCGGGCACTGGACGTAGCCGGTTCCCGCCTCTCCGCCTCGGCCCCTTCTCGGGGCTGGTGTCTCTCACTCCTTTTTCCTTCCGCCTCTTTCCGCGGGCCGAGCCCAGGCCGGATCGGGCGGTGAGTGGAGCCTCCAAGGGCGGGGGAGGGAGCTCAGGTAGTAGCCGCTCGCCGGGGGCTGGAAGGAAACGTCCTCGGAGCTCCAGCTCTGCCCCGGAGTCCCACGATCCTCGGCAGGGGTTGCGTGCATCTGGCATCCCGACCTGGCCCCAAGCAAGTCGGCGCCCCCCCCGCCCAGCTCTCCTTAGGAGGGGGGAAACTTTCCCCGAGCCCCCCCTCGCACGACCGAAAGTTTCCATTCCCTCTTCTTCCTGGCCCTTCTTCATTTCCTGGCCCGCGTCACTTTCGGGTTTCTGTTCTCAAATTCCCCTTCCCAAATTGGGGGCCCCTGAAAACGATAGGCCTGATGATTCTCTGGGCCTTTTCCCGCACTGAGCTCTAGGTTCTTGAGGCCACTTCCAGCCCTGACGCTCTGTGCTGAGGTCCCTTCCAGTTCTGACATTTTACCTCCTGAGTTCTGAAGCTGTGTTCCAGGGTTTCTTTCCCCCCTGATAGTATGTATTCTAAGATTCCTTCCAGTTCTGATATTGTGCGTTCTAAGGTCTCCGGGCTGACGTTCTGTGTTCCTTCCAGCCCTGACATTCTATAGTCTAAAGGTTCCTTCAGCTCTGATTTTATCTTCTAAGATTCTTTTAAGCTTTAAGATTCGGTGTTGCTAGGTCTCTAATAATCTGACATGTATTTATTTTAAGGACTCCTCCAACTCAACGTTCTGGTTTGTTTTTGTTCTTGTTTTTTACTTACATGCTGTGTAAGTTCTCTAGCTCTTAATAGTCTATGTTCCAAAATTCCTTCCAGCCCTGACATTTTATAGGCTAAAGTTTTCTCCAGCTCTAATATTGTCTTCTAAGATTCTTTTCAGCTCTGACATTCTATGTTCCAAGGTCTCTAACAATTTTAACATTCTGTGTTTATTCTAAGTAACTTAACATTATGCTTTTTTTTAGCTTTGATATTCTGTGTTCTAAAGCTCCTTTCAGCCCTGACATTGTGCATTCTAAGTTTTCCTCCAGCTCTTAACATTGTGTTCTTTTTTAGCTCTGACATTCTGTGTTCTAAGATTCTTTTTAGCTCTGACATTCCATGTTCTAAGATTCTTTTTAGCTCTGACATTCTGTATTCTAAAGTTTCTTTCCAGATCTGGCATTCTATGTTCTGCACTCCTTTCTAACCTTAAAGCTGATGTTCTATGATAGGCTTGGGTTCTCTCTGTCCATCTGGTGTTATTGTCACCACCACCAATTAATTCTCTTACTCAGGAGCTGCTTTGTAACTGCCTGTTGTTAGCTTTCCTCTTCTCACTAGTAGCATGACAGTAGCACAGAGGAGATAAATTCATTGTAATACCAGCCATAGTACAGAAGAATTAAAAGGATGACTGCAACTAAAAAAACTAAAAACCCTCAGAATTCATCATCCAGATGAAAATTGCAGAGTTAAACACTGTTAAAGTGGGGCAGAATTGTTGTGCCAGAGATTTTGGGGACAGACTCTTCCAGGGGCATGGTAACTCCTAAGCTAAGATTGGAAGGGAAGAATTGACAAATGGTGATTCTTTTAAACAGAGGTGTGAATGCCAAGGCTGGGAGTCCAGAGAAAGCTGGATGACCAAGGGTTGGGAAGGAGACCAGTTTGGGTGGAAGGTAGTGAGATAGAGTTTGTGAGGGTAATTAGCAGGATTTAAGATTGGATTTTGCACACAATAGGGAATTTAATAACTGATGAACTGAAAAAGTGAGGCAAGAGTATAAATGGCCCTGCTGTAATTATGTCCATAGTCGCACCATATTTTATTTTATTTTATTTTTTTGTTTGTTTTTTGCTGAGGCAGTTTGGGTTAAGTGATTTGCCCAGGGTCACACAGCTAGGAAGTGTTAAGTGTTTGAGGCCAGATTTGAACTCAGGCCCTCCTGACTTCAGGGCTGGTGCTTTATCCACTGCACCATCTAGCTGCCCCTTGCACTATATTTTATACATCATATTTTAGTAGGGATATTGACATAAAGATATAGATACCTAGGAAATAGAGCGAGGTTTTTCTCAGGTGAGGAAACCATTGAAAGCTTTCAGCTGGGAGGGAATGTAGTAGGAGCTATGTATTAGAAAGGTGATTCTTGGCAGAGTATATTGACTAGAATACATATTTAGAAATTAAAAAAAAAAAAGTCCCATGCAGCTTGAAAGGATTTGGCTGGAGCTGGTACATAAGAAAGAGGGAGGATGTCAGAAAGACACTGAGGACATGAAATTGAAACTACCTGGCTAGGATGATTATCAAGACAATCTGGTATTGACTAAGAAATAGAGTGGTGGATCTGTGGAATAGATTGATAAATAATAAATAAACCCAAAGATCCAAGCTTTTGGGACAAGAACTCAATATTTGACAAAAACTGCTGGGAAGACTGGAAAGCAGTTTGGCAGAACTAAATATAAACCAACATTCACACCATATACCAAGATAAGGTCAAAATAGGTAAATGATTTAGACATAAATATCTTAAGCAAATTAGGGGAGCATGGAGTAGTTTACCTGTCAAATCTGTGAAAAAGGAAAGTATGACCAAACAAGAAATAGAGAGCATTATTAGATGTAAAATAAATATTTTTGATTACATTAAAAAGGATTTGGAAAAACAAAACCAATGCAGCAAAGATTAGAAGGAAAACAGAAAACTGGAGGAAATTTTTTCCAATTTTTCTCTGACAAAATTCTCATTTCTCAGATACATAGAGAACAGAGTTAAATTTGTAAGAATATAAGTCATCCCATAATTGATAAATGGTGAAAGGACATGGATGGACAGTTTTTAGAGGAAGAAATCAAAATTATTATAGTTGTATGAAAAAAATTCTAAATCATTATTGATTAAAGAAATGCAAATTAAAACAATTCTTAGGTACCTCCTCACATTTATCAGATTGGCTAATAAAGCAGAAAAAAAAAAGGAGTGGGTCTGGGAAAAATTGGGACACTAATGCATTATTCATAGAATTGTGAACTGATTCATCCATTCTGTAGAACAATTTGGAACTATGCCCCAAAGGCTATAAAACTGCATATTCTGACTTAGCAATATCAATACTAGGTTTATATCACAAAGAGATTTTTAAAAAATAAAGGAAAAAGACCTATATATACAAGAACATTTTTAGCAGCTCTTTTTGTGGTTAGCAAAGAATTGGAAATTGAGGAGATACCAATCATTTGGGTAATGGCTGAACAAGTTATATATGATTGTGATGGAATACTATTTTATTGTAAGAAATGATCATCAGAATGCTTTCAGGAAAACCTGGAAAGACTTATACAAAATGATGTAAATGAATTGAGCAGAATCAGAAAAACAGTATATACAATAACAGAAATATTATACGATGACTCAGAAATACAGTGATCTAAAATAATTTCAAAAGACTTAGAATGGAAAATGGTATCCACCTTCCAGAGAAAAAGCTGTTAGAATCTTCATGTATGTCAAAGCATACTTAAAAAAAAAAAACACAACTTTCTTTTTATTTAGCAATGTGGCTGAGATGGAAATACGTTTTACAAGACTTCCCTTGTATAACATATATCAAATTACTTGCCTTCTCAAAGAGTGTGTGGCAGGGAAGGAGGGAGAGAATTTGGAACTCAAAAATTTTTTTTTATTAAAGCTTTTTATTTTCAAAACATGATGGATAATTTTCTTTTTTTTTAATTTTTTTTGTTAAAGTTTTTTATTTACAAAACATATGCATGAGTAATTTTTCAACATTGACCCTTGCAAAGCCTTCTGTTCCAAATTATCCCCTTTTTCTCCCCACCTCCTCCTCTAGATGGCAGGTAGTCCAATATATGTTAAATATGTTAAAATACATATTAAATCCAATATATATATATATTTATACAGTTATCTTGCTGCATGAGAAAAATTCAATCAAGAAGGAAAGAAAAAAAAAACAATAAGAAAACAAAATGCAAGCAAACAACAACAGAGGGAGTGAGAATGCTATGTTGTGGTCCACACTCAGTTCCCACATCCTCTCTCTGGGTGTAGATAGCTCTCTTCATCACTGAACAATTGAAATTGCTTTGAATCATCTCATTGTTGAAAAAAGCCCTGTCATGATGGATAATTTTCAACATTTACCCTTGCAAAACCTTGTGTATCAAATTTTTTTCCTCCCCCCCCCCACTTCCTTCCCCAGATGGCAAATAATTTAATATGTGTTAAACATGTGCAAATTTTCTATACATCTTTCTACAATTTTTATGCTGCACAAGAAATATCACATCAAAAAGGGAAAAAATTAGAAAGAAAATAAAATGAACCATTCTTAGTTCCTACAGTCCTCTCTTTGGGTGCAAATGGCACTCTTCATTATAAGATCATTGGAACTGGTCTGAATCACCTCATTGTTGAGAAGAGCCATGTCCATCAGAATTGATCATTGTGTAATCTTGTTGCTGTGTACAATGATCTCCTGGTTCTGCTCACTTCACTCAGCATCAGTTCATGTAAGTCTCTCCAGGCCTCTCTGAAATCATCCGGCTGATCATTTCTTATAGAACAATGACATTCCATAACATTTGTATGCCATAACTTATTCAGCCATTCTTCAACTGTACACCCACTCAATTTCCAGTTTCTTGCCACTACAAAAAGGGCTGCCACAAACATTTTTGCACAGGATCAAAGGGTATGAACAATTTGATAGCCCTTTTAGCATAATTCCAAATTGTTCTCCAGAATGGGAACTCAAAATTTTAAAAAATGAATGTTAAAAATTGTTTTTACATGTAATTGGTAAAATATATATGTACATATATATATATGCACATATATATGTGTATATATTTAAAACCAAACAAAAAAAAGAGAAAATACTTGCCTATTAGATGTGGGAAGAGAGGGAAAAGGAAAAAAAGTGACTGGGACATTTCAAAGCAAAAATTGTAGAACTTTTTTTTTTGCTTCTTGATCCCATATTTCTTGTGCATGAAGATAGCTGTATAAATATATATACATATATTGGATTTAAGATATATTTTAACATATTTAACATGTATTGGATTACCTGCCATATAGGGGAGGAGGTGGGGGGAAAGGGGAAAATTTGGAACACAAGGTTTTGTAAGGGTCAGGGTTGAAAAATTATCCATGTATATGTTTTGTAAATAAAAAGCTTTAATAAAAATAAATAAAGTAAAATGAGCTAGAAAAGGAAAAAAATTGTAGAACTTATTCTGAGACCTAAGAAAAATAACTTTGGAATTTTACTGTTTGGGCATTATCCCTTTTCTCTTTCCTTGTTTGTCACTTGGCTTGGGTTCTCCCACAGCTTCTGGATGATCTCTCCACAGACTGACCCTACTGTTTGGATCTGAGTGGGATGGGCACAGTCCAGCCTGATGGAAGAGAAGACCAAGAAAGGTAGGACATTGGGTTCAGAGTTGGTCAAGACCTAGCTTTGACACTACCTAGATGTATGTTGGTTTTGTAGAGCCATTTTAATCCTGTCAGACACTTCAAAACTCCATTTGGGGTTTTCTTGGTAAAGATAGTAGAGTGGTTTGCCATTTCCTTCCCCAGCACTTTTTACAGATGAAGAACTGTGACAAACAGGGTTAAGTGGCTTGCCCATGGTCACATAATTAGTAAGTTTCTGAGGTGGGATTTGAATTTAGGTCCTCCTGACTCCGGGACTCTATCCATTGTGCCAGCTAGCTGCCCCATCCTATATGTATGACTTTGGGCAAAACTTCCATTCTCTGAGTTTCATTTTCTTCTATAAAATAAGAGTACTAATATCCACCCTTCCTATGTTATAAAGTTGTTGAAAGGCAAATCCCTTTTATATGTAAAAATAAAATAGAATTGGGAACTATTATTGTTGGTGGTGGTTTTGTAAATAATTATCTGGGAGGTAGGGGATGGGTAGAAGAGTTTAATGTCCAGAAGGAGTGGGAAGGACTTTGGGTGGGTTACCTGGGCACCTTTTCTGGTTTAGGTCTTCCATTTCTATTTCCCTGGACTGGGTGAGGCTTGATGAGATAAGGGTTAACCTTTAGTTCTCCGTAGGATTAGTTCACTTCTGCCACTTTGGAAATGCCAATTCTCTATGGCCTTGACCAAACTTTAGACTTCCTGGAGAACCAGGGACTCTTTGGAGATCCATTCCTGCCCCAAATAAAAAACAGAAGATCCTTTCCCCTTACCTCCCTGCCCCAGATGAGTACTTTGTCTTATAATCTTTTTTATATTCTTTGCAGTGGAGGAGATGGCCCTGAAACTGGCTCGGGCTGTGGCTGGTGGGGATGAGAAGATGGCAGTGAGCTGTGCCACCTGGCTGGCAAAGCAACGGGCTCTACTAACGCTGCAGCTTAAATCAGAGGTCTATCCCAAACAGGAGATCAAGTGAGTGATGGTCAATAGACTGGGCAGGGGGGAGAGCTTGGGAGATGGTCTTGGGGGATGCACTGATCTCAGACAATTCTAATGACTGTCTCAGTGACCTTGGGCAAATGACTATATTTCTTAGGGCCTTCTCTAAATAGGATATGGGCTTTGTGTGAGATGATTAGAAGTAGCTGATAGATGGTGCAGTGATTAAAGGATGAATCTGGAAGTAGTTAGTGTATGATCGGGAAGACCTGAGTTCAAAGTCTAGTCTTTAAAACTAGCCTTCCTAGTTGTATGACCCTGGGCAAGTCTGTTTGCCTCAATTTCCTTATCTGTAAAATGGGGATAATCATAGCACCTACCTCCAAGAATTGTTGTAAGGATAAGACAAGATATTTATAAAGAAATTTGCAAACCTTAGAGAGCAGTATAAAAGTACTAGCTGTTATTTATTATCATTGCCTTTAAGGTCCCTTCTACTCCTAAGCTCTGGCCTTCAGATGAGATAGAAGGCAGGCAAGTGTTAGAACAGGTTAAACAGATTAAAAAATTGTAGGAAAGCTTTGTTCTTAAGGGAAGGACCAGTGTGAGACAGAATTTTAAGGAGAGTTTAATCCCAGAAAGATGCCGAGAAATAGGCTTGATTTTAACTCAGGAAGGGAGAACTTCATAATCCAAGCTCTAAAGTGCTATTCCAGCCAGGAATGCCTATGTTCACTCTCTTAATAGGCTGTGAATTCCCAAAAGGCAGAGACTCAGCTCCAGCAAAGATACCAGCAACACAGGCAGCCTAACTTGGCAGATGGATTCTTTCCTCAATTGGGCTGTGGTGTGAATAGTTTTTGTCCTATATCTCCATAGGACATTTTGTAGAATTGGTCCAGATTTGGACATGTATTTTAGTAAGGATATTGAGACAGTATGGTTAGTTGATGTAAAGTCCCTTTTGAAGTTACTAGGAACTGGATACAAGTCTCTCTTTTGCTATTTGCTGGCTGTGTGATTCTCATCAAGTAGCTTAATCTCCTAGTGTCCAGGCAACTTGAGTGAAGAATATAACTTGTGCAATAGGAGGTGGCTCTGCATTGGTAGAGAAAGTTTTCTTATTGGGGAATACCTTATACCAATAAAATCAGAACTCTAGACTTTTCTCCTCCTCGCCCCCAAAAAGGACACAATGTCCAAAACAAGATTATGGGGATAAGAAGGAACTGAAAATCAAGCCCTAGAGGGGAGAGTGATAGAGACAGAGAGAATAAAGAATGAGAGACACAAAGATAATGGAAAACCGAATACTATATGCTGTTTTTAGAGATTGAGTATTCTTGCTGGGATGAGGCCCAGGGTGAGCCAGCAAAAAACTTAAGACTTTTAATAACAAAGACCCCTCTCTGTAATACTTTATTTTTGTACACTCCTTAGGTAAAGAATCTCATTCAGTCTTTCCAATAACCCCATAAGAGAGGCAGCCTCTAGAGAGACTAGATAAGTTGCCCAAGATCACACAGCTAAAATGGGGCAGAACCAACAATTCTGAGAACTTTCCTGGGCAGTCAGCTGCTTGTCCCTGTGGGATCAGTGTCCCCGAGTATCTGAGTACAGGTTTATTTGCTCCACAAAAGGTGTATGTGTGATAGGATTGCAGGGGAGAGATTATATATTCTGTCTTTGAATATGGCTAGAGCTTCTCTTCCCAGTGACTCCATTGTTTTCCTACAGGTTATGGGTGGGTGTGGAGGACGCCCAGATGCACACTCTTCACATCTGGCTGATGGTGCGGCCCACAATGACAGTGGCTTCTCTGAAAGATATGGTATGAAGAGCTGGGGCTGATGGCCAGGATTGGGATTTGATAGAGTTGGTTTTCAGGGCGCAAGAATGATCTTGGTCACTGAAGCCAGACTGCATCACTCCCTCAACCTTAGGCTGGACCCCGTCAGACCCACTCCTTAAGGGGACTCTGAGGTTGGGGATTAGAGGCAAACTGAAGAGGAGCAGGGAGCTCTTCCTCTGTCACTTACTCTGAGTCTGGAATTGTTTGACCTCAGAAAGAATATGACTTTTCCCCCCATCTCCATCCCTTATCTTCCTTATTCTTAGCATGCAACTCTCATTGACCTTTTCTCCCCTTCCTGTCTTCTTCCTTCCTCTCTCTTCCCCATCCCATTTTCCTTTTTTTCTATTTCCTTCTTTTCTATCTTCTCTTCTCCTCTGTCTCCCTTTCCTTCCTTCCCACTTTTCCCTTTTCCCCTACTTTTTTCTCCCAACTTGTCTTCTCTATTCTCTCTTTTTCCTTCTCTCTCTCCCTCCTCCTCTTCTCCTTTCCTACCTTCCTTCTCCTCTTGTTTTTTCCCTTCTTCCCACTGGCCAGGTCTTTCTGGACTATGGCTTTCATCCAAGCCTACAGAGGTGGGTAATAGGCCAGCGGCTGCCCCGTGACCAGGACACACTGCATTCCTATGGAGTGAGGCAAGATGGTGACAAGGCTTACCTCTACCTCCTGTCTGCCCACCACACGCAGCTTAGCCAGCAGGAGCTACAGCGGCAGCGACAACTACGAGTCCTAGAAGGTAACAATTCTGAGGGCCAGTCCTGGGCCCTGAGGCAAAGTCTAGTAATAGCTAGGAGAGTACCCAAAGGTAGCTTCTGTTTTGTCCACATAATACATAGCTAGAATACAGTTTGGGAGCTAGAAAACCCAGGTTTGAATTCTATTTCTTCCATCATATGACCCTGAGTAGGTAACTTCCACTCTCTGATTCTCTGTTTCCGTATTTATAAAATGGAAGTAGTAATATTCAGGCCTTTTTTAGGCAGAGGGCAAGGGAATTGTAAGGATCATATGAACAACTAGATAGATAAACCATAGTGGGGATGGGGGTACAGATGAGGGTGCCTCTGATGCATCTTCTTCTTTGCAGACTTGGGCTTCAGAGACCTTGCTCTACAGTCTCGGGGTCCACAAGAGCCCCGAGCCATGGAATCTCAAGAAAAAGTACCATCTGAGGATGCTGGAACTACTGCTCCCTCTACTGTGGAAGCAGCCCCTGATCCCTCCGTGGTAAGGGATTAACTCTGCTCATGCCTGTCCTCTGGCCCTCACCACTGAAACCCTTTCACCAAGCCAACTCTCTTCCTGCCTCTTTGAACCCTGTTCATAGTATCAGTCAATCAAGCATCATTGTTAAGTGCCAGCTATGTCAGGCACTCTTTTAGGTGTTGAAGATAAAAATACAAAGATTGAAACAATACCTACTTTTAGAGAACTTAATATTCTGATAGGGGAGACAATGAGAAAGGGTATGTGCATAATGTTTTATGTACATACAAATTAAATATCAAGAGAATAAATACAAAAGCAGTTAAATGCAAGATACTTATGGAGGGAAAGCACCAGTGGTTAGGGGTAATCAGTAAAGGCTTTATGTAGAAGAGGAGAAAAAGGTACCTGAGCTGTCTTGAAAGAATTCTGTGGGACAGGGGAGTTTTTCTGGGGGCAGGGGTGGACAAGGAATTTAGTTTTGGACAGGATGATGTTCAGTAGATAATGGGTGATTTGGGACTGAAGCTCAGAGACTGGGAGAGACTGGATATATAAATCTGGGATCATCTGTATAATGGTGATAATTAAGCACCACTGGATATCTATGACCAATCAGAAAAGAAAAATGAGGAGAGGTCAAAAGATAGAAAGAAATAGATAGAAAAGAGAACTAGAAGACAGTAGTGTCATGGAACTCCAGAGGATTTTCTCTATCCATTCTGCTTAAGCAAAACATATAGATAGCTTCATTTTTTTTTTTAAAGGAATTTGGCTGAGAAAGGGAGGAAAGCCATAGAACAATACTTGGGTGGTTAGTAGAGTCTAAAGGATATTTTAAAGGAGATGAGCATGTTTGAAAGTTGAGTGATTCATGAAAGGAGAGGATAATTATATATATGGTACACTAGAGAAGATGAGAAGTATGGAATTAAGGGTGGCTGTAGAGGAATTGTTTTGGCAAGGAGAAGAGCTATCTTTTTGTCAGAAACTGAAGGACAGAACAAGAATCAGGGATGATATCAAGGGATTTTGAAATGAGAAAGAGAAGATAGAGCTCCCAGTTTTCTCAGGAAAGTAGGTAAGTAGACTTTTGGCCAAAACAGCTACCTGAACAGAGAGGCACATTGCCAAGCACCCCCAAATCCACTCCAGCAAAACCCAGAAATTCATACCTGGCTGAATTAAAAAAATCAATGAAAAATTTTATTAAGTGGCTTCTTTCACCTTAGAACTGTACAAAAAGTCAGGGAACATCCCCTCAGCAGTTGTAAAGAAAGCTGCCAGGGATTGGTAGCTCAACCCAAGAAGCCAGTGGAGAACAGGAGACTGGTAGAGCTTGCAAGGTTTTGTGTTTGGAGACAACCACCACCAGGGTTTTAAACTCAGAGGTCTTGGAAGCCGTGGGGAACAGCAGCCCCAGAGTGGTCCCTAGTACATGGTTCTGAGTTGCCATAAAGGGCCCTGAAGATCCAGCATTCCAAACCTCACAGATCACAGGTTGAGACGAGGAGTGGATGTTTAACCCTGGGAAGATGAAATCAACCCAGGAACTTGGAATCAAAGAGAGAGAGCAAATGGGAACGATCACCCCACTCAAAAATACAGCAACAGATGAAGATTGGCCCAAAGCTCTGAACAAGAACAAAAGGTAGAAAAAGTGAATTAATCAAAGAAAACACAAATCTGAATGAAAAATGATTGTGACTCTAGAGATCCCAAAAGAAGGAGCAAGTAAATCAAGTAAATCTATTACAACTTCAGGCAGTCTCAAGTTTTAAAAAAAATGGACTTTTCACAAGGACTCTATGAATAGTTAGAAGAAATGAAATAAGATATTAAAAGAAAAATGGAATAAAACCCCTAGAGAAAAGAATTGGATGGATAATAAATAGTATAGAAGAGAAAATGATAAACTTTACCCAAACAACAGGTTCTCTGTAAACTGGAATACACCAAACATAAATCATGAACTTAATATCTTAAGTTCTTATCGCAAGAAATATTAGAATGAAATCAATTTTTTTTGATAGAAGAAAGCATATGATATCTGATTTAAAAAAAAGAACAGCTAGACTTGGAAAGGAAATCAAGGAGAGATAACAGGGAAACAAATGAAGATGGGAGGACTATGGGAGGAAGCATAATTTCTGGAGGGGGTGTATGTGTGGATAAGGTGGACAGCAACAAGCTGACCCTGAAGGGGGAATTAAAGTAAAAGGACTAAGGGGTGCCCATCAATTTGAGATTCTGAATAATTGTGGTATATGCTTGTAAATAATATTTCTGCTCTGTAAGAAATGACAAGAGGACTATAAAGAATGCTGACTAGTATGATCTGTTGTACAATCAAATGAGCAGAACCAGAATTTTTTATAAGAACAACATCGTAAAGAAAAACAACTTTGAAAAACGTAAGAACTCTTATTAATGATGACCAAATCTATCTCCAAAGGACCTATGATGAAGCATGTAACCTACCTCCATAAGAAAAATGATGGACTCAAGATACAGAGACACATGTTTTTGGTCATAGTTATCTATGTATTTGTTTTGCTTGGCAATGCTTATTTATTACAAGGATTTTTTTTCTATCAGTTTTTAAATTGGGGGTGGAGAGGTAGAAAATGGTTAGCAATACTGATGTCCTCCCAGATGAGGATCATCAGAACCTTTTTTAAAATGAATAGAAGACATCAAAATGAAGTTCAGAAAGAAACCCAGACAAGAAGAATAATTTTGAAAGTAATATGTGGAATTTATCATTTTCTTTAAAAAGTACTTTGAATAGTGATTTGTAGTTTTATAAACAGTCTTTGTAATCTGCTATGTATGTGAAAATGCTTTTTTTTTTTTTTTTGGTGTCTAAGTTCCAAATTAAAGAAATTTTAAAATTCAGCAAGAAGCAAGGTAGTTGAACTAAAGTTGAACTAAGAAGAGAACTATCCTATAGATGGAATAAGAAGCACTGGCAGAGCTATGCACTTAATCTAATTATAGCATTCGAATGTTTAGCATAAAGGGAAGTGAAAAAGAAATAGGAAAATAGCTCTTTTGATTGGGAAAATACATATTTGGACAAAAATTTTGATTTCATCTTAAACAATAAAAAGATAATTCCTCTTAAATTGTTGTTCACATCTCAGAGTTAAATAAAAAGAAATCCAGATTTGCAGTTAAGAGCTAATGTTAACCCTTTGTGTCTAGTTTGAGGATTCTTATGATTTGTCTAACAATACAACCAGAATCTTATAATCTTTGATACAAAGTGTGTATAGTAGTCTTACATATTCTTGTGTTGCACATAGTCTGTGGTTTTAGAATTTTCTTTTTAAGAATGAAGCAGAACATTGTAATTTATGTGGAGTGTAATATCTACCATGAGACACTAAAAACATGCATTGTTTTGAATAAAACCAAGAAATACAGCCAAAAAAAAAAAAAAAAAGAAGAAGAAGAAGAAGCAAGGCTCTCAGTTGAGGGGAAAAGGGATGAGGGAGGTGTGGAGTCTTGATGAGAGAAGGTTTGAAATAGCTTCTTTGGGGTGTGAAACAGAGAATCAATTAGGGAAGAACCAAAAAATCCTATTTCCTTGAGACAGTGAGGTTCGTAACATGAATTTATAATGTGCTCAGTCACCAGCCTATGGACTTATGGATCTCCATTCAGGAAGGGAAGGAACTAGAATTTACTAAGACTTGCCATGTGTCAAGCACTGAGTGGGGGAGGAGGAACAGAATGGGAATAATCTAGGGCTTGAAGTTTGGCAAGGGTTGCACAGTGATTCAAAGAATTAGAGAATGGAGCACAACATGGGCTAGATTGACTGGGGCAATGACTGGAAAGGGAGGGATGAGATTTCTGAGCAGAAGTAGCAATGTCCTGAGTATACCCTGAGAGGGTGGAAGAAGTGGCAGTCTGGATGAGGGGTAGAGAACTGATTTAGGCCTAGAGAGAGATATGTTAGAAAGCCAGGGGCACACGGGGGAACATCAGTTGTGGGTAATGGTGAGCCAAATGCATGCCCATCCTATTTATAACTGAAGTGGAGTAAGAGCTAAGTCGTAGGAATTGGGAGGTTAAGAAATATGAATAGTGTAAGGGTGGGAGTTGGAGAGAAGGAGACGGCATAGACCAGGGTTCAGCTCCTTGAGATCAGAGGAAGAATGATATGAGGGCTGGTACCCAGCAGTAGTCACCAAGATCTGGACTGGGTAGAAATATTTTATCATACCCTCCTTCCCTCTTCCTGCCCAGGCTGGCTGGGAATGTCCAGGGTGCACTTTTGTCAACAAGCCCACCAGGCCAGGCTGTGAGATGTGCTGTGAGGCTAGACCTGAAGGTTACCAGGTGCCCAGCTCCTACCAGCCAGATGAAGAGGAGCAGGCACGGCTACAGAATGAGGAAGATAGCCTGCAACAGTACCACCTGGTAGGTCAGGAGGACCCCAGAATCCTTTGGGAATGTCCAGGCTGGGGTTTCTACCTCTGTTCCTCTCTTTTGAGCCCCTCGGAAGCAGATCTGTCTCACACTACAGAGATTTCTCCAGGCCTTTCTTGCTGTGACCATAACACAAGGTATTCTGTGTAAGAGAAAGCAGGGTGGATAGAGAAGTATTTGGTTCATAAATCAGCCTCATCTGCAGACTGAAACTTGTGGATTTGTTTGTTTTGTACATTGTTCACAGAGATGGCTGCTTTCTTATTTTTATTCATTTATTTTTTAAAGCTTTTTATTTGCATAACATATGTATGGGTAGTTCTTCAACATTGACCCTTACAAAGCTTTCCATTACAAATTTTCCTCCTTAGTCCCCACCCCTCTCCTAGATGGCAGGAAGTCCATTACATATTAATTATGTTAAAATACTTGACAAGTTGAATATATGTATGCATATTTCCACACTTATCTTGCTGTGCTAGAACAATCGCATCTACAAGAAAAAAAAATCAGAGAAAGGAAACCCAATGCAAGCAAACATCAATAGAGATCATGGAAATGATATGTTGTGGTCCACATTTCACATCCCTCTCTCTGAGTGTATATGGCTCTCTTCACTGAACAATTGGAACTGGTTTGAGACATTTTGTTGTTGAAGAAAGCCATATGATGGCTGCTTTCTTAGCCTGACCCTCAAAAAAGCTGCCTTGGGAATGGGCACCAGGAGAGCTGAGTTCAAATATAGACCATGTCCTAAAATGTAGCAACATAGCACATTCTCTGTATACTGAGCTTCTTTTGACACAGCCTGACAGTATTTTCAGACTTTTTAAGCTGGTACATCATTCTACTGACTCATTCTTGGAGTGTGTGGTCAGCCCAAACCCTCAAGTCTTTTTTTCCACATAATTTTTTGTGTGACCAGATCTTCTCCATCCTGGGCAAGTACAGTTGATTTTTTGTACTTAAAAACTAAGTGTAGGACTTAGGTTGGGCAAGATCCTCAGTAACTACAGTCAGGGAGCCAAATCTGCCTTAACAGATTTTGTACTGCTTGGGGTTTTTTTCCAATAAAGTTTCATTGTACTTAAAAATACAGAAACCAACTAAAAAAGCAAGAACATGTACAAAAACAGGCAAATAGCTTGATGTGGCATATGGGCCATAGTTTGTAGGTCCTCTGCACTAGCATTTGAGTCCTTGGAATTACTGAGGCTTAGCATGTGACTGTAGGCAAACCACTTTCTCTTTCTCAGCCCTTTCTTCCTCATGTGTATGAAAAAAGGATTGGATTAAAACATCTCTAAGATTTCATTAAGTGCCAGTACATTTTGTATTTTTTTTTAATAAACATCACTGTTGCTTCTCAATGTCCCTCACCCTAAGAAGTGATTTATATTTAATTATATTAAAATATTTATTCTATTTAATTAAGTAAACCAAACTGGCACACGTTGGCCTTGCCTCATTATGTACCCATAACCCTACATTCTCCAAGGAGAGGAAACAGGTACATGTTTTCCCAACAATTCTTTGGAATTAAGAATTAAGATCTGGAATTTCTTTAATTTTTTTTGGTTGTTCTGAGTTTAATCACCAAAAAATGAACATTTCAGTATAAAGAACCACAAAAAGAACTGTATATGACATGTTACATAGTTGTGGCAGTTGGTTTTTTAAATCGATTTTTATTAATATGTTGTTTTTACATCACCAGTAATCTCATGTCTTTTCTGTGGTATTTTTCATTGTTATTTTGATCATTGGGTAGATTGTTGGGTTGTTTGTTTGTTTTTTTTAAATAAGTGCATTGATACTTTTGTTTTTATGTTGCCTATATTTCCCCAAACTTACCTATCCTACCCCCTTTCCAGAGAGTCATCTCTTATAATAAAGAATAGAAAGAGGGGGGAAATTTCATCAAAATTAAGAACCCATAGAAAATATCTGATAGTGTATGGAGTATTTCATACCTATAGTGCCCCACCTCTACAAACAAGGTGGGCAAAGTGCTATGGCCAAGGGCCAGACTTGGTTATCAAAAGTGTTTCATGGCATTTAGTTTTGATTATTTCAATTCTGTTTGCATTGTTGTAGCCATGATGGAAATGTTTGCTTTGCAGTAGTTCTTATCAGCCTTTCCCAGTCCCTCGGCACCCTTCATATCCATCACTTCTCCCGGAGCAATAATATTGTCACATCCAAATACCAGGATTTGTTCAGCCATTGTCCATTCCGTGGGCAGCCACTTTCCTTCCAGTTCTTTGCTGTCACAAAAAGTGTTGCTATAAATATTTTCACAAGTTGGAGATCTTCCCAAAGCTCTCTCTTTGTTCTCCTGGTCTCTATTTCTAAGTTGTCTTTGTCTAGTAGTCTTATAACCCTGACTTAAGATAGGAATCTGGGAAGGGGGGAGAAAAGAAATATTAAGGGAAAATGTAGGCTTCCTAAGAACAACAGATTTCAATAAAAAACTTAAATGAATAACAATGAAATGAGATTTTCTGATCTGACAGATACATAATGAATCCATGCTGACTCCCAGGCGACCCTGCTTCTTCACAGGAACCTTAGCCTTCTTTCTTGCTATGACTCCTTTCTCTTATTTGCTCAGCGGAAGCAGAAGCAGCAGGAGGGGAACTACCTCCAGCTCCTGCAGCTGGACCAGCGGAACCTAGTGCCGAGTACCGAGGTGGTAGAATGCCCCATTTGCTACTTGTCGCTGGGGCCTGGCGAAGGAGTTGTCCTGCGAGAGTGCCTGCACTGCTTCTGCAAGTACGGCCCAGCTCCCTCACCCCTGCCCTGCACCAGGCTGGCCTAGGCTATTCCCTACTTGTGGTCAAGTCCAGGCCTGGGCCTGGAAGGGAGAGGATCACCCCTAATGGAGTCCAGGAGCAGAGTGGGGGGTTGGAGGGGTGGAGTGGGATGGTGATACCTTGGCTCCCAGAATCTCCGATGGAAAGGACAAAGGTTACCTGGGGCCACTGCGTCATGAGCAGGAATCCCCTCCTACTCCATCCCTTACAAGCAATTATGTAGGCTACCCTCCTATACCTCTGCTGGCAGGGAGCTCACTATTCATAGAGGCTCCATACACTCTTACACTTCTAGTGAAGGGGAATTCACTATTTATAAAGGCATTTTATTATAATGGCACCTTTGGTGAATACAAGCTCACTACTTGTAGAGGCTACATTCTTTTTTTTTTTTTTCTTCCTGAGGCAATTGGGGTTAAGTGACTTGCCCAGGGTCACACAGCTAGGAAGTATCTGAGACCAGATTTGAACTCAGGTCCTCCTGAATCCAGGGCTGGTGCTCTATCCACTGTGCCATCCAGCTGCCCCTAGAAGCCACATTCTTACACCTCTGTGATGGGGAGGTCACTGCTTATAGAGGCAGCCTATACTACTTTGGAGCAGTTCTAACTAGTAGGAAGATAGGAAGTTTTTACTTAAACCTCACACTTCTTCCCTGTAACTTTCCTCCCTGGTTCTTTGTTCTGAGCTGAAGTTGTTAGAAGACAACAATGATAACCCTCTTAAATTTTCTCTTCTACAGGCTAAACATCCCTAGTGCCTTAAAATAAAAATAATTCACATGGCTGTAGAATCTTGAGTTTACAAAATTCTTTCTGCATAGCAGTCGTGTGAGCATTTGTTCAGCCATTCGCAATTCCATGGGCATCCACTTTCCTGCCAGTTCTTTGTTGTCATAAAAAGTGCTGCTGTAAATATTTGCACAGGTGGAGGATCTTTCCAAAGCTCAAGTATTTCAAGTATTATCCCCATTTTACTGAGGCAAGTACTGAGGCTTAGTAATACAGCAAAGTGTCAAGGGTATTGGCCTTGGAGTCAAGAAGCATTGCCACTTAACTTCTTTAGGTCTCAGCTTTCTGGTCTGTAAATTGGGGATAATAGTGCTTCCCTCTCTGAGTGAGATCAAAGAGATATTTCTAAAATTCTTTACCATCCTAAAAGCACTGTATGTTTAGTTGTTATTATAATTGGGCTTGTCTAGATGAGTACTGATTATCTTGTCCTGACCCCACTGTCAGATCAGGGGTTTGCACCAGGTGCCCTGATTCTAACTGCAAGCTTTCTACTAGGCCACACTGCCTTTCTGTAAGCTTCCAGGGCCAACTTTGACCAAAGGCCCTCCCCTCCTTATCTCCTTTTCTCCTCTTCTCCCACTCCTTTGCCAGGGACTGCCTTCAGGGCACAATCCTGAACAGCCAGGAGGCCGAAGTGTCCTGCCCCTACATTGATGACACTTACTCCTGCCCAGGGAAGCTGCAGGAACGAGAGATCCGAGCGGTAAGGTCTAGGGTGGGGGGCAGTTTGGGGGCTGAATCGAGGGAGGGGTCAGGGACTTTGGAGGAACTCATGACCTCAGCCTGTGGCAGCTGGGGGTGCCACTCACAGAGTGCTGGGCTGGGAATCTGGAAGGCCTGAGTTCAAATGTGACCCCATTAGCTGTGTGATTAGGTAAGGCACTTAGTCACTGTCTGTTTCTTCATCTGTAAAATAAGGGAAATAATAGCACCTGCCTCTTAAGATTGGAAGGATCAAGTGAGATAATGTTTGTTAAGCACTTAGCACAATGCCTGACATGTAGTTGGTCTTAAAGAAATGTTAGCTATCATCATTTTTTTATTTTAATAATATTTTATTTTTCCAAATAATGCAGATAGTTTTCAACATTGCAAAACCTTGTGTTCAGAATTTTTCTCCTCTCCTCTTCCCTCCCCAAGACGACAAATAATGCTAATCTTTAGTATTATTATTGTTATTATTACCTGTAGTACTACTGTATGCCCACAACTAGTGATCAGAACTCTGAATAGAGGGAGAGCAAATACCCATAACTGTCCCTTGCCTCATTGTATAGTCAGGGAGACCACACACACACACACACACAATCCAATTGAAATTGAGGTGGTCAGGGGAGACTCCCTGGAGGAGGGGTATCCCAAGCTGGGTCATGAATGAATAATATTCAGAGAAGAGAAGGAAGGTTTCTCAGGCTAGTAATTCAACTGAGTATCAAGAATTCTAAATCCCACAGCCAGAAGAGAACATGAAAGGTCATCTAATCAAGAGACAGTGGGGTTTGGTGAAAGAAACTATGGATTTGGAGTTAGGATTTAAGACCTAGCTTATTTAAATACTGGCTCTGATGCCCACTATTTCAATTCTCTGAGCCTCAGTTTTGTCATCGGTAAAATGGGAGCAGAAGATTGGGCTAAATGGCCTTTTAAGACTCCTTCCAGCCTTAAATCTGTGTTCCTGTGATTTTTACAATATTCCTGACAAGTAGCTATTTAGCCTTCACTGGGTAGAAAGGACCTATCTCTGGGGAAGTCTTTGGGAAGGCGTTGAAATGTATTACAGATTAATGGAGACCTCAGAAGTGGGTGGAGTTAAATGGGGAGAACTTTGTGGTCGGGTGACTGTTGAGGATGCTTGGAGAGGCAGGTGTCTGGGTGCTAGTGGCCCTCCCCCCAGTGAAGGTAAGTTGTCATGACAGCTCCTGAGTCCGGAGGACTATCAGCGTTTCCTGGACCTGGGCATCTCCATTGCTGAGAACAGAAGTGCCTTCAGCTATCACTGCAAGACCAATGACTGCCGAGGCTGGTGCTTCTTTGAGGATGATGTCAATGAGTTCACTTGTCCTGTGTGCGGACACATTAATTGTCTACTCTGCAAGGTCAGGATCCCTACCCCATCTCCACATCCTTCATCCAGCCTGGGGAGGTTCAGCTTCAATATCCACAGACCCATCCTGCCTAACAACTGCCAGCCACCTCACCTGCCCTTCCCCATTCAGGAGCCTATTAAAGGGAGGCTAGATTGCTCAATTCATCCCTTCTGTGTTTTGGGAGTGGGAAGGGAAAAAAAAAAAACCTAAACCCATTTCTTATTCAGGATAGATCAGAAGCATCATCTTAAGGGAAGGTGGGCAGAGGGACGAAATGAAATGAGACCCAGGGCCACAGCCCACAAGAAGCACAGATCCCATATTTTTACCATCACAAATACACAAGAGGCAATTACTGTGGGAGCCAGTGAGAGAGAAGCAAGTGGCTCCTTTAGCTGGTACCAAAGCAAAACAATGTCATTGCCACTATCATCAGCCATAGGAAACCATTGAATCCCATGGTAGGACATTAGGGTCTTATAACTCTAGGTCAGGGTTTCTTAACCTGAGCTCTATGACCTTGTTTTTAAAATATTTTGGCATCTATTCCAAAATAATTTGTTTCCTTGTAACCCTATTTTATTTTTAATGCATTTAACAACATTCTGAGGAAGACTTCACCAGACTGGCCAAATGGGGTCTGTGATACACAAAAAGCTTCTAGAAGCTGCACATCTAGGGATGACCAGAGCCCTTGAGGAATGGACTCTCTACCTCTGAGGAAATCGGGTTGGAAGAGAGCTAAAAAAAAGGGATGCTGGTGGGAGCTGGGCCCCTGGTGCTGTCTGGTTGGCCATTGCATGGAGGTTACAGCTGGGGGGGGCATCCTGACCCCAGGGTTTCCCTGCTGGGCAGAGTGTCCTGCTGAGACTGAGGATCTCAGACTGGAGGGAGGAGCAGGTCAGCTTCTAGGAGACTGACTGATCCGCTGCTTCCTTCACTCACAGGCCATTCATGAGAACATGAACTGCAAGGAGTACCAGGATGACCTCGCTCTGAGGGCGCAGAATGATGTAGCAGCCCGGCAGACCACAGAGATGCTCAAGGTGAGGGCAGGAACCAGCACTGCCTGGTTATCTCTTCAGCCTCTCCCAGCCCTGACATGCTGTGAGTCTTAGCCTTTTCCTAGCCCCTTCCCTCCACAGGCCTTTTTTCCATCTGTAACATGAGAGGGAATAGATTTAAAGGTCTCAAAAGACTTCCTGGTTCTCAAATTCCATTCAGGGAAGAAATGGAACTTGAACTTGGCCTAAGAGGGTGTGTAGGCTCTGGCTAATAATAATGATTCACATTTCTGGAAGCGCTTTTAAGATTTATAAAGCATTATCCTCACAGCTGTCTTGTGGGGTGGGTGGTACAAAGACCCCCAATTTATAGATATGGAAAGTAAGGTTCAGAGAAATTAAGTGATTCAAACCATGTTCACTGAGCTGGCATCATAGGCTAGGACTTGAACTCTGGTGTTCAATATGTGAAAAACTAGGGAGCTTGGGCCTGTAGTAAGAGGAACAGCATGAGCAAAGGAGTGGAGGTAGGAATTAAAATTACTTCAATAAAAAACTAGGTGATATAAAGGGCTCTGCATTTAGAGTCAAAAAATTTTCATTTTAATGGTAACTGTTAGCATGTGGAGTCATACACAAATCTGTCTGAAGCAGCTGAGCAATTTGCTTTTCTTTTCTGAGCCTCATTTTCCCCATCTCTAAAATAAGATTGTTGGACTAGATGATAACAATAGCTAACATTTAATAGCACTTTGTTTACCAGGCACGTTACAAATATTATTTAATATTTAATCTTCACAACAGTCCTGGGAGACAAGTGCTATTATCATTCCCCATTCTACAGATGGGGAAACTGAGGCAGATAGAGGGTAAGTGACTTGCCTATAGCCACACAGCTAGTAAGTTTCCAAGGTTGGATTTGAACTCAGGATCTCTTGACCCTTGAACTAAGATCTCTTCTAGCTTTAAATCCTATAATCTTTTGAAGCTTTGTCCTTTGCTTAGAGTTAAAAGAAATGAGTTATAATCCTTGTTCTCCATGTGTATGAAATAAAATAAAGGACAATGAACTGTGTACACAGATATTGAGGATACCAGCTAGGCTTTGTGATGGAGGACTAGGTCATCCAGAGAAGCCTAAAGAGTTTAAGGAAAAAGAGATCCCTTCCAGCTGGGAGGAATCAGGAAAGTCTTCGTTGAGGAAGTGGTATATGAAGGAGCCATAAGGACAGACATGAGCCTGGTGGTGAAAGGGACAAGGGGAAGACCAGGCCAGCAAGGGGAGAAGTGCTAGAAATGTCCACTACCCTCAGTTTTCCAGATGAGGGGCTGAGATGGGACTAGTTGGTAGAAAGTGGATGAGAGGAGAAAGGCTGTGGGGCAATGAAACTACAGGCTGTCTGGTGGAGTTCCATGGGCCTGGAAATCAAGACTTGATTGGCTTCTAGTCTACACAGTCACTAACTCTCAAGGTGACACGGGCTAGGTCACTTTCAGGCCTCATCTGGGAAGATGGAGAACATAATCATCAGACTCACAACTAGGGCAGTGTGATCAGGGCTTTGGCCTAGGGCATTAAAATTTTGTGGGCGTTGACAAACTTGTATCTCTTACATAGGTAGGAACAACTGAGCTTGGTTAAATGGAAAATGGTTAAAATGGAAAGATGCCAGATGCAACACTTCCTTCTCCTTCCCCATCCCAAATAAATCTCTTCCTGGCTTGGTCCTTCCCTATTCCCTGTCACTTTGGCAGCCTCCCTACTTCTAGCATAATGGTGGTTGGATCTGAGGCTCATTGGAGTTATTTCTGGCCCAGAAGTCTCCCATTGTCTTCCTTTTATATTCCCCTGGAATTTCCCAGGGCCACATTTTGTGATGTCTTTCCCAGGGGAAATAGCATTTCTGGTTCTGCCTCTGGTAGCCCTTGTATAACCTCATCGCACAAGGCCATTGTGAGAGAATCACTTTGTGTGTCACACCATAGAAGAGTGAGCCATTGTTTTTAGCCAGCTGACTCGGGCTGATGACCCTAACAACCGGACTCTCTATTACTCTGATTGTCTGTAGCTGATGCTGCAACAAGGCGAGGCCATGCACTGCCCTCTGTGCCAGATTGTGGTGCAGAAGAAGGATGGTTGTGATTGGATCCGCTGTACTGTCTGCCACACAGAGATCTGCTGGGTTACCAAGGGGCCACGCTGGGGCCCTAGAGTGAGTCCTGGGCCCTGGGGGGCAGAAAATCTGGTTGGTGGAGTCCTGGGGAGGCCAGCTGCCCTCCTATGACCCTCGAGGAAGTCCTAGGTCTGATTGATCTTTACAGTGGGTGTGCCCTCATGTTTCCAAGACTGATGGGCCCTTGGAAGCGGCTGTGTCTTGAGGAGGGGTCTGGGTGCTCTGTACACAGTGAGCTTTTAGCAAATGCTGTGTTGTATAGAGTCCCCAGATATTCATGAGCATTCCTAGGTGAGTCCTTGAGAAAGGCAGAGAGAAAGGCACCTTATCATGGTTCTGCTTCATTCCCCTCTTTCCTTTCTAGCTTGGCCATCTCCCTTAAAGTTCTTTCCTCCCTCTGCTAATCAGGGCGTTGGGGATACCAGTGGGGGCTGCCGTTGCCGGCTGAATGGAATTCCCTGCCACCCCAGCTGTCAGAACTGCCACTGAGGAGCCCTTGAGGAGGCACAGAGCAGATCCTGACCATAACAGGACACCAGGGCAAAGCCAGTCCTCAGGGAACCGATCTTCCCAGCAGACACTCCCTCTCTTAACTCCCACGTCCCATTCTGTCCTAGCACTATGGGTCCCTAACAGGGCTGTCCATCCCAGGGAATGAGGGATGACTTGGATGTGGATTCCCAGGGAAAACTGGGATGGGAAACTGTTGCCTTCCTGTGCTACCAAAAGAACATCAGTGGGAGGAACCACAAGATTCCCAATGACTCTTCAGGGTGTGAGTTCATTCCAGTGCCTTTGTGTCTTTGGCATCTTCTGACCAGGCTTCAGCAGAACAGACCTCCAGCCCCCCTCTCTGCTGCTGTTGCTACCACTGCCTGTCTCTTAGCTTTAATAATGCTCTGGCTAGTGGACAACATTAAGCCTTAATTACCTACAGACTTCACAGCCTGGACAGTCACTCGTACTCTGGCCATTGACCACCTATATGCCTATAACTCACAGGGCATCATTACTTTGTGCCAGACCCAGAGATGCCTTTATCCCTGCTTCTGGGGTTTGTAGACCAACCCCCAGTGTAGATGAGTGGGAGGCTTCTGACATTTCCTGGGTCCTTAGATTACTGAGGGAAGAGGGGTGTCCTCTGCCTGGGGTAAAGCATCATGGACCTTCTTTATCCTATATGTTCACATTAAAGTTTTCTTTGGGCAACAGGAAGCTTAAGAGTATGTATGTGTCAGCTCATCTGAGGCAATTCTTGGGATTACCTCTGATGGTTAGGAAGACTTGGGTGTTTTTTTTTTTAACTTTAAATATACCTCAATGCAATTTCTTCCATCCCATCCCGATTCCTGGACTTTGAGGCTCATGTTCCCAGAACAAGTTAACAGATGTCTTTTCTACACTACACTTTCTCCTCATCCCAGGGGTCTGGCTAAATTACCAAAGGTGGCACATTTTGCTCTCTCCATCCACTGATCATTGCTTGTCAGTTATAAAAGCTGATATTAACATAATACAATGGTTTATTCTAAGAAACATGAGTCTTCTTTGACCAGAATATTTCTGACAAGTGATCCTCCATGTTGTACTTAAAAGACTAACAGATAACTCACTACTTCTTGAGGCAGCCCACAGCACTTTTAGATAGGTCTAATTTTTTTTTCTTTTTTCATATGAAGTTGGTGAAATTTGCCTTCTACCCACTGCTTCTCATTCTGCCCTCTTCCACAAGCTTTGTTGTTGTTCAATTATTTTCAGTTATGTTCAGCTGCAAAGATACTGCAATGGTTTGCCATTTCTTTCTTCAAGTGAAGAAGCTTGGGCAAACAGAAGTAAGTGATAGTCCAGGGCCCGTAAGTACCTAAGGTTAGATTTAAACTCATGAATGTGAGTGTATTGATTCAAAGTCCAGTGCTCTATCCACTACAACATCTAGCTTGCCCTCTTTCTACAAGATAGCTCTACAAAATGCTTATAGATAAATGTGAGCACTCTCCACCTCCTTCCTTCCCCCCCCCTCCAATCTCTCCCTTAGGCTAAATAGTTCCTTCAGCTAGGCCTTGTTATGTGACATGGTTTCTAGTATGGGGAGAAAATGAATACCTACATGTAATGGTGGGGTATAGTATACCCTTCATATAAAGTAGGGAGGAAGGGGAGGCTGTCCCAAGTAAAGCTCATGTGTCACGTCTCATTGTTTTAACTTCTCTACCCACCTTATGTGTGACCCTTTAAGAAGAAAACATTCCCACTGTAGTTTCAAATATCTTTGCTATAAGAAATATCAGAGCAGTTAAATATATATATATGTATATATATATATATATCTATGTCCATTATGTCTAATAATGGATAGTTAAGTTGAACTGAGTTCAAGACCTTCCTCTGACACATGACTTAGTAACTCTGGACAAGCCATTTATTTTAACCTGTCAGTTGCAGAATGGGTATCTTGCACATCAATAGAGGAAGTTGCCTATATCCTAGGAAAAACTATTCTGATCGTCCAAAAATGTAAAAAATTAAACAGCCAGCACTGCTCAGTTCAGCCATCTCTGTGTATGGGGGGTTGAGCAAGGTCCTGCACCTCCGTTGTGAGGGCCCTCGCTCAGCCACCTTTGATGTCCACATAGCTCTCACCTATGGCTCCAAGAAGCTGGGAGCATGAGCAGCAGCCATACCCCATCTTAGCAGACGGGCCAAACCAGGTTGAGGGTAACTGTGGCTTCCGACCTGTTGGTGAGGTAGGGGGTGTCTACCCCAGGCACCTGAAGATTTCCTCTGATGGAATGGGCAGATGTGAACAGTTTGTTCCAATAGCCAGAATGTGACTGAAGCAAGTGCTGTGAGCTCTTCTAGCTTGGCCAGACATCAAAGGCACCAAGGTTGTTCACTGCATCCTGAGCCGTCTCTAGTCATCTTGACTTGATTTTGTCACCGGGTTTTGCTGACCCTGGGAGAAAGAGTGAGTCTGATGACTACATGTAACTCTGCCTCACTTAAATCCAGGTCACTGGCTAGTCAAGACATCACCCCATGATGTCACTGGTTCTCTTAGAAAACAAATTAAAAAAAGAAACAGTCATCTCTGCCCAATAGCAACAACTCCATCAATGGCTAAATTGGAAACTTTGCTTTCACCAAAGAAATAAAAGTGTCAGTTGAGTTGAACGTAATTTCCATCAAAGGCCCATATCAGTTATAGAATAATATCTCTCACAGCATCCCAGATGGTATTTTACATTGGGTCACCAAATGTCAAAGACAGAAAGACCAAAATAAACCCCAGAATTCATAATAGCATTTGTGGGGGGGCTTTAAAGATCTAGAAACAAAGTAGATGTTCATCAAATAGGGGATGGCTAAATAAGTTATGGTACATGTATGTAAAAGAGTCATCTTGCACTGTAAGAAATTAGGAATTTGAAGAATTCAGAGAAGCATGGTAAAATTCATCTGAATTGTAGAGTGATGCAAGCAGAAGCAGGAGAATCATATGGATAATGACAACATTACCTGGAAACAGCTGCATGCTGTTGGTTATAATGGCCTATAATGCTTAATTGTGCCCCAGAAAAAGTTGGGAAAAATCCTTCCCTTTTTGGCACAAATTGGGGAATATCACATATACTTGTGTGAGCTGCTCTGTTCTTTTCTTTTAGCCTCCTACCCACTCCCACAAATTGCAAAAATGAAAAAAACTTTTCGGTTATGCCTAGGTGAGGAAAACAAGTCCCCACACTAACTCTCCAAAAATATTGGTCTCAGTGTCCATCTTGAATCCATCATCTACCAAGAAGTGAGTAGTAAACTTACTTCAACATCCATTGGTCATTTCATTAATCATAATTCTTCCCGCTTTCAAACTTATTGGTCTTTACAATGTTATTGTTATTATATAAATTGTTTTCCTGATTCTGCTCCTTTTGCTCTGCATCAGTTCTTCCAACTCTCCCCAGGTTTCTTTTCAACCATTCCTTTTGTTATTTTTTATAGCCACATGATGTTGATATCATAACTTGTTCAGCCATTCCCAAATTGATGGGCAGCCCCTTAGTTTCCAGGACTGTACCACTTTTCCCTTTTTTTCGTTTTTCATCTATATCTCTATTAAAAAAGAGTTGGCTTTGATGGAAAAACAAAACAAAGCTTTTTTTCCCTTTTAAATTGGACCTGTGATTTCCTGTGTAAGGTGCTCCTGGTGTGAATTAGATGATCACCTATTGGATAATTTGGAATTTTAGAGAATTGCCCAGGGCATTGAGAGGAAGTGACTTACTTCAAGGTCATTTATCCAGCCAGTATGTGATGCAGGTCATACTTGAAGCCAGTTCTTCTGACCTGAGACTAGCTGTTTAACCATGACCTCCTTTCACCTCTCAGAGGCAAAATATATATGAATAAAATTATGATTCAGAAAAATAATGCAATGGCTGTCCGGGAGGGGGAGAGGGAAAACTGATGATATAAAAATACATTGATAGAAACATTTTTAAAAGGAATGCAGTGAAATCAAAATAATTATACAAAACTACTGAGACATATTGATACATGAATAAAATTTTTTTTTGCTTTTTTTTTTTTTTTTGCTGAGGCAATTGGGGTTAAGTGACTTGCCCAGGGTCACACAGCTAGGAAGTGTCTGAGACCAGATTTGAACTCAGGTCCTCCTGACTTCAGGGCTGGTGCTCTATCCACTGCGCCACCTAGCTGCCCCGAATAAAATTTTTTTAAAAATAAAGTGGTTCACAAGAACATTCAGGATCTGGAATATTCTTCTCCAAAGTCTCACTGGAATCTCAATTTTTTTTTTCTAGATAGAATAGAAGAAAGAGGAGAGGAGGGAAGGAAAAAGGAGTAAATGAGACTGGGGAGGAGATAGGAGGAAAAGAAGGAAGGGGAGATGGAAGAGAAAAATGGAGAGAGAGGAAAGAACAGAGATAGGGAAAGAGGAAAAGAGAGGAGAAAGAGACAGCCACATCAACAGCCAAGGTAAGGTTGGCCCAGCAGGCTGCAAGCCCACTTTTCCTCAGCCTGGCCTCCAGAGCAGGGTACACATTTTTTTAAAAACCCTCTCTTAGCATGGCAACAAAAGACCTACCAGGTCCCAGGCAATTCATCTTCCAACTTTTAGCACTTCTGGTCCTCAGCTGTCATTGATAATGGGAAGAGATCCAGAGAAGGAGAAGGAAAGATCCAAATCTTTGCCCTGACCACTTTCCTCTGGGTGTGTTCTTACTTATAAGGGGAATTAGGGAACCCCCATCCCTTCCAGATTTTCACATCCTGCCACTGGAGACACCAGCAAGGTCAATGCCAGTGCAAACTGGAAAAGAAAGATGTCCTACCTATTTTCTACACTGCTTCACTTCGCCCCTACCCCTTGTGCCCAGCCCTTTCCTGAGAGGAGAGGCTCTAAAATCAATCACATTTATATTTCATGAAGAATCCCATCACCTTTCCTTCTTTCTGACTGATTGCTCATTCATTCATTCATTCAACTAACCAATCTACACTTAAAAAGGCAGCAGGAAATGGTGGGATGGCAAAATTCAATAATCTTTTGAACTTCAGCAAAGTTGTTTGCTACAAGACAAGTAATTTAATCTCTAAACTTTAGCTTTCTCTTCTGGAAATGGGAATAATAAATACTGGTAGGCTCTGCTTTTATGCTTATGAATTAAAGTACTATCTAAATGCATTAATCCTTAAAATGTGGAAACTATTCACCAGCTCAGATCACATCCTAAGCAAAATTTAGTAGATAAGTTGTCTGAGGCTCAGACAAACCTAACAAATGACTCAGAACTTTAGGAGTCTTCTGATTCCAAGTTTATAATTATCCATTCTCACTGCTCAGATAAATGATTCCACTTTGGCAATGAGGGAACTATGGAATAAAAGGTGTCACCCTGGAATTCTGGGCTGTAAGGAACAGGTAGAGGTGATTTTCCAGAGCTTGAAATCATACTGTCTTCAGTTTTAGACATGGGAACTGTAGGGAAAAGATGATATAAAACAGCAGGAGTTCTCTTTTCTGGGTTCCAACAGCTCTGCCACAAAATATCACACGGGAATTTCCAAACTAGATCATGGCTGGAGAAGTGGTAATTACAAGTTCAGAACAGTAGCAGAAAATTATCACGTTTTATGAAAGAGGAAGGGGATGTGGCTGAACCGCAAGGGCTGGGGGAAAGATAGAAAAAACAAAACCAGAGAGTGAAAGCAATCCTTCTTAGTTGAGATCAGAGTGCATTCCTATTTCAGCTGTTCCTGTCTTTCATACACCGGACTAACTGCACTAGGCCCAGCTTTAGGTCTTTCCTGCCTTTATTTTTTAAGGACACTGGGGGGGAAAAGTAACACTATTTATTTTCTGACCAAGTTCTAACCATTTCTAATTCATTTTCTGACCATTTCTAACAACTACTTAATGAGATTGGTTTTGCAAATATCCTTGTAGTCATTTCACAGAGAAAAAAACAGACCTAGAGGGGGGAAATAATTTGCTCATAGTCATCAGGCTGGTTTGTGGAGAACTGATGTTGGAACCCAAGGGTGTCAGGCTGCCAAATCCAGGACTTTTCAAACTGCACTACAAGCTGTCCGTAATGTGACATATAAGAAGCGCAGACAAAAATGAGGTCATGAAACTAGAGTAGTACTTTTCAGCTTTCTCCCATTTTGTAGCCCATTTATCAGTGTTCTAGTTCTAGTCCTAAGGCAGGACATTCAAGGAAAACAGCTAACTCCTTTAGAAAAAAAAGTTTTTATTGATTCCTTTTCTTAAAACATCATTATAATTTTTCTCACTATTCCTCCCCCAACCTCCACCAGAGCCATCCCATGTAACAAATTAATTTTGAAAGACAAACTAAGAGAAATTGGCATTACTGATCAAAATATGAAAAGTCTTAAAATATGTACAATGTTCAACACTTGTGGTCTTCCCATCTCTGCAAAGGGATGAGAGATTCTCTCATATTTCTTCTTTAAAATCATATGTGTTCTTTGTAATTTTTTAATATTCACTTTTTTGTGTGTGATTGTTCTATCCATTCACATTGTTGCAGTCATTAAGAATATTGTTTTCTCAGCTCTGCTTATTTCATTCTGCATTAATTCATACAGATGCTTCCATGCTGTTCTCCCTTCATCACATTTGTCACTTCTTACAACACATTACACTCATGTACCACAATTTGGTTAGCCATTTCTCAGTTGATGGGCATCTACTTTCTTTCCAATTCTTTGCTATCACAAAAAGTTTAGGAATATTTTGGTAGATAAGGGAACTTTTTTCTTATTAATGGCTTCCTTGAGGTATAAGCTTAGTGATAGAATTCCTGGGTCAAAGAGTTTGGACATTTTAGTTTATTTGCATAACCCAAATTGTTTTCCAAATTGCTTGCACTGATTCACAGCTTTTAAGGCTCATCTCTAAACTTAGATGATATAGTTCATCTGGAAATAAAGGTTCAAGTCTTAGTAAAGGCACAACTATGTGCTGTTGGACAAGTTATTTTGTGCCTCAGTTTGCCATCTGCAAAATGGGACTAAATAACAAATTATCTACTTCATAGAATTATTATGAGGAAAATGCTTTGAAACCATACAACTATATATGTAAGTAATGATTCTTACTGGTAAAGTTGTTTAGACAGATTCCGAAGCAGTATTTTTGATATTGTTCCATTCTCTTCTCACTTTAGGACTAATATGGAGCTCCTTGAGTCTAGACTACAAGTTCAGAACCAATTGGTCATTTTTCCCCCTCTGTAGATAGTATTTAATGATCATTATCCTGTAATCTGGGAGGGAGATTATTTCACTGGGTAAGAGAGTATATGTTCCTCAGATAATAGTAAAATAAGAAAGTATAAAAATGCAGATCAAGTGAATGAAAGATATGATAATATGGAAAATGAAAGCTCAGACTGAAATTCACTAATACAAAGAATCAAGTTATGAGAAATCTTAGGCAATTTTCCAAGATTTTACCATAATAAAACCCAGCCTTCTCCATCTACTCTTAACTTTAATACATTTTATTATTCTCTGGTATTAAAAAGAACATAAAAGGTCTTTTGAGTAGATCTTTGCTGTTCACATCAGTAAAATTTCTGATAATTTTTACTATGACAGAAAACTGCCTCTGCCTTCTTTACAACTTCTTAAAAGTTCAATGAGAGGCATCATGAACCTCAATGAGATTCACCAATGCCAATAAATTATTGGGTTTGAATCTAGGAACTGGAATTTTGTGATAAGAGAAGTTGTTAATGTCAGTAATCATAATGAGAATTATGGAATAAATTTACTTTTTGATTTATTTACTGAGTTAGGAAATAGTATGAGGACTATCTATTTGGAGTATATATGTTGATATCATTTGAAGGTAAAGAAAATTTAATTTGATGTCATGACCTACCACTTCTTGTTAGGAAATAAAACTATGATTTATCATACAACTTTATAATTTAAAATGACTAAAATGATCTAATGATATATACTTTCATTTTTTAACTTAAAAGATCTTGGTAAAAGAGAGAAGGGTATTATTTAATACAATTTGCATTCTACCCAGAAATCATAGTCCAGAAGACACCCAAAGAACTCCTGGAATTCCAATATTTATAGTGATATATGGCAGCTATTTATTATTATTAAACACTATGTGTCTTCAGGAAAGTTTTATCACTTTTTAAAAGCATATGGTTAGTAGCCAAAGGAAACTTATAAGAGCTTTTGTATAAGATGTTAGTTTCAAGTAGAGATCAGAAATCTTATTAAAGAGAAAGAATCTAGATTTACAAAAGTAACTAGAATCAATGGTACTGTGAAGATATGTTGTTATCCTGTGGAGTTTTCATTCAATAATACTACACTGGTGATTTCCAAGTAAAATAATATGGTTCTCTTAACACACACACACTTAAGATCTTTTGGGGAGAGGGCTTAAATCTTAAAATATGAAGGTAGCCAAGACATTTGTAGAGAACATGAGAATAAAGAAGTAATAGTAAACTCTTAGTCAAGGGTATAGTTTCTTTTCTTTCTTTCTTTTTTTTGTGATATCTTCCTAAAATAGCCTTTAAGTATAGTAACTGCTCTTTGTTGGGTTGCAAAGATTGATACCTTTATAGATTTTGTTTGCACTTTTTTCCATTATATTTCTGTACATTATACTATCAACCATCACCAGCAAATGATTCTTCTGTTTTGATGCCTTAAGTGGATTTTGCTATAGCCTCTGGTACTGGTGGTGAAGTGCGATGGAGAGAATTCTGATACCTCTTCTGCCATTTGGAAATTCACAAGATCCTAATCATTCAGTTCTATCTCTGAGTTTTTTTTTTTCACCTAAGATTCTCCAAGATAAATTCAAT
This sequence comes from Myrmecobius fasciatus, assembly GCA_023553655.1. NCBI lineage: Eukaryota > Metazoa > Chordata > Mammalia > Dasyuromorphia > Myrmecobiidae > Myrmecobius > Myrmecobius fasciatus. Next base: position 369,807 of record JAJPUD010001101.1, read on the forward strand.
CCACTTTGCCATTTCATGTTCTTTCTTTCAGTAATAAAAGTAAAAATGAAGCATTGGATCAAAATAGTATTTTCTTCAGATTAAAACAAATAAACAAAACCTAGTGTTGCAATCCATAGCTGCTCCACAGGCCCCTCAGAAATTCTTCAGACTTGAGACAAATATGTGAATTCTCCACGTTCTCCAAGTGATATTGGCTGGGCAGGTCTGATCAACTCTGTAGGGTTTCCCTACAGAGGACATTTAGCAAGAATAGCATATTGTCCAAGACTGTACTAAAAATGTTTTAATTTCATTGACTGGAAGTCAATTTACAGTATCTGATTATTGCAAAGATCAATTTTCCAGTGATGTCACTACTTTTCTCTAGTTGGTTATCTAGTCTTTTGTGGTAGGTAGTCTTTGTTGGATGTCTAACTGGGTCCTTCTTCACAGAATGAAAAGGGAACCTTTGGGGGAGGCAAAAATAGAAAACAGTTCATATGAAAAAAAAGTGGGAATTCCAAAATCAATGGACATCAATGGTCAAAAAAAATTTAATACACTCTTAAGCTGCATTAATAGAAGAGTGTCCAGAGCAAGGGAAGAGATAGTCATATTGTACTCTGCCCTATCTGAACCCATATTAATTCAAAATCAGTTCTGGATAGCCCATTTTAGAGAAGTAATTTACAATCCAGCACATTCAGAAGAAAACTGATATGATGATGTCATATGGGCACTGGGTGAAGGAACTTGAGATCCTTAAAGTGTGAAGTTTATGGGAATGGAGGAAAGGGCAAAGAAGGAATGGGAGGAGTTAATCATGGGGTGGTGGAAAATGTTATCCTTAAGTATTTAAAAAGCTGGAATAAAGAAGAGTCAGACTTATTCTTCATGACCCCAGAGGACAGAACAGGAATAATTATGAGTAGAAGTTCCAAAGGCAGATTCTGACTCAACATAAGGAAAAAGATTTCAAATATGAGTTTGATGAGCTGCCTCATAAAAATAATAGGTTTTTCCCCTCAGTGGAGGTCTTTGAGCAGATGTCGATAACTACTGGTCAGAAATATTGCAGAGGAAATTTATACTCGGGTATTAACTATATCAGAGGCTCCCAAACTAGAGAATATATTCCCCTCACCAAGGTGAATAAGAAGTTTGTCAAGGAAATATAAGGAATATTGGTTAATAACCATATCATCCTGTTGTAATATTCCTAAAGTAGTAGTATTAATGAAAAATTGGGAAGATTGGAGAGAGAACTGTTCTTTCTCAGTGTTGGGGAAAGGGTGGGAAGGGAGGGAGAGCGCATAACAAACAGTTCATCTGAAAATTTGAGACAGTTGAAGGAGTAATTCTTTCTGACCAAAACAAAACAAATGAAGTTAGTACACAAAACCCTTCTCATATTGAAAAAAGAAATCTGTGATGATGACTCAATTAAAAATGTGCTAATTGATCTCTGCAATAATCAGATACTGTAAATTGACTTCCAATCAATTAAATTAAAACATTTTTAGTGCAGTCTTGGACGATATGCTATTCTTGCTAAATATCCTCACAGGACTTTAATTCTGTTTTATATAACTTATCTGAGTGAATCAGGATTCTCAGACCTGTTTTAAATCAAATTCAAAATAAAAAAAAATGGAAGTTAAATGGGCTATCCAGGTGTCTCTTTCGAAAACCCCACCAAGAATTAAAGCATTGGTTGATGAGATAGAATCAAGATTCTCACTACTTTGACTGTATTTGGATAAACACTTAATAACTTGATACTAAAAACTGTCATGTATTAAATAATTTTATGAAAAAATCACGTTTTATTTCTCTCTGCATCATGAATAAGATTAGGGGAATGTTAGCCAAGGGATATAGAAACCAAAAAAACCCCCAAATTAGGTTGTTTTTGAGATCCTTCCACATTAGATTCTGCAATTTTGAGTCAAGCTTCCAGCCAATAACCAATACATAAACCTCTACATTGATAACAGGAATAGACTTCAGACCTGAAGGAACTACAGTGACCTTACCTCACCCACTACAACTCTGGGCCTTCTTCCCTCAAGCCCACAATTCAAGTCTTCATAGCTAACATGGAAAGCCACTAACTTGGAAAACAAATAACCACTAGGTAAGCCTACAAGCAAGCTCATCTGCTCTAAGATGTCACCATTCAACTAATCATTATAGCTAACATTTGCATAGTGCTTACTATGTGCTAGGCACTGTGCTAAGTGCTTTACAATTATTATTTTATAATAATTTTGGGAGGTAGATGCTATTATTATCCCCATTTTATATTTTTCAAAACTAAGGTAAACAGAAGTGACTTGTTCAAAGTTACACAGCCAGTAAGGGTCTGAAACTGCTTTTGAACTCTGGTCTTTCTGGAAAGCAGGCCCTAGCTCTATTCATTGTTATCAAGATGCTCCACCCTCCTGACAGGTGGCCAGAAGACAAAATGAATCTAAAGCCCCAGTCAAAGACTTCATAAAATGTACTGAATAATTTGGCCTTTAGAGGTTTGTCACTAGGTTCTTCTATGGTACAAGTCACGGAAGTAGGGAAGGTAGGAGGGGAGAAAGGGATGGAATAATGAAACTAATAACACCTAAGATTTCTATGATGTTTTACAATTCACAAAGTATTTTTACATTACTTTGATCCTAACTAACTACCCTATGACGGGCAGTATCATCTGCTGGTTCATTATCAGGCAGATGAGAAAGCATGACCAGAGAGAGGCTAAGTGCCTTGCCTTATGTCGAATAGCCAATATCTGGACACAGATCTTTGTTTCTGCTGTACCAAATTAAGTTAAAGGGTCCCAAAAGAGGCTGGAGGGCATGATTCCATGATTAGGAATGGAAGTTTATTGTCTTTGGCACTAAAACAGGGGCTCCAAGCATTGCCGTCAACTTGATGAAACTCATGGACCCCTTCCTTGGGACAGTTTGAAATGCATATATATAGGATTACAAAAGGTTACAATTACATTGAAAGAGTTATCACAATATTTTTAAAAATAAGTTCTTGGGCCATAGATCCAAGGACAACTGCTCTGAAGCAATGACAAGCTATCTCAAAGACTGAATTTGAATTTCTTTAGCAACTTTTCCCTTCTATGTTCCTGGGCCTGGGCAGGCAGAAGTAATAGAAAGCTCATGCCATATAATTTAACATATTTAACATGTATTAGACTACTTGTCATCTAGGAGTGGAGGTGGGGGAAAGGAGGGGAAAAATTTGGAACAAAAAAAATTTTGCAACGGTCAATGTAGAAAAATCACTCATATGGTCTGTAAATAAAAAGCTTTAATTAAAAAGAAAGAAAGAAAGAAAGCTCATGCCAGAGTTGGTCTCCTCTCCCCAAATGAACAAGCTCTAGGGCAAGGCTTATTGATAAGCCTTGAGCTGCCTGCTGCCAACTAGAGATTGAAATGTAGACAAGGAGGGTTTTTAGAGAGCTATTCTCAACAGCTCTTATGCATGTAGCTAACTCATAAGGCTTCAGGACCTGTGACTCCTTAACCATTAACAATCTGATGCTCCTTTCCCCACAAAGTACAGCTAAAAGATGTATGTACATATACACACACATATACACATGTAAGTAGCTGTCTATCCAAAGATAAATAGCTATCAGTATGCAGAAATGGGAGAGACATATCTAGAACATGGTTTCTTAAACTTTAAACTTTTACACAATTCCAGGTACATAAAATAGGTATACAAATCAAACATTTACTGATAATAGTTCAATTTTACAACCCCCACATTTAGTTAGGTGATCCCATATGGGGTTGTGAAACACAGTTAAAGAAGCTTTGAGCTAGAGTATGAGACAACTTTTGTTCTAAACCTCCTAGAAAATTCTGGAGTTACATCTGAGTTGCTTTAGTCTAGCTATACTGGTATAGTGACCAACCTTCTAGTTACTTTACTGTGGAAAGCAACATAGAAGTAGTAAACCTGCCTGCAACGTGGAAAACTTCCAGTGCAATCTGGCTTCTGACTTATTTTTTCACCAAAACCACTAAAATGAGCTTTTACTGGCCTCCCATCTCTTGCTGCGCCTGAACTTTGAAGGTAGGAGTGTTGCCCTCCATTCAATCATGAACATTATCACCTCTCATTATACTCTTCAAATCCCAGTGATTCAGAACTCCTACAGATCACCATGTAAACCTCATTCTACACCCCCTTTCACCTGACACTTCATTGCCATGCCTTCAATTCTCCCATCCAATTTCATTCTGACTTCATCCAGGCCTTTCATTGTGTCCTCTGGAATGCCTATTCCATAGGCAACAAATTTCTTTTTTCATCTTGTCTTTTCCTCTCCCATACCCTCCATCTAATAATTCTCTTTGGAAACCTGGCTTCCCACTGATGACACGACCTCCCTAGCTACTGTTTCTAGTACTGGCTACACCTTCATTATTTTCAGCTCACTGGTTTATCCAAGGGAGTTGGAATACTTGCTCCCCACTGCTTCCAGGTTTTCCTGCTTTTTCCATCTCTTCTTTGAGGTTCATGCTATTCATATGTACCACCCAATCAAAATCCTAGTAGCTATTGTCTAGAGACATCTGGTCATTCCCTTTCCTTTCTCAATAAATTTGGTATTTGGCTTACAATTTTGCTTTCCTTAACTCTTGCCTTCATGCTACATTTCAATATACACATAGGTTCTCCTTCAAATACTCTAGTCCAAAGTTTCTCAACCTGTTCATTTCCCATTACCATCTCTGCCACCCCACCTCAGCTATGGACAAAAGATGTCCATACTCTTGCCATTACCCACAAATGTATTGCCCTCTGCTCTCTTATTAAACTCTCTACTGTGACCAATCCCTTGATCCTTCAATTTTCTCCCAGATCATCTCCCCTGCACTTTCATCTCCCCATCTTGACTCTTTGATGAATCATTCAACTCTATACTATCCTCCTTTCTTGAAACTCTAACTGCCCCTTATCATATTGTTGATTACACCCAGTCAAGCCTATCTTGGGTCATTCCCACCATTGATCACCCTTGCACATATGCTGCTGAACAAGAGTGGAGAAAATCAGGTAACTGCTCTGTCTGGATCCACTACAATGTTATATAACCTCAACTGGATCCTGTTGCTGTTAGGCAACCCTCTTATCTTCCTTAACTCACTCCTCAAATCTTCCAAGGTCCTACTTTCTCAGCTCAGAATTTTGCCTCATATTTAACAGAAAAAAATTAAGGCCATTTGCCATGGGGCCTTTCTTCTCCCCTCTATCTCATCTCCTGTCACTCAAGTGCCTTCTGTCACTCTTTCCTCTTCATCCCTGTCCCATAAGATGAAATGGTCTTATTTCTTACCAGGGCAAACCCCAATGCTTGCTCAAGCGATCCCATTCCAAGATACTGAATTGCTCTCCACCACACTGCCCCATTATTTCTGTTCTTTCACTGATTTCCAAACTCTTCTCCCTACTGGTTCATTCTTTACTGCCTACATATATGCCTCCATCTCCTTTATCCTGAAAATACTCTCACCCTATATCCCCACTTTCATCCTACTTTTCTGCCCTTTGTAGCTAACTCCTGCAAAAGGCCATCTGAAACAGGGGCATCCATCTATTTCAATCTGGCATCTGATCTTATCATTCCACTAAAACTGCTTTCTCAAAGTTACCTAGGATCTCTTAGTTGCCAAATCCAATGGCCTTTTTTTCAGTCCTTCTTCCAGATCTCTAATTTTTGACACTGTTGAGCACCCTCTCCTCCTAGGTTTTCAGAACACTATTCTCTCCAGTTTTCATTCCTTCTGTCTCTTCTTTCAGAGGAGACCTTCTAAGCCCTAAGTGTCCCTCAAATTTCAGTCCTGGGCCGACTTCTCCTTCTATACTACTTTTCTCAGTGAGCTCATCAGCTCCCATGAATTCAATTACCATCTCTCTCTTGATTTTCAAATCTTCTTATCCTGTCCCACTCTCTCTGCTGATCTCTAATCTCAGATTTCCAACTGTCTTTCAGACAACTCAAACTAGATCTCCAAAAGACAGCTTAAACTCAATATGTATAAAACAGAACTCATCTTTTCCCCTAAAGCCTATGCCCCACTTTTTTCCCTATTACTGTAGGGGGCAAAAATCACCTTTCAGTTCCTCAGGCTCACAAGCTAGGAGTCATCCTGAATTCCTGACTATCTCTATCTGCCAAGACCTGTCATTTTCACCTTTGCAACATCTCTCTTCTGACACTGTCACTACTCTGACAGAGGCCCTCATCACTTCAAACTGGATGTGGTGGGTTTGCCTGCCTCATGCCTCTTTCCACTCCAATCTCTCCTCCATTCAGCTCTTAACGTGATTTTCCTGAAGTGTAGTTCCCACTATTTAAATGCCAGGGGCTCCTTATCAGTTCCAGGAGTAAATACAAAATGCTGTTTGGCATTCAAGGCCCTTCATAACTTAACCTTCTCCTCCTTTCTAGTTTTCTAACACCTTACTCTCCAACAGATACTCTTTAGTGACACTGGCCTCCTGGCCATTCCACAAATAAAACAAACTATCTCTTGGCTGTCCTGCATGCTTGGAATATTTCTCCTGCTTCCTTTAAGAACCAAATAAAATCTTATCTTCTTCTACAGGAAGCCTTCCCCAACTCTTCTTAATATCTATTAATTATTTCTAATTCATTGCTTTGTTTGCACAAAATTGCTTCCCCAGTAGACTAGAAAGCTCCTTGAGGCAGGGGCTCTTTTGCCTCTTTGTATCCCCAGTGATTAGCACAGGGCTTGGCACATAGCAGACCCTTAATAAATGTTTAGTAACTGATAGAAGTAACTTGAATTGCTGATCTGGTCCACCTAGAAAGGAAGAATAACAGGGATTAAGTTGACAGAAAAGGCTGAGACTGTTTAGTAATCACACATGGCTGTTTATTTCATACAGGGATCTGTACAAATTGTATTTACACATATATATTCTTTACAGAATAAGTAAATCACCTGAAGATAGGAGAGTATGCTTTTTTCCCCCTCATTGGCAAAAGGACATCCTCAGCCTCAACAAAGGAGCAAGGCAAGTGAATTTTCCTTACTTTTTTCCATCAGGGTAAGAAAGAAGCTATTTTGCTTTTAGGAAGGCTTTGGGTTGGGTGGAGGGACTGGCACAATTTTAGGATTTTGACTATACCTGTTCCCTAATAAAGAACATCTTTAGCATATTGAGAAAGATCAGCCTCCCAAAAGCAAAAGGTTAATTTGCTGTCTATCCTCCCTTAAGTGGACATGAAAAGCTGTCGGGGTTCCACTCCCTTCATTCGGGAAGGAGAGTTTCCTTTGTCATCAAAACCATAAAACTGGCCTCACAGAATTCAATTACATAAAGCCAGACTGCCCTAAAGCCCTGGGATGATTGATATTCTCATCACCTGATTTGGCCATTCTTGTCAAACTTTAAGAAGGATTTCACAGGATCCTCCCTTCAGCCTGCTTCAGTTTCTTTTAGTTTTAAAGTGCTTAGTGAAAATTCAATGTTTGACACCCTGCCTACCCTTGGGGAAGGCTCCTGCCAAAAAAAATAAACCACCCAACTCATGCCCACCAAGAAGTCAAACTAGGCGAAGGTTTCTGGGTGAGAAAGGAGTGAAAACAGGATTTACTAGGGGGAGTGTATCTGACACCTTCACTTGTAACAAAATACCTGTTAAAGAGAGCTGTGCAGAAGAAAGGAGAAAAATTTATAAAGGAAGACGGCTGAGTGGCTGTTTAACATTTGACACCCCAGTTTCTTTGAAGAAGCAGAAAAGGCACTTTTTTTTTTTTTTGAAGCCAGAGTCAGGTTTAAAATAAATCTGACTCTGGATATTGGAAAAGCCACTTTCTAAAGGGATTAATGGATTTAAATCTGCTTCCCCCATATCTAGCGCCACAAATGTGGGAGCCTGAGTTTGATTCCTTCAGGATCTTGCTCCAGACTACAATTTGCCCCTCCTGAGGGAGTGGTCAATTTCTAGCAATATTCCCTACAAAATAAGAAAATGCCTGGGGAAAGACAGAACCGAACCCATAAAGCAATAAAGAGGTAGTGAGTGGGTATTTCTTTTGGGGATGAAGGAGTGATCAAGAGAAAAGCCCAAGATGTGACAGGCTGAGGGAACTGGGTTTTGTGGGAGTTTGGGCTGTTTATAAATATTAATTTGGACTGACATACAAAAACACTTTATGGCAAGTAGTTTTTAGGGCCTCACATTCACCCTCCTAAGTAGTACTTCTTTTTCCATTTTTCCATGGAAGAAGAACATTTGTAAAGCAAGTTTGCATGTATATTCCAAAAATAGTAATAATGATGGCTTTTATATGCCATCTACTGGCTCAGGGAGAAGAGAAGATCAACTTAGAACTGAATCCAAATAATCATTATCCATTTATGCTTGATAGGATGTGCCCAAGGGATCCCTTGGGCTTGGGAATAAGTATGATTTGCCCAGTGACCTATTTCATAGCTGTCCCTTTATTTCTCAACCAGTTGCACTGGGAAGATGGAAAAAATTAACACTGAATTCTTGGTTAACTGGGTCATGTCAAAGCATCAGTGAAACCTCAGAAAGTGAATATGAAAAGAAGTATGATAGCCATGGATTATCAGGACTTTATGAACAGTTCTATTTAAAAACTTTCTCTGTTCTCTAACTGAAGACCTACAGACCCTCCCTGGCTTTTCCTTATCCTTCTTCCAACCATTCAACAACTGTGACATTTCCTTTCTCCCTTGTATAAAAAGGAAGAGAGGCAAGAGAAGCCCCTACAGTAAGGACAATAGGCTTGCAGTGGCTCAAGTTACTATTGGCCTCCCATAATTCAGTTGAGCCCAGCCCATGAGCTCCAAAGACAAAAGGGAGTTAAAGTAACTCAATTCCCTTCACAGGGGAAGATGGCAGATCTGCCCAATAAGAAACCCACTGCTTAATGACCAAAGAGATAAATAGGTTTAATACCATGGCCCTAAATGGTCCTTAGTATTGGGCAGACCCTTCCATTAGCCCCTGAAACAAAGGCAAATTATGGACAGGATAGGTAGGGTGGTGGGGATAGAAAACCCTTGACACGAACCCTTTTAATAAAGGAATGCTGACTTCCTCTCAATCTTCCCATGGAAGAGTGAGAAGCTTAATTTAAAATAATAGAAGCCTTTTCCCCAGTTGTCAGGGAAATAGCTGTAGTTGAAACTTAGGGGCCCATTCAAGGGCACTCTTTACCACTGCTAAAGCAGCTGCTCCCAGAGCCACTGTTAGCCCCATCACTGCCAACTTCACAAAGCGATTGGTCCTTGGTTTGGTCAGGATATTTTTTGTTCGATCTTCAGGCTGCAAGAACCCTCGGAAACGTTGCCGTAATACCATGTCTGGCCTTTGCTGGGCAGATGCCAACTCAAAGTCTTTAAAGGTAGAGGCTGCTGTTCTGCAAAGGAAAGTGGACAGAGATGAGAATTTGTGTAGGGGCAAATGAAAAGATAGCTTTTGTACAAGAACCTGTGAAATCTAAAATGGGAATTCAGCTACTCATGTCTAAATCTCTGGAACCAAAATCTCCACAAACATCCTTTTTTTTTTAGTACAATTCTGTTCAGAAAATATTACCAGATCATCTAGTGCCACAGACTCACTCACCTCTCGGCTTGCTGCTGAGCTACCTCTCTAGCAAGCTCAGATGGAGGAAACTGAACGAAGAGATCTCCTGCTCTACTGATCAGGGTTTCGTAGGGCAAATCCTGAGGGATCTGGGACAAGAGGTGGTGAACAGAGGCCATGTCACACTCACAATCAAGCACTTCTTGCTCTCGATACAATACAATCTACAGAGATAAAGCCAAGAGAGCCTGCAATGAAAACCTGAGAAAAGATGATAATGACCTATCCACAAATAAACCATTCCCCCTGAAAACAGATTTACATTAATCATGGAAAAGACTCTTCCAAAATTTCAGGCAAATCCCATTTTGGATGTAATAGTAGTATATAAATGGAATTCTAGGTCTGGAATCAAAAAAACCTAAATTCAAAACTGCACTCAGACAATTCCTAACTGTGTAACCTTGGAGAAGTCACTTAACATCTGTGTACCTCAGTTTCTTCATCTGTAAAATGAAGATGATAATAATAGCACCTATTCCTAGGGTAGTTATGAGAATCAAATGAGATAAGAGCACATAGTAAGCACTACATAAATGGTGGACTTCAGTGATGATGAGACTAGAAATGTTGCTATCTTAATGAGATAGCTTGACACAAGGATAGAGTGATAGACCTGGAGTTGGGAAGACCTGAGTTCAAATGTAGACTCAGGCACTTACTAGCTGGGTAGGTAAATGACCTGATCAAGTCTGCTTCAATTTCCTTGTGTGTAAAATGGAGATAATAACACCACCTACCTCTAAGGCTTCTTGTAGGGATATAATAGATATAAAGTGTTCTACAACCTTAAAGCACAATATAAATGTTAACTCATTATTATTACCATTAGATAAGGAAAGAGCCTTCTTGTTTGAGGCTTGGACTGAATGATTTAGGTAAATAAATCCTTTTTGACCTTTGAGCAAAGAGGCTCAAATACCTACCCAAATTCTTATTTAGACACCAAAAGTACTTCTCTTAAAAGAAACAAAAGGGAAGAAGAAACTTGCAGAAGCACTGAATTCACCCACAACAAGAAATGACTTCTACTGAATACTTCCTCCTGTCTATACTGATGGGATAGATGTGTCCTTTTCTTTTCACTTTTCAAACTCAATTCTTTTTCTTTTTAATAATATGTTATTTTTCTTCCCAAGTACACACAAAGACAATTTTTATCACTCAGTTTTTTAAAATTTTGAGTTCCAAATTTTTTTCCCCTTTCCCTCACCAACTCTCTCCCTTAAGACAGTTAGCAATTTGATGTTAAATATATATATGTATGTGTGTGTGTGTGTTTGTGTGTGTGTGTGTGTAATCATATAAAGCAAATTCCCATATTAGGTTGTAAAAGAAACTAACTGCCTCCACCAAAAATAAATAAATAAATAAAATAAAGAAAAAAGAAAATAGTATGATAAGATCTGCACCAGTTTTTTTTTTTTTCTTTTTTTTTTTCCCCTTTGAAGTGGACAGTAGTTTTCATCATGAGTCTTTTGGGATTGTATGGCTGAGAACAGCTAAGTTATTCAGTTGATCATCATACAGTATTGCTGTTGCAGTAGTTGTTGTTCTCCTGGTCCTACTCACTTCACTTTGTAACAGTTCATGTAAGAATTTTCAGGCTTTTCTAAAATCATCCTGTTTGCTAATTTTTATAGCACAATAGTTTTGCATTACTATCACCTAGCACATTTCAGCCATTCCCTGAATGATGGGCATCCCCTCAATTTCCAATTCTTTGCCATAATAAAAAGAGCGGCTATAAATATTTTTGTATAACTATGTCCTTTCTCTCTCATCTCTTTGGGATACAGATCTAGTAATGGTACTGCTGGGTTCAAAGGCATACAAAATTTTATAGCCCTTTGAGCATAGTTCCAAATTGTTCTGAAATGTATGAATCAGTTCACAACTCCATTAACAGTGCATTAGTTTTCCCATATCCCTTCCAACATTTATCATTTTTCTTTTCTATCAATATTAGCCAATCTAATAAGCATGAGGTAATATCTCAGAATTGTTATAATTTGCATTTTCTCTAATCGATAGCTTTGATTTCTTCACTTGAAAACTGTTCCTATCCTTTGGCCATTTATCGATTGGGGAATGACTTGTATTCTTAGACATTTAGCTCAGTTCTCTAAATATTTGGGAAACGAGACCTTTGTCAGAGATATTTGCTGTTAAAATTGTTTCCCAACTTTTTACTTTCCTTCTAATTTTTGTGCAAAACCATTTTAATAGAATCAAAATTATCCATTTTACAACTAGCAATGTTCTCTATCTCATTTCTTCAGAAGGGAACAATACCTAGAAGCAAATACTTAAGAATCTCTTTCACACTCTCCTATAGCTCACTTTACCATCAAGCCCAAGTTGTGTCCACTTTCTATTTTAAAGAAGCGGCGGAGAGTAGTTGCAAGACCACTGGTCCTGAAATCAGAAGATCTAGGTTCAAAGCCACCATTTATCAACTGTATGACCATGGGCAAGTCATATCAGTTCTCTGAGCTTTGATTTCCTCTTTTTATTTAAAAAAAAAAAAGACAATAATACCCATTTCCCACTTGACAATAGTCTTGTGAGGAAAAATAATTTGTAAACTATCAAGTGATAAAAGAACATGTGATATATTATGCTCCTAAGACCCATTATGGGTATTCCTTCTGATAGATTATAATACCTTCCTGCCTTAATCAGATTGCTACATGAATTTCTGTGGTGAAAACAATTCAGGCCCTGGTAGCCAACCTTCTGATGATCAGCATTTCTGAATATGGTGATGTTGTACAGACAAGTTTTCTGCCGGGCTTGTAAGCTTGGTAAGGCCTATAGGAACTTTGGCACTACTGAATGACATAGCCTTTGAGAGCTCAGGCCCAGCTAGGAAAGCCTTGGGAGTCAGAGCAGAGCTTTTTTATAAACCGATAATAATAATTACTATCATCAATATTAGTACCTATTTTTTCTTTTCCTTCAAGCTTTTGGTTTTTATTTATATTCCAATACCCTATTCTTTTCTACTTTGTCCACAGTGGAACCTAAAAATCAGAGCTCAAACCAAGACACATAAGGGCACTGAAAGCAAATTCAGTCATTCTGGAAAGTAATTTGGAACTATATGTTCAAAGTTATTATACTGAACATCATACTCTTTGATTCAAACAAATCATTAATTGTTCTCTTCACCAAAGAGATCAAAGAAAGAAAAAAGGCCCATGTATACAAAAATATTTATAGCAGCTCTTTTCATAGCAGCTCCCAACCTGGAAAGTAAAGGTTACCTATCTCTTGGGGAATGGCTAAACAAATTGTGGTCTATGAGTGTAATGGAATATTACTATGCTATATGAAATGATGAAACGGACAGTTTCAGAGGACATTAAAGAGATCTTTATGAAATGCTGCAGAGTAAAGTGAGCAGAATGAAGAGACAACTGACATGATGACATTATATAGAAAAATAACTTTGAAAGCTTTTAGAACTTTCAATTGGAGATTAATGCAATGATGAATCATAATTGACAATGAATCACATCATCTGTCTTCTTCCAGAGAGGGGATGGACATAAAATCTAAAATAAAACATGCATTTCTGAACATGGTCAATGAGAATTTGCTTTGCTGATCTATGATAGTTTACCCCCTGCCTCAAGTGAAAATTGGAGAGACAATGGAAGGGATAAAAACTGCTTCTAAAAATAAAAATTAAAAACAAACAAAAAAAAAACTTTAAAATGGAGGAGAGTGCCTTAGATTAAGGAACTGCTTTTCTTCTCCCCCCAATTTGGGTGGAAAGAAACATGGAAAAAAGGAGAAACATCTTATTTGGGACTTAGATGGCCATGTTTAACTCTACTTCCCAGGCATTTTTGCTCTTGGAGGTGGAACAAAAGATCCTTCTTAAATGACCCTTTCCAAAGGAAGTCAATGGACTGCTATGTCCCAGACTTTTGACTAATACTTACCACAGCAGCAAAGTAAATGGGCATCAGTGGGTGGCAGGCCAGAAAGAAGTCATACAACCGTACCACATGCCTGAAGTCGGACAGGACATGGCCAAACCAGGTGATCAGCCAGCTGAGTGCAAAAATGGTCCCCACCTCAGCACTAAGAGCCAAAGGAAATCCAATTGTTAGATTCTGCTGCACTTTTCTTCCAAATCTTCCCTCCCTTTCTGGCTTCCCCAGCCTCAGATTTGGTGAGACAATGTTTTGGGCAACATTTTCCATTAAGAAACAAGCTGTATCCCTTAGGACTTCAGTATTCAAGGCTATAAACAGTAATGTTAGTGGCAGCTTGATGATGCAATGAGCTCTGGGCCTATAGTCAGGAAGATTTTAATTTAAATCCAGGTGCAGATACTTCCTAGTTGTGTGATCTTGATAATACCTTTAACCTCTCCGTATGCTTCAGTTTCCTCAACTATAAACTGCAGATAATAATTGCACCTACCTCCTATGATGGTTGTAAGGATCAAATAAAATATTTGTGAAGTGCTTAGCAGAGTGCCTTAGGAACTTAATAAATTCTTGTATTCTTCCCTTCCCTAATTTCTCCAACACAATCCTGTAATGCTCTCCCTTTACAGAATGGGTCCAAGTCATTTTGTTTCAAAAAAGGCATTACAGTATTACGGAATGAGCATTACACTAAGAGTCAAAGAACCCAAGTCCCAGTTCTGCCAGTTATGTGATATTGGTAAATTATTTCTAATCTCTGAGTCATAATTTTTTAATTTGTAAAATTAAGCAACTAGTTGCAAAATGAGACAGCTGGATGATAGAGTGGATGGTGCTCTGGGCCAGGAGTCAGAAGGAACTGATATTAAACCCAGCCTCAGATACTCCCTAGCTGTGTGACCCTGAACATATCACTTAACCTCTGCATGCCTCATTTTCTTTATCTGTAAAATGGGATAATAGCATCTACCTCATGGGGTTGTATGAGATAACACCTGTAAAACACTCCATACAATGCCTTGCTCATAATAGACACTAAATAAATGTTAGCTAATTTGACGCAAAGTGAAACATACTGGATACAAAGTAACAGTAATACTGTAGGATGATCAGCAGTGAATGCCTTTACTATTCTCAACAGTACAATGATCCAAGAATACTCTGAAGGACTTAGGATGAAAAATGCTATCCATATCCAGACAAAGAAATGACAGCGTCTGAATACAGAATGAAATATACTTCTAAAACTTTTATTTTTTTGAGGGTTTTTTGGGACTATTTTCTTTCACAACATGATTAATATGGAAATGTTTTGCAAGACTACAGATGTATAATCTATATTGAATTGCCTGTCTTTTCACTGAGAGGAGTGTTGAGGGAGGGAGGGAATCTGGAACTCTTAAAGCTTTAAAAGCAAATGTTAAAAACTATTCTTACATGTTGACTGGAGAAAAGTAAAGTATTACATAAATTTTAAAAATGTAATTAGGAAATATTCAATGAAGTAAATTTTAAAAGTAAATCTTAGCTATTATTATTAAAATGAGAATAATAATTTTTGCACGGTTGTCATAAGGACAACAAAATACCATGTAAAGGTGAGGTTTGTTTTTTTTTTCTTGGTGAGGGTAGGGGAGGAAATAGTTGAAGAATAGTAAAAAAAAAAAAACAAAAAAACTATTGAGCTCACAGTCCAAACACCTGGATTCAAGGCCTAGTTCAACCACTTATAAGCAGAGGCTCTTAATACTACTTGAATGAATACCTTAGAAGATTTTTTCAAGGAAAGGGTTTTATAAACTATTAAAAAAGAACATAAATATTAACTCTTGTCATTATGTTCCCCTTTAAACAAGCAGTTGGTGGCACTATGTCTCTAATTGGAAGACAAATCTAGAAAACATGGAACAAGAATTAAGTCAAGTGTTACTCTATTCCCAAAAGCATCTTCAATTACTTTCTAGCAGTAGTTAGATCTGTTATTCTGAGGCTTGGGCAACACATTCTCTTAAGCTAGGAAATAGATACTTTCAATGATCTGAAGACTTAATGTAACTAAAATTCTAAAGAAAAAAATTCTTAAGAGATGAAATCATCTTTCCAGAGATGACACTCAAATCAATATATCCAGTTTTAATCTCACTTCCAATCTCCCACAATTCACTGTCCAAAGCAAACAAAAACCTATTACCCCCCAAGTACTTCCCTCCACAGCTTTTCCCTTTATTTTTCTAGAAGATACTACACTAGCCACTCAGATTCACGCCTTGGATCCATCTTTGCCTTTTCCCTCTCTCTTCTCATCATCCAGTACCTAAGAGGTGCTGACAGCTCAACCTCTGTTACTTCTCTAGAATGCCCCCTTCTCTCCACTTGCATTATGTCAGCAATTCCAGCCTAATCATCTCTTTCTTGGACTATTTTAACTGGCTTTGCAATTTCAGTCTACTCTCTCTTTAATCCATAGTCCATACAGGCACAAAAATAATATTTCTAAAGCATTAGTCTTTCTCTATACCTCCTTTATTCAAAAATCTTCAGTGGCACTTTAATGTCTTTCAGATAAACTATAAGCTCATCTCTATGAATTGGCTAAAACTAATGTTTCCAATTTCATCTTCCAATATTTCTGGTTCTCTAAGTTATAGACTAGCTGTTTCCTGAACTCAGTACTGCTTCCCCTGCTTTCATGGATTTGTAAAAGCCATCTTCCACATCCACAATGAATTGCCTTTTTATCTCTACTCCTCAGAGAGAGGTCTTCTAATCTTCCCCTTAGTATTCAGCTCAGGAGTTACCTCCTCCATAAATTAGAGCCTTCTCCGATCTCCTTCACTTCCATTTGCCCAAGTAATTAATGCTCTTTCTTCCTCAATTTACCTTGCATTTATTGGTCTATCTGTGTACCTATTATATCTACCCTCCATCAGAAAACAAACTGCTGCTGCTTCTTTTTTTTAAATAGCTTTTTATTTTCAAAATACATGCAAGGATAGTTTTCAGCATTCACCTTTGCAAAACCTTGTGTTCCAAATTTTTCTCCTTTTCTTCCCCCCACCCCTCCCCTAGACAGCAAGTAATGTCATATATATTATGCATGTGCAATTCTTATATATATTTCTACATTTACCATGGTGCACAAGAAAAATCAGACCAAATGGGGGGAAAATGAGGGGAAAAAAAAAGCAAACAGCAAAAAAAAAAAAAAAAAAAAAGTGAAAATATTATGTTGTGATCCAGTCCCCATAGTCCTCTCTTTGGATACAGATAGCTCTCTCCATCACAAGTCTATTGAAATTTGCCTGAATCACCTTATTGCTGAGGAGTCACATCCATCAGAGTTGATCATCACATAATCTGTTATGTATAATGTTCTCTTGGTTCTACTCAATTCACTTAGCATCAGTTCACTAAGTCTCTCTAGGTCTTTCTGAAATCATCCTGCTGATCATTTCTTCATATACCATAACTTATTCAACTATTCTCCAATTGATGGGTATATACTCAGTTTGCCATGACAAAAAGGACTGCTAAAAATATTTTTTGCACATGGGGGGCCTTTGCCCTTTTTTTAAATGATCTTTTTGGGATATAAGCCCAGTAGAGACACTGCTGGATCAAAGGGTATATGCAGTTTGATAGCCCTTTGGGCATAATTCCAATTGCTTTCCATAATGGTTGGATCAATTCACAACTTCAACAATGTATTAGTGTCCCAGTTTTCCCACTTACCCTCCAACATTTATCATTATCTTCTGTCATCTTAGCCAATCTGAGAGGTATGTAATGTCTTAATTTGCATTTTTCCAATCAATAGTGATTTATAGTATTTTTTTATATGACTAGAAATGGTTTTAATTTCTTTATCTAAAAATCATCTGTTCATATCTTCTGAACCTTTATCAATTGGAGAATGGTTTATATTTTTATAAAATTGAGTCAATTCTCTATATATTTTAAAAATGAGGCCTTTATCAGAACCCTTGGATATAAAAATTTCTTCCCAGGGAAAACAAGCTTCTTGAGGGTAGGGACTGCTACATTTTTTTTTTTTTGCCTTGTGTTACCACTTTGCCTAACACCCTGCTTTGACCATAGGAGGTGCTTAACAAATTTATTTAATTGAATTAATTCTCCTATAGATAATACCTAATGATCAACAATGGCTTTTCAGGAAATATAAACAAGTGGGAAAATAAATCAATACTTAATTTGTAAATACACTTTCTATTACTGGGACTGAGAATTACTTAGAAAAAAACTTATGCTTGAGCAATTTTATGATTATTCAGATGTTTAATGAATTTATTCATCTTTTAGCATGAGACAAAGTAGTACCCCCAAACATACTAATTAACACAAATTTAAGATGATAATGAAATAGGTTTGGATTCCCTAAAGGGGAAAAGTTGGGAAAATCATGTTATATACCTCTGCATGAAGTCATGAAGCTCTGGATTCACCTGCTCTATGATGGGCATCAGGTAGTTTAATATATGCTTGGTATTGTCCATTGTTGGGTCCATGAAATCCCTAGGGTGAGATAAGAGAAAGAGTTTGGTCAGGCCAAAATTAGATTAAGCCCTGCTAAAGGTTAACCTATTTAACAAATGGACCAGAAATGAGCTCAGAGAGAAATCACAATTTTTTAATGAACCAAAACAGGAACAGGGAGAAAATGTAACTCTCATTTTCTTATAGCTCCCTGGCAAAATACCTGAGATGGTGTGTAGAGAGCTTCTCCACTAGTGATGTTGCCAGCCTCTCACCCATAACGAGTAGAAATGTGACCACAATGTCATGGTAGCCCTGGTAGTAGTGCAGCTGGGGATTGCGTTCCAAAACATACAAAATGATGTCAATCAGTTCCTCCTGGAGCCCTTCTCTTTGTTCACTAGGCATGTCTGGAGATGGAGAGAGAGAAGCACATGGGGATGGCAAATAGCCAAAGAGCAAGAAAAGGAAGAAGAACCAGAGCTGGCTTGTGCAAGAACAGAATGGTTGCTTTCAAAGGAAGTGCATAATCAAGGAATGAATCCCACTCCAACATCCTACAACAGGTTCTTATGGCTAACTTCTATATCACTGTACAAGCCACCCAGCTCCAATCCCCACACCAATAGCTTCAATCAGTCCAAAACAAAGTAGTCAAATTAGTCTTCTTGATGAACAAATATGATTATGATCTTTTGCTCCAAACTATTTAATAGGTTACTGCTTATTGCATAAAATTCAATTTCCTTAGTTTGGAAGTCAATGTTCTCCATAGCCCAGCATCACTCACATTTCCATCTTTATTTCAGCCTCTTCCACATCATTCAACTCTCCTCCAGCCAGCTAAATTGGACTGCCTGCTCTGTTCTTATAAAGCTCCCATGATTTTCTGCTCCTGCACCTCTTTTTTCTATATTCCTTGTGCCTGCAATGTCCTACTTCATCTCTGCCTATTGAAATCTTATCCATTCTTTATGTCAGCTCAAAAGCCAAAGCCTCCAAGAAGCCTTCTCACAGAATACTCTGCACTTCTATATTATTTTATGTTATCATTATTTGTATATACAGGCAGCCAGGTGATCCAGTGAAATCAGGAAGACCTGAGTTTAAATCCAGCTTCAGATACTTACTAGCTATGTGATCTTGGCAAATCATTTAACTTCTGCCCGTCCCAGCGTCCTCAGTTAAAAAATGAGGATAATAAGAGCACCTATCTCCCAGGGTTGTTGTAAGGATCAAATGAGTTATTTATAAACACTTTGAAAAACTTCAAGTGATATATAAATACTATTATAATTATTATTAATCTTATCACTCTACTAGAATATAAACTCCATAAGGATGGGTCCGCAAGAAATGAAAAAATTTTCCCCAGTGTCTAGTGTCATGTTTTGCATGTAATATGTACTTAATGTTAAATTTACTAGGAAGCTGTTGCATTTTATCTCTAAGTCTCCTATACACCCCTGCATATACCACGAGGCACCTACACCATGGCTGTGGGAAAAATTTGGAGGTCCTAGACTGGAAGTTATTACTGCAATGGAAAACTACAAGGCTGTCTGCTACTCCCAAAATAAAGCATTGGAGGTAGGCATTATCATACATTTCAAAGAATCCTCTCATTAGAAGAAACATTAGGAATTATCTGTTCTAAACCCCAAAACAGCATTTAGGAGGAGAACATAAACTCCCAGAGAATAGTGACGATTGCTTTTTTTTTGTTTTTGAATCCACAATACAAAGCACAATGCTTCATACAAAGCAGATGCCTAATAAACAATATTTACTGAATATTTTTATATTAGGTTAACCACTTTCTATTAAGCTCTAATTTTTTACTCTTTCCACTTCCTCCTTCACTTAAACCTTTAAGCTTATTGACCTCCAATCCCTTGATCTCTACTTATTTTCCCAATCCAATTCACGCACTCTGGCTTGGCTTCATTCCATACCCCAGCCTTAGTCCCTAAAGTTGGTCACTTTCATATTTCATTGGATACTACTCCAGGAACTTCTACTGTTCCTAAAATGCAGTGTTTCACTCCTGGATTATCTCAATTATTTTATTTCTCTTTTCCTGTCACTGAGTGGCTGAGTACTATCAGAGAAAGTAAAAAATTAATTAAACTGGGCTGATTTCACTCATTACAAATTCATGCAACATAATTTCAACTAAGTCCTTGATGCAGTCTGACAAACCTATTTCAACCTTATTCACGCCTTATCTCATTCCCCAAACATTTTCTCCTCTTCTCTTGCACAATCCAAACCCCATTATCTCAAACTTAAAGAAATTTATTTCACTGTGAAAATTGTTGTGACTTAACATGAGTTCTCAGCCTGCTTCTAACATTTTCATATTTCAGCACTATCACACACACTCCTTTATTCTGATCAGAGAAGATATATCCTTCTAACTGAAGTTAATCTTTCTACCTACATCTATGATCCCATCCTCTTCTAACTCATATTCAGAATGAAAAGGCACCCAAGTGACTATGTATTAGTCATACCTAGATAAGAATCCTCCCTTCAATGTCTAAAAAATGATGATCCAGACTTTGCTTGAAGGTCTCCAGTGAGGGAGAACCCACCAACTTCAGGGCAGCCTGATGCATTTTTGAGCAGTGATATCTGTCAGGGAGTCCCCCCCCCCAATATCAAATACAAATATACTGTTTTTAACTTCTATTCATAGTATCTATTTCTGCCCTATGCAGAACAAATCTAATCCTTCTTCACCTATGGTGAAAATTTGGTATAGTCCAACTGATTTTCATATAAAATAAACTCAAGATTCATCATCATTTTGATTGCTCTGCTTCCTATCATATGGTGTTCAGAAGTTAATGCAATACTACAAGTGTGATCTAAGGCAGAAAATAATCTTCCTTATTGCTGGATGTTAAGCCTCTTTTAATTCACTCTTAAGAGTATACTAGCTTACTTGGCTGCCATACCATATCACTGGTCCATACTGAACATGCAATCTACTAAATCCCCCAGATCTTTTCCAGATAAATCATTCTCTGGCTAGGTCTCTTCCATTTTGTACTGCTGAAGTTGATTTTTTGGATTTATACACAATTTAATATAATTTAATCTCTATTAAATTATTTCTGTTTTCCTTTCCTGAACCTCAAATGGAACTTGGTTTGTCTCCCCATGCTATTATTTACATATCATGTCAATACTGCTGGTCAGTAAACTCCATAAGAATAGGAGCCACATTATATAATATTTTTCTGAACATAATCTGTATCTTTAACATATTTCTTTAAAGAGGGGGAAAAATACACACACACACACAAATACACAGATGTATTTGATAAGTTTTGTAATCAAAGATCCATGGGTCTATTATAGTAGGTTTTTCTATACTGTGTTCAATATGGAGTCAGAGAACTTAGGTTTTCTTTCAATTCTAATTAAAAAACTGATTAAGTCATTTACTCTTTGTATGACCTATGGAAGGGATTCTTAACTTTTTTTGTCATGGATCTCTTTGGCAATCTGGGGAAGTGTATGGATCTCTTCTCAGAATAATATTCTTAAATGCATAAAATACATGGGATCACAAAAGGAAATCAATTATACAGAAATAGCTGTCAAAATATTATAAAGCAGTGATTAATGTAAACTACATCTTGAGATATTCACAACTGTAATGCAGATAAGAGATATATTTATTATGGTTTGTTGTCTATTTTCACAATGGAAAGAATTGCTAAATTTCTTCCTAAACTGTCCTTCTATTTTTGTTTTTGTTCCTGTTATTCCCAAATTGTCTTTAATCATAATTCACAACTAAGGACTTTGATTCTACTCTCTTACTTCAATGTAATCTGTCAGTTCCCATTGATTCTATCTTGATAGCACCTCTTACATCTGTCTACCTCTTCTCTGTTCCCATTATTTCTACCTTGGTACAGACTCTGTTTAGATAACTTTAAAAGCTTCCTTTTTTAGCTATTTATTAGCCAAAAGCAAATTTGCATATTAATGAGATATGCTTGTTTATTTTTACATAAAGAATTAAATCTTGTCAGAATATCTGATATCTTTTTCTCTTGCCAAATTTTTCATGACTCCCACATGGGACTGTGACCTGGTCTGAGAAGCTTTGTTCTACATAAAGACTTTCTTGATCAGCATTTTAATATAATTAACAAGTAGTGGACTTCCTGCCATATAGGGGAGTGGAGGGAACTAGGGGGAAAAATTTGTAACAGAAGGCTTTGTAAGGGTCAATGTTGAAGAACTACTCATACATATGTTTTGCAAATAAAAAGCTTTAATAAAAGAGAGAGAGATGGACTTGGCTCTTGGCTCTTTTCAACAATGAGGTGATTTAGGCCAATTCCAATAGACCTGTGGTGAAGTCTGCATCCAGAGAGAGGACTATGGGAACTGAATGTGGATCATAGCATAGTATTTTCACTTTTTTAAATTGTTTACTTGCTTTTTTTTTTCTTTCTCATTTTTTTCCTTTTTGACCTAATTTTTCTTATGCACATGATAAATGTGGAAATATGTTTAGAAGAATTGCACATATTTAATTATATTGGATTACCTGCTACGTGGGAGAGGGGGTGGAGTAAGGGAAGAAGAAAAATTTGGAATGCAAGGTTTTGAGAGGCTAAAAACTATCTTTGCATATATCTTGAAAATAAAAATCTATTATTTTAAAAAAGAAAAAAACTATTATTAAAAATATTTAAATAAATAAATCTACTTTTAAAAAATAAAAAATAAAAAAGGTAAAAAGGTTGAGAAAGGAAAAAAAAAAACCAAACTTTCTTGATCTCTACTACAAGAAAGCTTCTTAACAGTTCTTCTTGCATCTACTTCTCCTTCAAGACACTGCACAAATAACTTTCCTTATATGCAGATCTGACCATGTTACTCTTCTATCCAAAACTGTTTAGTGCCTATTTCCTGAGTGAATTCTTTTGCCTGACATTCACAACCTTTTACAATTTCATACTACCTACCCTACCTTCTCAGTTTTATCTCCTCTTCTTGCCTCCCCATATATTTTACTCTAGCCAAACCAAACAAGTTTCTGTGGTTCCTTCCTTAACCCCAACATGTCCCCTGCTTCCGTGACTTTGTTTAAAGCAATTATTACATCAGAAATGCCCTTTCTTTCCCTTCTCCTTCACTGCTGTACTCTTTCCCATCTTTTAAAGTCTAATTCAATCAAATACCATATTCTAGTTAGTATTCCCAGTCACTCATTGGTAACAACCTTCTCCCTTCCTTGGGTCTATTTTACTCTGTTAGAACTCCCCTAATGTTTTTACATAAGATAGTGAATTGAAGTTACCTGTATTAGTACCTTATTCACACCCAGACTATAAATGAGGACAGGCCTCACAGTTTTCCCCCTGTAGTTTTTTTTTTTTCCTCCTTCCACTTCTCTAATTCAATGAAAGCCAATTAATTATTATAGGTAGTTATGGTTTCCAGTGATATAAATAGTATTTAAATCCATGTACTTATGAACTATGATGTTCTAATATATTTAAATGCAAGGATCCTGTGAGGTTAGAAAAATTCTATTTTAAATACTCCATAGAAGATAGTGAAATTTTCAGGTTTCTGGAACATCAGCTTATCTGAGGGGCAAGATGATTTAGTGACAAGCACACTAGAAGCAGGAGACTTGGAGTTGTGACTAAATTCTATCATTTGTTGTGTGAAGTTAAACATGCTATAACTTTTGTGTCCCTATTTCTCCCCTGTGGAAAATCTAGGACTATCCATTACATACATCTCCCCTTTGTATTCCTCAAACTTAAAAGAAATCATTAATTGGATGCTAGCACTTTTAGTTAAGAGGTAATTTATAATCCTAAATCCTATGGAAAGGGGCATCAAGTGTCAAAGCAATTCACCTAACGAAATGGAGGTTGTCAAAATATTTCTTGGCAAAGTAAAGCACAGAAGGTTTGCAGTTTCAAATCTCTACTAATCCAAGATTTATTTCACAAAATGAAGAATCTCAGGCTTTGACAAGACCTCAGAAGTTAGTTCATTCTCCTTTTAATTCTGCATATAATTTTATTTTTTTGGTTGTGTTTCTAGTGTGTAGCAATTACCAGGCTTTGTTTTCTTATTTATACTACTCCTAGTTTTATTGGAATGTTTAAACTATTCACATTTAAGATTAAGATTGTGAGGCTTGTATTTTCATATATTTTTTGTACTGAATTTTACTCCCCTCCTTTTTTTTTTTTTTGCTGAGGCAATTGGGGTTAAGTGACTTGCCCAGGATCACACAGGTAGGAATTGTTAAGTGTCTGAGACCAGATTTGACCTCAGGTCCTCCTGACTTCAGGGCTGGTGCTCTATGCATTGTACCACCTAGCTGCCCCTACTCCCCTTCTTTTCCTTCTTTTAAATCAGTACTTTCTCCTTGCAATTACTTTTAGTTATACACTTTGATTCTAATCTATTCCCAAGGCTATCTCCCTGTTTCCATTTATCTGCCCTATTGCAATTTTTTTTTTGAATTTACTTAAATTGCAATACATCTTTTTTTTTTTTTTAATTTCTCCATTTTTCTTTTGAACCTTCTTTTCTTCCACTTGGTTAAGTCTGTGGTTAGAAAATTTCCCTCTCACTTACATGAACTGATGCTGAGTGAAGTAAGGAGAAGCAGGAGAACATTGTACACAGCAACAGCAAGATTAGATGATGATCAATTTTGATGGTCGTGGCTCTTTTCAACAGCGAGGTGATTCAGGCCAGTTCCAATGATCTTGTGATGAAGAGAGCCATCTGCACCCAGAGAGGATTGTGTGGACTGAGTGTGGATCACAACATAGTATTTTCACTCTTTTTGTTGTTGTTTGCTTGCATTTTGTTTTCTTTCTCATTTTTTCCTTTTTGATCTGATTTTTCTTGTGCAGCATAATAATTGTGGAAATACGTGTAGAAGAACTGCACATGTTTAACATATATTGGATTACTTGCCATCTAGGGGAGGGGATGGGGGATAAGGAAGGGAGAAAAAAATTTGGAATACAAGGTTTTGCAAGGATGAATGTTGAAAATTAACTATGCATATGTTTTAAAAATAAAAAGTTTTAATCAAAAAAAAAGAACAGGGG
Source organism: Myrmecobius fasciatus (assembly GCA_023553655.1). NCBI lineage: Eukaryota > Metazoa > Chordata > Mammalia > Dasyuromorphia > Myrmecobiidae > Myrmecobius > Myrmecobius fasciatus. Next base: position 395,030 of record JAJPUD010001101.1, read on the forward strand.
CTATCTTTTTGCTTTTTAAAAAATATTCTCAATATTTAGCAAAATTGCTGGCATATAATAGACATTCAACAAATAAATTAAAATAAATTAATTGACTATGATTTGACTTTTAACATGTATTAGGACAGGAATTATTTATAGCAATACTTTTATAGGAAAGTAAGAACTTATTATTTGGGAAACGGCAGATCATATTTTCTGAACAAAATCAGAAATCACAAATGTAATTTGCTTGAATATAATTAATTGTGACAAGGAGAAATACTATATGGGGTTTGTATAATCACTGGGGTGAAAAGGTGATACATATATAAAATAAATCAACAAGACAATAAAACATTCAGCTTTGTTTCGAGTAACAAAAAAAGGAAAGAAAATTTCTCTTTCCTCTCCAACTACTTATTTTATAAAGTAACATTCTTTTGCAGAATCTCTTTCCAATAATTTTTTTTAACTTTGTCCTCCTTATTCTTTTTCTCTTCTAGTTTATTCTAAATTCTGATTAATGCCACCCACCTACTCTTATGCATTCCTTTTTTTTTGGTGTCTCTGTAGATTCTGAAATTATCAACTTTAAACTCCTCTTTTATTTCATTTCTGTTAAAGCATTTGTAGATATTACCCTGTTATTTTATGCTGTACCTCATACTTTTTAGAAACATCAATTAATGAAGGAAATATTATCAAACGAAGCAATGTCATCTAGTGCAAATTATTCTATGTCCCAAGTCTTGAAGTCAAGTCCTATCCTCTCCTCTTATCTTGATTATGTAATCTTTCTTTTTTTTTTTTCTGCACAGAAGTCACTTTTCTAATGCACAGATAACCTTCATAAGAATCTTATGATGAGTATCTATCTTTTTTGCCACGCTGTTACAGTGGACAAGAATGCTGAACCTGGAATTAGGAGGACTTGAGTTTAAATCTGGTCTCAAATACTAGCTCTGTGACTTTGGGCAAGACACTTAATCTCTGCCTCAATCTCAAGCTGTATGATAAGGATAATAATTGTACCTACCTCCCAGGGTTCTTATGAAGGCTGTATAATATTTATAAAGCACTTAGCATAAAACCATGTATAGTAATATTTAAAAAATGCTCTAAAAACAATGATTAGAGAAATGCCAATTAAAGCAACTCTGAGGTACCACTTCATACCTATCAGATTGGGTAAAATGACAGGAAAAGATAATGATAAATGTTGGAGAGGATGTGGGAAAACTGGGGTTCTAATGGATTATTGGTAGTTGTGAACTGATGGATTCATTAGAGATGCACTAGAGATGATGGAGAGCAATTTGGAACTATACCCAAAGGGTTATAATATTATGCATACATTTGATTGAGTACTGTCACTAGGTTAGGTCTGTAGCCCAAAGCCCTCATACAAGAGGGAAAAGGATTTATGTGTGCAAAAATGTTTGTAGTAGCTCTTTTTGTCGTGGCAAGGAATTGGAAATTGAATGAATGCCCATTAATTGGGGAATGAGTGAATAAGTTACAATATGTGAATACAATGGAATATTATTGTTCTATAAAAAATGATGAATAGGGTGATTTCAGAAAAGCCTGGAAAGATTTACATGAACTGATGCTGAGTGAAGTGAGTAGAATCAGGAGAACACAGTATACAGTAACAGCAAGACTGTGTGGTAATCAACTATGATACTTAGCTCTCAGCAATACAGTAAGTGGTCCAAGACTCTTCCAATTGACTTGGAAAAAAAAAAAAATGCCATACTATAAAGATTGACCATGAATGGAAGCATATATTTCCACCTTTTTTTTTTCTGTCTTGTTTTTCATGTTTTTTCCCTTTTGTTTTCATTTTTCTTTCATAACATGACTAACATGCTAGAAGATATATTTAAAATGATTGTACAAGTATAACCTACATCAGATTGCTTGCTGCCTTGTGAAGGGATAAAAAAATATGGAACTCAAAATCTTACAAAAATGATCTTTACATGTAATTGGAAAAATATAGTACTATTAAGTTAAAAAACAAACAAACAAACAAAAACGTAACACAGCACAATGCTTGGCATATATCAGGCACTTAAATGCATACTTCCTTCCTTCTTTCCTTCTTCCTGCCCTCCACAGGGATGTTTTTAGTGGCACCCTTTTCTTTCACCTGGGTAAGACTCTCTTTTCCACCATATTATAATGGTGTTCCACCATTTTTAAACACAAGAACTTTGTATATAAGATTCCCTCCTACCCTTTTCCAATACCTTTTCATAAAACTTTTCACTATTATCCCTACCACAAAGGACAACGATTCATTTATAGTTGGTCAATAGATGAGCCTTTGGAGTATTAATTCAACTCTTACTCCTTCCTATCTTTTGATTTTTTAATATTTCTAGCCCTTGGGTTCTTTTTCTTCCCAGAGTATCCTTCTTTGTTTATTTTCAGTTTAATTTATTTTTAAAGTTTTTTTTTTTTCCCATTGTTTGGGTATTTATCTGTAAGTCAAATGTTCTGTCCAAATGCCTCTCTTTAAAGTATAGATTTATCTTTTTTTTTATGATAATTAGTTTTAATTCTATAGAAAGCTTATTCTGGGTTGTACACTGAACTCTTTTATTTTTATGAATTCAAGTTTTTGAAGTCATTAACTTCTCCAAGGTCTTATGACTGAGGAATTCTGGGTTATTTGAATATGTTGTCCCTTTACATCTAAAGGTATTTTTTTGAAAGGCTTTCACCATCTGAAATTTGTTATTATTGAAATTAAATATTACTTGCCTTGAAGTATCAAGTATGAAGTTTTTCTTCTAGTAGCAATCTCTGGATTTGTTAATTCAGTGCTTTGTCTTTTATTCAAAGCATTTATCCTAGCACTTAAAAAAAAATTTCTTGCAGCATGGTATTGAGGTTTTTTGATTTGTCATGTCGTTCTGAGAGTCTGATGATTTTTCAATTATATCTCTGCATCTTGTCTTCAAGGTTAAATTCTTTGGCTTGTAAAGAATTTATCCATTTTATTCCTGTTATCTTTTTTATCTTTTCTGCAAAATTTTCTTTTACTTCTTTACTTTTTTTGTTCCACTTCTTTCATTTTTTTGTTTAAACCTCTAGCTCTTTGGAGAGAATGACCATCATGTCTTTTAAATTCTGTACTCTGCTATTTTTTCCTCCAAATTCTGCAATGAGAGCTTTGATTTGTAATGCAATTTAATCTCTTAATTCCTTATATTTTCTTTTAACAATCTTAACAATTCTGGAGTTTACTATAGTTTCATGATCTCTATGGAGTCCACAAAATTTTCTTTTTGATCATGGAATTCTGGCCTATTATCCTTTATGATGTAATAATTATTCATGGTGTACTGGCTTTAGTTTTTACACACTCTTCCTTCTGTTATTATGAGACTACTGGTTTATCTGCTTCAAAGTTAGGTTTTCACCTAAGTTTCTCTGCCCCTCCTCTTCTCTGCAGTTTCCCAAGACTGAGTTCTCAGCCTCTATGAGTTGAAAGTACAGGAAACCCCAACATTAGGAAAAACTCCAGAGAAAGATTTTGTCTCTGCTAACCTGTAGCTCTATATTGCCCAAGTCTTTCATCTACCCTTTACCTAACTGCTTCAGTTGAGGATCATGATAAACCATTGTCATGGAAGCTTGGGCAGAATTTTCTCCACAATCAGACCCTGAAGCTTATGCCTGCAAAACTATCTGCATTGTTTGCACCCAGCATGGTGGGTGGATTGGGAGGATGCTGCGCTCTATGACTTTATTTTCTCTAATGCTAACTATCTTTGTACAACATTTATCTTACCTTATGGTTGAAACTACATACTCAACATCTAGCACATAATTTTTTTTTTTGGAGGCTTTGGCTTTGGAGTTAGCAAAAGAAATATTATAATTTACTGCCAATAATATTCCAATGTGCTTCTGGAGTTCCCAGTTCTCTCTATTGTACAGCATACTTTTCAAATGATAATCCATTGTTGGAAGAGACATTATGTTGGAGGATAGATCAGCCATTTATGTCATTCCTTCAGCAGTAAGCTCTGTCACTGGATTGGTTCAGTTCCATGCTCCCTTCTTCTCCCTGTTCCTTTTAATTTAGGAAGCATGTCCCACATGAACCTCAAACTGTAATATCTTAAGCACCTGTACTGCCTTACTGCCAGACAAAGAATATAGTTTTAGTGAATAAGAAAGAAAATCATATTAAGACTTGAATAGAACAGGCAAAAAATTCAGACCAGAAATCTCCTCATTCTCTACCCCAACAAAGAATGGTGTATGCTTGAGAATACATTAGAAGAAATACAAAATGCAAATTAACTAACTATACTTACTAAAATAATTAGTAACTAAATAAATTATTAATAGTTGAGGTAATAAATGTTATCAGATAGCATTGGGAAAGAATAGTCTACAGTATTTATATTATAGACGAATGATGTGTTTTAATCAAGGTTTCTTAATCTTTTCTGGGTCACGGATCCCTTTGGTAGAATATTTTCTCAAAATAACGTTTCTAAATGCATAAAATAAAAGGCAAAATTATAAGATTACAAAGGAAACCAATCATATAAAAATATACTTATTAAGATTTTTTTTAAAAAACCAAGTTCATAGATCCTTGGTTAAGAACCCTTGGCTTAAATGGAAGAAGAATAAATGGAATAAATAGAATTTGTGATAAGAAACACCCTTAAAATCCTACTGTAGCACATATCATAATGATGATGGTTTCTCAAAGACTATGACAATGAGTACAAACTGTGGCAAGCCTTACCAAGCTAAAAAAATTTCAAGCATAGTCTCAATGACAGATAATTTTCTGAAGACTACTTTAACTAAATTAGAAGAGGATTCTTTACCAACTTGCCAAACATAGGATTTTTTTTTCTTTCATTATGATAACTATTAAAGACTGAGTTAAAAAGGGATTGTGATCTATGTTGGTAGAGGAAATATTCACCACTACTGAAATTATAGACTTCTTGTTTAATTTAAAGAAAAAAAAAAAAGGAGTGGGGGGGGGGGGAATTTGTAACGGAAAGCTATGTAAGGGTTATTGTTGAAGAATTACCCACACGTATGTTATGCAAATAAAATAAAAAAAATAAAATTTAAAAAAAAAATAAAAACTAAAAAAAAAAAAAAAAAAAAGATTTTAAGGAAAATTGTCCTTTATGTTCTATACCAGTAACTAGGATAGGAAAGGAAAGAGAACTAGGGTACATATGTGGATATGTGTCTGTCTATGTGTATACACACACACACACACACACACACACACAGAGACATATATTTTATAGATTCATTTTGTGTACATAAGAAAGAGTGCAGTCACGAAGAAACCCTTTCAAAAGATAAACAAAAAGCAGGTCTATTGTCACTGGTTATTTGTATAAAACTAGGAGATTCTCTTGGCCTCATGACCCTATATACAAAATTCTACAGAGAATAACAAAAAGATAAAAACAGAATTCTAACTTGTTTTTTTCTTTCATAAAAGTATTTCTTACTCCTCTAATGATATAAAAGATGACTATAAGCTCTAAAGAACAGGATTACATGCAAAGGTGAAGTTTTGCTGAAATATCCAGCTAGATAAGTGGCTTTCTAAAGAACCTGCACGTCCAAGAGTCACAATTTAGATACAGGATAACATAATCTAAATCTAATCAACTTAAGGCATTAACAGGACTTATTAGTGCTCAAAATCCAAACCAATTTAGTCCTTTAAAGCACACTGACTGTGGCTCTGATCCCTATTAAGCCCCCACTCATGGCTTTGGAAAGAAAAAAAAATACTCTATATTATTTCACTATCAATATGCCAGGCATAATTATTTTTAGTTTGGATCTTTCTATCATAAGCCAGAAAATCAGTAATTCAAAGGATAAAATGAATCAACAGATCTGATAATGGATTCCCAGGAAGGAAGGTCAGATATACAAAGCACTTTTGCCTTCCAGTTACCTGCCTCATCAGTGTTCTTGCTGACACTAACAGTCTGAGATTCCTAGTGAGTATGGAGGGAGGAGAAAACAAAGTTAGGAAATAAATGGGCAAATGCGGCTAACTCTGACACAGGAAGTCACAGCAATGTGGAGAAAAAATGAGGACACAGAGAATGAAATAGGTAGCAAGCCAGAAGAGCCATCACCTTACCAGGTGGGAACCGCCGTAAAGACCTCCTCACATCTAGAAGTACTTGCTGGAAGTCTTTGCTATCTTCCCGTAGAGACTTCTCTGAAGGGGGAAAAAAAAAAAAAAAAAAAAGTATTTCATAACATTATTTTGTCCCCTTCTTGGTTTTTAAAGTCCAACCCAAATTCCATTCTATTCTATGAAGCCTTCCCTGAAATCCAATAGTTGATAACCTTTCTGCTCAGATTTCAAAGAGCACTTTGTTGCAAACTTCTCTAATATATTTACCATGTAATACTTGCTTAGCAAAACTATTTGTTCTTGGCATTATATCTTTTTAGATTATAAATTCTTTTAGGATAGAACTATATTCTATCTAACTTATGTATATGCAAGTTCAAGCAAGATGCTCTGCACATAGCAGGTGCTTGTTTATAATTGTACTGCACACTCCTCAGTCTTTTAATCTAACCCATACTTGAGGGATCATTCTGCACTAGTGCAACCCTGACAAGTGGTCATTTAGCTTTTGTTTGAATTGTTGTAATGACAGAGCACTTACTAGCTCATGAAGCAGGAGATTTTGACTGTGAACATTTCTTCAACAATGAAAAAATTTCTTCCAAAACCAAATATAATCAGATGTAAAACAATCTAGAATAGAACGACTTATCTGTAGGAACAGAAATATAGTGACTTACTTCTTGAAATAGAACATAGCCCAGGTCATGTCTTTGGCAGGATTCCTGATTTCTGTAGCCCAATACATTTCTACCATCCACCTCTAGTCCTACTCATTTCCATTAAGTTATCAGTAAAGGGAGACTTGCATGAACTGATGCTGAACAAAGTGAGCAGAACCAGGAGATCATTATACACGGCAACAATAATACTATATGATGATCAATTCTGATGGACATGGCTCTCTTCAACAATGAAATGTTTCAAACCAGTTCCAATTGCTCAGTAAAGGCCATATAACACCCAGAGAGAGGGATATGAGATATAGACTACAACATATCATTTTCATGCTCTCTATCGATGTTTGCTTGAGTTTCCTTTTTCAGATTTTTTTGTTCATATAGATATGATTGTTCTTGCACAGCAAGGTAAGTATGGAAATACGTATACATACATTTGACTTGTCAAATATTTTAATATAATTAACATGTAGTGGACTTCCTGCCATCTAGGGGAGGATTGGGGATTGGTGGGAAAAATTTGTAGCAGAAAGCTTTGTAAGGGTCAATGTTGAAGAACTACCCATACATATGTTACGCAAATAAAGCTTTAATTTAAAAAAAAAAAAAGTAATCAGTAAAGGGAGAAAGTACACAGGGTTAATTTCATTTGTCCACTACTCCCTGGGTTTTAAAGGTTATCATTATCTTTTCCCAAAAGGCTTTGAAAGCACTTTGAATATCACAGAAATAGATATATAATTTTTTTAAAAAAGGTCTTTTTTCTCCCTACCTCATTACTGGTTAGACAATCAAGGCATTACAAAATAAAGGAGATCCATGTAACTTGCCAATAAACTTGGAGCAATATAAAAGTAGTCAGTCCTCTGACCAACTGTAATAAGTGTGCATTTCCAAACAAAACCTATATCAAGAATTTTCAAGACTTCAGGAAGAAAATCCCTTCTTTCACTTGCAAATAGTTCTTATATGCACAAACACAAACTTATCTTATAATTCATGTAAGATGGGAATTCTGCACCTGACTGGTTAGGAAATATTTCCACTATAAAAACTCAGAGTTCAGGGGAGGTCATTCCAAAGTTTATATAATGGAAAGAAGCTAAGGTCCCTGCCTAGAAAAGTTCACTGCCTTGAAAATTATCTGTCCTTCCCACTATCTTATATGAGTCGATCAATTTCCTGAAAGTGTGAGGTAGAAGAAAAGATAATGAATTTAAAGTTAGTGGAACTGGGTTTGAATTCTGACTGTAATTAGTACCTCTGTGATCTCAGGCAAATCACTCAGCTTTTCTAGGTCTTTATTTTTAAAAGAAATAAGTTTGATAATATGATTTCTAAAGCATCCCTCTACCTCTAAATACTACTATGCTATAGTAATGGGGTAAGGCATATATAGTTTTCTTCTATACTTTGCCATCTGTTTCTGTATTAGGCATGTGTCCTAAAATAAGTGGCAAACAATAGTTTATGAAATCTGAGATACAGCAATTTAGCTGGAAGAAAAGTAGTACCACTGGAACTACATAGAATAAAAAAAAATACCTTGCATCCATATGGGTGCTTTTTAAATGAACTGTTGTTCAACTGAAGAGAGCAAGGAAGGAGAGAAGGAAAAGGAGGAGACATGATATATAGTAGATTCATACTTAAAGATGGGAGTTGGACTAGATAATCTATCAACTTCCTTCTGTAACATCATTTTTTATATTTTCTACCAATAGTTGGAATTAGCAAAGTCAATCAGCAAGAATTTATTATGTGCCTCTAAGCTCTGTGAATAAAAAAACAAAGGTGAGGCAGTCCTTGCCCCACTAAGGAACATATATTCTATTAGGGTATATACAACCTTATAATAATCTTTTATTCTTCATGTTTTTAAACTTTTCTCCTTATTGGATGAGGTTAAGGGGTGGCTGAGTGGGAAAGAAGGGATTTTGCCACCAGGCTACACTCAATCAAAAAGGCCAAATTTTAGAACTAATGATAAGACCTAGATGGAAACCTAACCCAGATCAGGCTGAAAGGAAAGCTGGAAACTAATATATATATGACTACAAGAAAACTGTGATATAGAAGATACAGAAGAGCCAACACTTGACTAGTGACCCACCCTAAGGAGCCATTGAGGATTTTTGAATTTCTATGAGGGAAATGGTCAGGTCTATATTTTAGAAATATTTATTTGGTGATTGTATAGTAAACAGATTAGAGATAGGGGAGAAACCATAAACATTAGGTTTAATTAGGAGGCTATTGCAAAAGTCCAAGTGAGAGGTGAGAGGTGACAGCCTGATCAACACCTGGCAGCTAGGTGGTGGAAGTGGATAGAGAATTCAGGAATACCTGAATTAAATTCTAGATTCAAACACTTACTAGCAGTGTGACCCTAGGACAATCAATCAATAAACAATTATTAAGCACCTACTAAGTGCCAGGCACAATTTTTTTAAAATTAAACCTTTTTATTTGTATAACATATGTATGGGTAGTTCCCCAACATTGATCTTTACAAAGCTTTCCATTACAAATTTTACCTCCAGTCCCCTCCCCTCCCTTAGATGGCAAGAAGTCCACTACATGTTAATAATGTTGAAATGCTTGAGAAGTTATGCAAGAAAAATCCTATCTACAAGAAAAAAAAAAGAATCAGAGAAAGGCAACACAATGCAAGCAAATGTCAATAGAAATCATGAAAATGTTACGTTGTGGTCCATATTTCATTTCCCTCTCTCTGGGTGTATATGGTTTTCTTCAGTGAACAACTGGAACTGGTTTGAGACAATTCTTTGTTGCATAGAGCCATGTCCATCAGAATTGATCATCATGTAATACTGTTGTTGCTGTGTATGATGATCTCCTGGTTCTGCTCGTTTCACTCAGCATCAGTTCATGCAAGTCCCTCCAGGCCTCTCTAAAATCGTTCTGCTGGTTGTTTCTTACAGAGCAATAATATTCCATAACATTCATATACTATAATTTATTCAGCCACTCTCCAATTGATGGGCATCCCTTCAGTTTCCAGTTTCTAGCCACTACAAAAAGGGCTGCCACAAACATTCTTGCACAGGTGGGTCCCATGCCAGGCACAATGTTAAGTGTTGGAGATACAAAAGAGAAAATACAGTCCTTGCCCTCAAGGAGCTCACAATTTACAGGGAGAGACAATGTTTAAACAAATATATACAAACAAGCTAATGAACAGAGGAGAGGTAGTAGAATTAAGAGGAATTAGAAAAGACTTCCTACAGAATATTGGATTTCAGTTGAGAATTTAAGGAAGCTAGAGAATCAGCAGGTGGAGTTGAAGAGTGAGAGCATTCCAGTGATGGGGACAGTAAGAGAAAAACTGCCCAGTGCTGAAAGATGGAGTGTCTTGTTTCTACAACAGCCAGGAGGCCAGGATTACTGAAGTGAAGAGTATGTGACAGTTTGAGATTGGAAAGGTAGAAGGGGACTAGATAATGAAGGGTTCTGAATGCCAAAACCAAGATTTTTGTAGTTGATCCTAGAGATGATAGGGAATCACTGGAGTTTATTCAGTAAGAAGGTGACATGATTAGATCTGTGTTTTAGAAAAGTTGCGGTTGAATGGAAGATGAAGTAGGGAAATACTTGAAACAGTCAGACCCATCCATAAGAAGATTAATGCAATACCTCAAGCATGAGATTATGATGGCCTACACCAGAGTGATGGCAGTGTCAAAGGAGAAGAGAGAGAGTATTCAAGAAGTATTGCAAAGGTGAAATCAACGGATCGGATAAGTGTGGGAGAAGGGAATCAAAGCTAAAGGAAAAAACCATGAGAGAGGAAAAAAAAAAACCCCAAACAGAAAAAAGAAGTGAACATAGCATGTGTTGATTTTCATTTAAAGGGTATGTACAGTTTGATAGCCCTTTGGGCATAACTCCAGATTGGCTCTCCAGAATGGTTGGATCATTTCACAACTCCAACAATGCATCAGTGTCCCAGTTTTCCCACATCCCCTCTAACATTTATCATTATCTTTTCCTGTCATCTTAGCCAATCTGAGAGGTGTAAGGTGGCACCTAAGAATTGTTTTAATTTTCATTTCTTTATTCAATAGTGATTTAGAGCATTTTTTCATAGATGGCTTTAATTATATCATCTGAAAATTGTCTGTTCATAAGAGAGAAAATTTTTTATAAAATACAAAGAAACATTTTCCTAATAATATGTCTAAAAATAGAATATGCTGCTCAGGAGGTAATGATATTAATAATGATTGTCATCCCGACAATACAAAACTCCTCATCACTGGTAGTATTCAGAAGTCAGATGAGCACTTGTCCAGAATGCTACAGAAAGAATTCCTAGTATTGGGAGAGGTTGGAGTAGATACTCTCTAAAGTCCCTTATAACTGAGAGATTCAATGAAGATGAAATAAAAAGAGATATTTGTGAAGTAACTTTGATAAAAGTAGCAATTATATCAGTACTTTTGCAGTTCTTTCCAGATACCACTGAACAAATCCATCCTAAGATAATCATATTTACTTCTGGACATCAGAAACAGAGAAAAAAAAACTCTGAAATTTTCCTTCCTTTCCCATAACAAATTTGTTTTCCCTATACCTGGTGGAGGAGGAAGGTCATTTATGTTGACGTTGAGAAGTTTTGGCCACACTTCACGGCGGATATCATCTGTCAGGAGCCCACCTTCACTAATTGCCATGCGTCGAAGTGCAGCTACATCAAAAGGGTCACTGTTCAAGGCTTGGTGAATTTCTGCAGCTTTCCTTTTCTTCTTGGCATTATAGTCTACAGAAGGGAAAAAAAAAGATATATCTCTGAATTGAGTCAGGGCAAAGCTGGGAGAGGTATATGTATGTGTGTAATGAGGAACTTTATTTGTACATATGCATCCATATACAGACTTCTTTTTCTGATAAGTGATTTTATGCTTTATAGTAAGACTTCAAAGCCTCTTTTTTAGACAGAACATACAAAGGGTTTAAATTTTCAGAAAGGATACATACAAAATTTTCAAACCTCTACAAGGATATCTAAATATTATGATAAAATCTAATGGTTCTATTATTTTAAAGTATCTGGTTTAGCTGTTACTTGGTTTGAAATTTTCACTGGCATAGGACTCATTGTGCAGAAATTCTACTGATCTACTAAGTTGGCAACTAACTTCCCTTTGATTTATTATCTTAGAGAATCTTGGGCACTGAGAATTTAGGTGATTTGTCTATGATTACACAGCTATTACATGTCAAAAGAGACACAAAAATTGCATAATAAAAACCAACAAAACAAGAGATGTCACAATGCAGTACAATGAATCTGGATGGAACTTGAGGTCAACTAGTAAAATTTCCTCATTTTGATATATTTACATTTGTAATGTACATTCTACAACCCTGATAAGGGTTTTCCTCTATATAGGAGGAATGAATCGATGAATAAAGTGTAGAGACAATAATTTCTGTATATTTAAAGAAGGGAAACATTACTATGAACTAGACTGATCTAGGAAAACTCCACAGAAGATATGGTATCTGAGGAATAAAGAAAATACGTAAAGGTACAGAAGACAAAGGAAGATCTTTAGATGGAAGAAGTACATGAACAAAAGTAGCATGGCATAATGCTGATTCCAAAGTCAGAGGACCTGGATTTAAATTCTGTTTCAGATACTCCCTGGATTTAAATTCTGTCTCAGATACTCACTGTCCATGTGACCGTGAGGAAATCATTAACCTTTCCTGGGTCTATTTTTCCTCATGTGTAAAATAAGAGGTATTGGAGTAGATAGCCACTAATGTTACTTCTAGCTCTAGATCTATAATCCTATTCAAATAACCGAAACAAATGAGCAATCTGGTTAGATTGTACAGTATTTAATTCAAATCAACAAAGATTTAGAGAACCTACTAGGATGTTAGGGGATAAAGCCTTGAATTTGTAACTAGAGAATGTTTTTATGCTATATTACTTCTACTCTGTACTTACACAATAGTTGAGTGTTCATGAAATGAAGCTGCTATCTTATAAATGTGAATAAAACCACGAGTGTTGCTTACTTATTATGAGCCAAAGTTTTAGCAGATAAACTAAGGCAACACACTGGTTTGACATTAGGTCATGATGTCAAAAGTACACGCAAAATGATGACCTAGACAGATGACTTCCTTCTCCACCCTGTCCTACTTTTCATGATAACCTAATAGTCTTGAAAACAGTGCCCTACTTCCCTCTGTCAACACAGCACCTGACTTAATCAAGTGTTTGATTAAAAGTTATTTGTCTTCTGAGTTCAGATGTCTATTACTTTTTTTCTTAGATTGGCTTACTTGTAGAACATATACTAAAGAGGTTTAATTCAAAGAGTAAGTTCTACATTTTAATAAAGCCTTGGAAATAATAACTGACCACTTATATGGCACTTTACAAACAATATCTTATTTGATATGATACAACAGCAAGGATGAAATGAACTTCACTAACATACACTATAATATTCTATTTACTTGAAGAGTGTATTCTTTATTTTCCATGAATGAGAAAAGGTACCAACACTGATTATAGTAAGTTTTTAACTGGTCATATTGAATACTGTTTGAAAAACATCTTTTAAGCTTTTTTCTAAAAGCAGGAAAGGAAATTTGTCTTCAATTAGTTCTAACATTCCCTCCAGCTTATTAGCGTGACACAGCAGCACTGTATTATATGGGAGAGGAGGTGAAAAGAGCTGTTGCTACATATTTGGAATCATGTGAATTTCCACAAATTTGGGCAACTACTCTTCCAAGATAGTAACCATTTTGAACCACTATAGTTAGTTTGTTTGTTTGTTTGTTTTTTTAATTAAAGCTTTTTATTTGCAAAACATATGCATGGGTAATTTTTCAACATTGACCCTTGCAAAGCTTTCTGTTACAAATTTTTCCCCCCTAGTTCCTACACCTCCCCTAGATGGCAGGTAGTCTAATAATGTTAATTATGTTAAAATACATGATGAATCGAATGTATGTATACATATTTATACAGTTATCTTGCTGTACAAAAAAATCGGATCTACAAGGAAAAAAAACCCGAGAAGGAAAACAAAATGCAAGCAAACATCAACAGAAAGCGTGAAAATGCTATGTTGTGGTCCACATTCAGATCCTTCTCCCTGGGTGTATATGGCTTTCTTCATCACTGAACAATTGGAACTGGTTTGAAACATCTCATTGTTGAAGAGAACCACGTCCATCAGAACTGATTATCATATAGTCTTGTTGCTGTGTATAATGTTCTCCTGGTTCTGCTCATTTCACTCAGCATCAATTCATGCAAGTCTCTCCAGGCCTCTCTGAAATCATCCTGCTGGTCATTTCTTACAGAACAATAATATTCCATAACATTCATATACCATAATTTATTTAGCCATTCTCCAATTTATGGGCATCCATTCAATTTCCAGTTTCTAGCCACTACAAAAAGGGATGCCCCAAACATTTTTGCACATATGGGTCCCTTTCCTTCTTTTAAGATCTCTTTGGGATATAGGTCCAGTAGAAACACTGCTGGGTCAAAGGGTATGCACAGTTTGATAACTCACTCTATAGTTCTAAGAAAAAAAATAGCTCCCAAATGGATTCTTTTCAGATTCTGTTTTGTCCCATCTTCTTAAAATGCTGCTATTCAACTCAACATTTATTTTTTATTTTTATTTTTTTAGGTTGATTTTTATTTTATTTTATTTTTAAAGCTTTTTATTTGCATAACATATGCATGGATAGTTCCTCAACATTGATCCTTACAAAGCTTTCCATTACAAAATTTCCCCCCTATCCCCCACTCCTCCCCTGGATGGCAGGAAGCCCACTACATGTTAATTCTATTAAAATACTTGAGAAGTCGAATATATGTATACATATTTCTATACTTATCTTGCTGTGCAAGAACAATCGTAATCTACATGAACAAAAAATATCTGAGAAAGGAAACACAATGCAAACAAACATCAATAGAGAGCATGGAAATGTTATGTTGTGGTCCACATTTCACATCCCTCTCTCTGGGCACATATGGCTTTCTTCACTGAACAATTGGAACTGGTTTGAAACATTTCATTTCAACTCAACATTTATCAAGCACATTCTATGTGCCTCATATCATGTCATGGAGGTCTCAAAAAATCAAAACAGTATAACACAAATTATACAGAACTCCCCCCCCCCCAAAGAAACCTTCCAATGTGGATCTGGAAATGGACTATTTATGCTCTGATGACTAAACCTAGCTAAACTTGGAAAGGCTCAATCAATCAACAAGCATTTATTTATTTTTTATTTATTTTTTGCTTTTTTGCTAAGGCAATTGGGGTTAAGTGACTTGCCCAGGGTCACACAGCTAGGGAATGTTAAGTGTCTGAGATCAAATTTGAACTCAGGTCCTCCTGACTTTAGGGCTGGTGCTCTATCCACTGCACCACCCAGCTGCCCCCCAACAAGCATTTATTAAAGACATATTATGTGCCAGGCCCTAATGCTAGTTCATTGAGCATACAGAAATCTGTATTTTCAAGTAAGTATTTTACACTCTATCAAGGAAGAGAAATATGTGAATCTAGGGATCAGATCAGAAAAAGCTTCCCAAAGGAGATGCTTGAGATTAATACTTATAGCAAGAGTAGCAGTGTCTGATGCTGAGGGGATAAGGAAAAAAATGTGCCTAGACATGAGTGACAGCCAGGGCACGGGCCCAGAAGTGAGTGAAGAAGCAATGTATGCAGAGGCTAGAGAAAAAGGCCAGCTGGACCTTCAAGTGCTGACAAGGAATACTGTATGATGAAGTTAGGAAGTTAGGCTGGGGCCAGGCTGTGAAGGACTTTTAAAAACTTATGACAAATTTATATTTTATCCTTGAGGAAAAAGTGCCATTGGAGTTTAGTAAGATAGATCTATGCTTAAGAGAAAGTACTGGCAGCTGTCTCTAAGTAAAGGAATCCCACCACCCCCCCTTTCTAGGGATGGGGGGACGGCAAGAACAAAAAAATGAAGGCAGGAAAAGGCAGAAAATAATAATAACTAATAAGTTTATAGTACTCAAAGGTTTATAAAGTATTTTATACATGTTATCATGTTTGATACTTACACAATCCTATAAGGTAGGGAGTTATTATTCTCAATTTACAGAAGAGGAAATAGAAGTGACTTTTTCAGGCTTGTGTAGATAATAAAAGTCTGAGGCAGAATTCACTCAGGTCTTTCTGAATCCTTAACACTTCATACACTGAACTTCCAAAGAAAGCAATGAGTAGTGGAACTTGACAGAGGAGATGGAGACATGAAGGGCAGTGTTGTGAAATAAGGCAGGAAAAGAAGTTGAAGGCAGGCTGCAAAGGCTTAAAATGACAGACTATTATTTTACTCAGATAACAGGGAGCCACAGAAGGTTGTGTATGAGAATGCCATAATTAGGTTACTATTTTTTTCTTTCCTTTTTGAGTGGGGATGAATGAAGGTAGGAGCTATTTCCTCATTCAGTTAAAATGGAAATTTTAATTTAGATGTATTATTCCCTTTCCTGGGAAGAAACCTGGTCTAGCAGAGAAGTTAAAATGATAAATGAGGAGGTTATCTTTTATTCCTCACTGCTGATAATATGTAAACTCAACCTAAAGTAAATGCTCTAGCATCTTCTAGTTTACAAATTTCAAGTTACTAGGGTACTCTCCAGAGAGAAGTTAAACAGCTTATGTTGTGTGTAGCTTCCAGCTCTGGTCCCAGTACTATCTCCCTTACAAGATGACTGAATGTTTGGCAAAGAGTCCACTGTTCCAAAGGAATAAATATTATAGGGTGGATGGGGAAGATTTCACTTTGTGGGACCATTTCTCTCTTACCTTACAAATATCTTACTTCTCATGATACACATATTATGATCTTGCCTTAAAAAGAAAGGGGAACAAAAACACTTTCAGGAATACAAGTGTCCAAAAGTATTTATACTTTTGAGGAAATATAAAAATGGCAAATGAATTATAATAGGTACAAATAATAATGTTAAAATTATTCATTCAAAATGGAAATGAGAAGATGGATATTCTTTAGATGCATAGGAGAAAATGAAATTCATTAGCTTTCAACAATTTAATATTAAAATAGTTCTATAGGTAGACAAAGTTGTGAAACACATTTCGAACTTCAAAATTTATAAAAATTTGGGTTTAGGATAAAAGTCTACAACTACAATTCACCTGGAGGTAGTAAACATTAATTTCAAATTTTCCAGGTGATTTTTTTGGTCCCCAAGATTAGAGAAATGTGTAAACAAAAATCACTACTACAGTTTACATATGGTGGTGGCCACTGACATAAAAAATAATGGATTAGCAGAGTGACTAAATTAACTAAAGATACCACAACAAAATGTAAAGTTTCCTCTGGTAATGGACAAATTTGATAATTCCCAGGAAATGGGAATTCTAAACATATTATGCCTGTATATTTTCTATTAAAATGATTCTTCACAGTGGGCCAATATAACAATGGTTCTAAATATTCCTGGGATGAGGGCACAGTACTGAGCCACTCCCAACTTTGAATAAAAACATAATTTAGAATTCTACCTCCACAAAACAAGTGTTTCTAGAATCACCTGGATGAAACAGCATAACATCTATATGGGAATCTACAGGGAAAGAGAACCATGACTAACAATGTTCACATAGTTAGACATTTAAATGTCTTAAGATTACTAAATGGGTCCTTTTAGAGGGCACAGAATTCTACTGTGATTTCTGGAATTATGCTTACATTACACATTTATCAAAAAATCTGGTATTTTTTACTCAAAAATTAAACTCAAGACACTATAATCAACATCACTCCTATCTAAAACAATGAAGTGGGGAAGAGCCAGAAAAAAATCCTCCTCTTCAAGTGAGACTCATTTTGTAAACAAGTTTCAGAGAGCATAACAGACTATCAGATTTATGATAGGACCCCATTTCTCTATAAAACAGTAGGAGAGGAAAAGAGGATTTTTAGATATTCTAAGTTGGGCTTTAACTTAACAAAATAAACATACCACTACCACCACCCCAAAAAATATAATGTAGCCCTTTTTGGGCTACATCATTAAAAATACCTTTCAAGGAAAAAAGAAAAAAAAATCTGAGGTTCTTTTCATCAATGAAGTATATTATTGTCTTCCTTTCTTTTTTTGCTGAGACAAATTGGGGTTAAGTGACTTTCCCAGGGTCACACAGCTAGGGAATGTTAAGTGTCTGAGGCTAAATTTGAACTCAAGTCCTCCTTACTTCAGGGCTAGTGCTCTATCCACTGTACCACCTAGCTGCCCCAAATATATTATTTTCAATGCTTTTTTTTTTTATTAGACTTTTTTTCATTTGGTTGCTAGAATAGTCTGTCTGCATAATGCACACATCTGGTCATGTCACTCCTCTGTTTAAAGTGCTTCCTATTGCCCATCAAGTAAAGTTCACATTCCTTTGCCTAACATTCAAAGCCTTCCATAACCTGGAATCCTCCTCTCCTTTATTTTATATATATTTCACACATCAGTCCAAAGATTCTCTCCCTGCTATGGTCTACTTAGCTGTGAAATTGATCTTCCTGAATTCCTAAAGAGCAGATCTGTTACCCCCTGTTCCCCCCCATTACTACCAATACCACTGCTTAATAAATTCCAGTGAATCCCTATCACTTCCAAGAACAAATATAAAATGCTTTGTTTGGCATTCAAAATCCTTTATAATTTTTTTAGTTTCTTTACACACCTTCCTTACTACCCCTTACTCCTCCCCAAGTGCTGTCCAATCCAGTGACATACGTCTCCTTACTGATTCTAGAAAAACCTCTTATTTGAAGATTTTCTTTCTTTCTATCTTTGAGAAGCATTGGGATTAAGTGACTTGCCCAGGGTCATATAGCTAGTAATGTTAGTGTCTGAGACCACATTTGAACTCAGGTCCTCCTGACTCAAGGGCTGGTGCTCTCATCTATTGCACCAGCTAGTTGCTTTTCTGACTGAGCATTTTCAGTGGTTGCCCCTCATGTATGGAATTTTTTCCCTCCTCATCTGTTTCCTTGATTCCCCAAAGACCCAACTAAAATCCCAAATTTTACAGAAAACCTTTCCCCAAACTCCTTGATGCTAGTGCCTGTTGTCTGCTGATAATCTCCAATTTTTCTTTTATATATCTTATTTGTATGTAGTTTTCATGTTGTCTCCACCATTAAGCTTAAGAGCCTTTGAGAGCAGGGGCTGTTTTTTGCCTTTCTCTAGATCCTCACTGCTTAGCATTGGCATATAATAAGCATACTTTTACTAAAAACATGACATGAATTAATATAATACCTCCTCCCCACTTGGACTTCTTAAAGATATTATGTTTTGTATCTCTTTAATGTCATTATACAAAAATGTGTATTAGTTACCTAGGTTTGCGACTTACTCCTTTTTTGGACCATAGATTCAATGAAGGCAGAGGCTAAATCTCATCTCAACTTTCTATCCTCCCTATCTCTTTCTTACTCCAGTATGCACATTTCCCTTACCTCTCAGAACTGAGCCCATCCTTGACAAAAACTTTTCATCCCTAAATTCTTTTCATTTATTCAAAAATCATAAAAAAGAGGCATGGTTAAGTATAGTATCTTGTATACAGAGCTTACATCTGGTATCTTTGAGACCAAAATTGCGAGAGAAAAAAAAAAAAGGCACAAGGAATGATACAATTTTGCAAAGTGCCGACTATATCACAAGAATGGAAGTCATAAGAAAAAGCAAAAAGTTATGATGCTAAAGGGCCTAGAGAGTCAGTACATATTGTAAGAATTATTTCTGAACTATCATACTATGGGGAAAATAAAACAGAGAAAGAGAACAATGATTCCAGGGCAATAAGATACAATTATTATGTAGGGAACATAGCAACACACAGGTAAATTAGTTATGTTGTCTATCCTGTACCAAAAAAAGAAACTATCACTATTTGGGACCCAAGAATAATGTATCCTGAGTGTCCTGAAAAGTGGATAAACTAAATTACTATTAATTCCTCATGGGATTATGCAGTACTTAAAATAAACAGTTATTTGTGGGTTGGATTAGTAGTCTGGTCTGGAGAAAGGAAGAGGTTGTTAGCTTTAGATAATGGACTAAACTCTAGAAAGTTTAGGAACTAATCCTATATCCTTCACATTATCATTCTCAATTTAATGGTGCCCAGGGTCCCCTTGCTCTCCTGAATGACTGCTCTAAACTCATTCTTCAGAGTCTTATTACTCTAGCAAAATTCTCCTGGCTTACTTGTTGTTCCTCAAACACAGCATTCCATCTCCCATCTCTTGAGACTTTGTACCATCTGTTTCCCACGCCTAGAATTCGATTCTCTCCTTTCTTGTCTGTCTCTCCTTTTTCTATTGCTTAGTTTTCTTGGCTTTTAATATTCTGCTCAAATCCCATCTTCTGAAGGAAACCTTTCATAGTTCTTTCCAGTTGCTGGCATCTTCTACTCAGGACTGTCTTCCATCAAACTTAGCTCTTAAAGTTGAGCTTTACCTACCATTCTCCTATCACCAGGCTTGAAACTTAAATGCTCAACCCTCAGGGTCTCTCATCTTCAAGTCCAAGCAAGTGCCAATTTCTCTATCTTCTGGCTACATGCATTTTTTGCTGGCTGTACCTCAGGTCTAGGATATTCTCCCTTTTCATCTCCATTTCCTGGCTTTCCTGAAGTCTCAATTCAACCACCTCTTCTGCAAGAATTATTTCCAGGGGACAGCTAGATAGTAGAGCAAACATTGGCCTTGGACTCAGGAAGACCAGAGTTCAAATTCAATCTCAGACATTTAACACTTCCTAGCTATGTGATCCTGGACAAGTCACTTAACCCCAAATGCCAAAAAAAAAAAAAAGAAAGAAAAGAAAAGAAAAGAAAACAAAGTTTTTCCAGGCACCCCTCCATCCTTCATATTATTTAATAAATAGTTATTGACTTCCTAGCTGTGTGACCCTGGGCAAATCACTTAACCCCAATTGCCTCAGCAAAAAAATAAATAAATTTTAAAAAATAGTTATTGATGTTTTCTCCTCTGTTAGAATGTGAGCTCCTTGTTTAAGAGGAGGAGAGGCTATGATCTCATTGCTTAACATAAATGCATACTGATGAATGAAATATTCTTTCCCAAGGAACTCAGGCTCTATAAGCAATATAGTGAAAAAAAACACAGAATATAGTGTATTGTGAGACTCAGTTCCTAAAGTCAACACTGTAAAACACTGGGCAAGTAATTTACTCTATTTCCTGATCTGTAAAATGGGACTGTTGTGAGGAAGACACTACGAAACTGAAAACTTTTATTGACTATATAACCAAATCCACTTCTTTCATTCTTCAATATCTTTTCAATTCACTTAAATCCTTGCCTTTCTAGACTATCATAATCACCATGACCACAACCACTACCACCCTCATCTCAAAGCCCAACCCTGTACCCCAAAATGGACACTATTTTGTTGACATCAATAACACTAACCTCTCCCTCAGTCATCATCACCAGGACCATCAAGACCCTTCCCCATGCTCCATTCTCTCTTCTCTCCTCTCCTCAGCCAGCAGCAGCAAAACTATCACTGTCTTTCCCCAGGACTGCTCCTCCCCAAAATACACCAGTCTTCTTGCCCTTAGGACCCCCTAACACTAGACGTCCATCAATAGCAGCACCACTTTC
This sequence comes from Myrmecobius fasciatus, assembly GCA_023553655.1. Classification (NCBI taxonomy): domain Eukaryota; kingdom Metazoa; phylum Chordata; class Mammalia; order Dasyuromorphia; family Myrmecobiidae; genus Myrmecobius; species Myrmecobius fasciatus. The sequence goes on from JAJPUD010001101.1 coordinate 416,582, forward strand.
CCATGCAGCAGCAGCAACAGCATCTCTGTCCTCTCCCCAAGAATCGCTTCCCACCTTTTCCATCCGTAGATCCCCCTAATATCAGACACCCGCAGCAGCAGTAGCCCTCATCTTCGTCTCCAACTCCAAACGCTCTTAATTCGGTGGCAGCAGCAGCACCACCTTCTCTCCCCAGGACTCCTTCATCACGAGTCCTTGCAGCCTTAGCCAAGCAGCATTCTCGGGAGCAGCACCACTACTCCCCCGATATCCCCTTCTTCCTCGTCCCTCCCTCTCCCCGAGCTTCTATCCCTCTCGGCCTCTTCCTTTGCCCTCCCAGGCCACGGCCGCAGCAGGAGTAGCCCTGTCCCTTCCGTCCCGCCCCCCTCAGGCCTCAGTTCCGGCCCCCGTACCTGCTTTCTCGTCCCCGCTGCGAGACGACCAGGCCGAAAGCCCATCACCCCATGCCTTCGGGAGAGCCATGCCTCGGAGCCCCGGCTCCTCCCCGCGCCCGTGGTGGTGCCAGGGCCGGGGGAATGGTAGCGGCGGCGACGGCTACAGGGGAGCCTCTGCCGCTCGCCTCTGCCTGTCCGCTCCTCAGCGAGCGCCGCCCCACTACGTCACTGCAACCTCGCGCCGCCTGTACGTGACCGCCCCGCCCCCACCACTTGATCGCGCCGACCACTAAACAAATACAAAAATATTGAATTAGGTAGGAACTTAATGAATTAGGGAGTACACCCCCCCCCCCCCCCCCCGCGAGAGGGGTCGCCATGACAACCCCGCGGATTCTTGGTCTTTCAGAAAAGGGCTAAACTTGACCCAGGGTGCACCGCGGCAAGGAGACGTAAGCTTATACCAAGGCAGCACTATCCAATCCTGTTCGTATTACCTAAAAGGGTAGAGGCTGGACTAGACAGCCCACAGATTGTGGAAACTGAGGCCCAGAGAGGCAAAGGGACTTGGATAAATCGCAGGGCCCGCAGAGCCCTTGTTTCCTGTCCCCTACCTCAAAACTCCTTCCACTCCCAAAGCTTTGGGAACACAGGCTGAATCCTCAGAGTGGGTACTTTTTTTTAAGGGAAGAAGGTGACCTGGCATATTAAAGCCCTCAGTGTGACTTTGTACGAACTCCGGGCCTCAGTTCTCTTCCATTGTAAAGCGAGTCCCTCATTTTGAAAACCTGAATTTGAAAACCTCCCTTTACTGGGGGAGGGGAAGAGGGACCAGAGAGGAAGGGAACTTAACTTAGGTAAAGTTATGGCAACTGACTAGAATCCAGGTCTCAAGTCATTCCTAAAGTCCTTCACTCTGGGAACTGAGCCAGAACCTCAAAGTTGTGAGAGACCTTAAGCGATACACAATCTGCAACTTGGGTAACTTTAGGAAAGTGATTTTTTTTCTGGAGGAACTTTTGAGGACCCTCCCAGTTTTAAGGCTATCGCGATCATGTGATGTAATTCAGTCTCTTCATTGTACTTGAAAGGTACACTGACTTGTCCAAGATCACATAGCGCGCGTCCCACTCCCCCATTTCTGAGCCTAGCAATTGTAGTAAGCATGCTCAGTACTATCAGCAGCACAGCCAACCAGGGGTTTCCAATAGAAATCTGTACATGCAAAAAGAGGGACTTTACTAGAGATTCTCTCCATCACCACTCTTGCAAGTGCACATAACCCAGGGCAGATAGCTTGTTGCTAAACTCTAGCCAGCTATTACTAATCCTAACCAAGACAATTAAGAATGGAGCAAGGGTTGGAGCTGGAGAGGGGACAGGGTTTGAATGATTCTAAACATTGCAATCTTTCATGATATGACTGGTACTAAGTAATTTCTTAGTTAAATATTCCCACTTCTTTTTTTTAATATTTTGTTTCCCAAGGCCCCACATGTGCAAGAATGTTTGTGGCAGCCCTTTTTGTAGTGGCTAGAAACTGGAAACTGAAGGGATGCCCTTCAATTGGAGAATGGCTGAATAAATTATGGTATATGAATGTTATGGAATATTATTGTTCTGTAAGAAATGACCAGCAGGACGATTTCAGAGAGGTCTGGAGAGACTTACATGAACTGATGCTGAGTGAAATGAGCAGAACCAGGAGATCATTATACACGGCAACAACAGTACTATATGACGATCAATTCTGATGGACATGGCTCTCTTCAACAATGAAATGTTTCAAACCACCTCCAATTGTTCACTGAAGAGAGCCATATACACCCAGAGAGAGGGATGCGAAATGTGGACCACAACATAACATTCTCATACTCCTTGATTGATGTTTGCTTACATTGTGTTTCCTTTATCTGATATATCGTTCGTGTAGATAAGATTTTTCTTGCACACCAATGATAAGTTTGGAAATATGTATACATATATTCGATTTGCCAATATTTTAACATAATTAACATGTAGTGGATATCCTGCCATCTAAGGGGAGGGGTGGGGAGTTGGGGGGAAAAATTTGTAACGGAAAACTATGTAAGGGTTATTGTTGAAGAATTACCCACACATATGTTATTCAAATAAAATAAAAATTTTAAAAAATAAAAAAAAAATAAAAAAAAAATAAAAAAAAAATATTTTGTTTCCCCCCAAGTACATGTAAAAACAATTTTCAACATTAGTTTTTAAATTTTGAATTCCAAGTTCTCTCCCTCCTCCATTCCCTTTTCTGAGATAGCAAGCTATTTGAAATAGGTTATACATGTGCAATAAGGCAAAACAGAATATTCCCATTTCTGGCAACCCATCCTTATATGGCATTACCCTCTCACCGTGCATTCACTGCTACTCTCTGAACCTTACAGAAATCCATATATCATAAAATATGACCCCCAGAGCTGAACATATTGGACATCAGATTAGTTTTAACCAGGGCAGAAATAATGATGACATAATAAAAATCCATTTCTGGAAAGAGCTGATAGTACTAACCCTTTCTTGAGGAGACATAACATAATCCAATAGAATACTAGATTTGGAGACCAAAAATATAGGATTCTATGTTCTAATATTCTGTTTCTAATTTCTCTTTCAATGCTAACCTTCTATGTTGCAGATCTAATGTTCTAGATCTAGATCTTATTTTTATGTTCTTTAATGCTAGGAGTCAAGTACTTTAGTGTAAAAAAAGATTAAGTCCTGGTTTTAAAATAGTTTCTATCCATGTGAAGAGACCCTGTTTGGACCCTCTGCACCTTCTTTTGAAGCTATAGTTTCTATTATAAGATAGCAGCATATCCTAGGACCAGTAAGTTCTTCAAAAACATGCTGTAAGTCTGCCAGGTAGGGGTGCTGTATGAAAAGATGCAAAGACCCCAATAAAAAAGGCTGAATAGTCCAAATTGAAACATAGCAAAATATATAATAAAACCCTACATGAGTCAGTATCATTTAATGAATCAGTAGTAAGACAAGGAATACAATTTTAAATCTAGTTCCCAAAACAAGGTTCTTCCCACAGCATTTCCTAATCTCCCTTTTCTGAATTTGGTCCTCATGACACCCCTATGAAGTAGGTAGTGAAGGTACCTCCATTTTACAAATGGAGAAACTGAAGATCAGGTCACAAAGCTATGAAGTTGTGGAGCAGAGACTAGTCAGAACACAGATAACCTGTTTATCATACCAATGTTCTTTCCCTTTTGCCCCAATTCTAAGAATTTTAATACATGCAAGTTTGTCCTCCTTTGCCCCATTATTCATGACAGTTTGCATTATTTATCCAAACCACCATGATATGCAAGACTAGATCAGAAAACAACACACCAAGTCTTTTCTTTTTAAAGAGAAGCCACAAAAACTGTGTCAGAGGAAGGTGATGAAACAGTGGAACAATTTCAGAAATACCAAATCCCCTCAGGAAAGGACTCCATGAAATCAGTTCTCTCTCTCCTAATTCTCTGGGGAAGATGTCATGTGGTGCAATCGGAAAGAGCAATGAATTTCAAGTCTCAGTCTCAGCTCTACTTATATATCAGCTGTGGGACCTTGGTCCTTTGATTTTAGTTTTAACGTCTTCTTCTGTAAAATAAAAAAATAAAAAGAAAGAAAAAAAAAAAAAAAGGACCCACAATACAAGTCTGGGTGATTACTATCCACAGCTTTTAAATCTCAGGACTCCAACAAGGCTTCTCTCTGTTCCTCTGCCTGTCTCTCCAAAAATGCAATCTCTTACAAGGAGATAATGTGTAATGTCTCTTCCAGGCCTCATGTTAGTACCAATTCTGCCACTTACTAGTTGCTGGCTTCCTTACCCTTGAACTTGAATCTCCCAACCTTAGTTTCCTCATCTGAAAAATGGGGGTGATAATACTTATACTACTTATTCAAAGGGTTTTTGTCAGGAAAGAACTTTGTTGCAAACTTGAAAGCACCATGCAAATTTAATTATGATTTAAGTGTTTTGTAAGCCTGAAAGAACAAGTTGAATTATTGCTAGTAGTGTTATTTCCAACTAATAGGAAATAACTCCCAGTGGTTTGATCCACTAACGATCAGACAAAACTAGAAAGAATTGAATATATTTGGGTATATATTTGTGGAGTTTTGTTGGCAAAGGTACTGATTTGGTACTTCTCCTGTGGATTAAAGTGAAGGGATAGGTTACACAGTATCTGAGATGGGATTTTTTTTAAATTCCATCTTAGAACTCTATTTGAACTGCAGAGTTCTAGCCACTGAGTCACTAAACTGCCCCACGGGACACTTTGTCTTTTAGTTGTTTTTTAAGTTATGTCTAATTCTATATGACTCATTGAGATTTTCTTCTCAAAGATACTGGAGTGGTTTGTTATCTTCTTCTCCAGCTCCTTTTACAGATGAGGAAACTGAGGCAAACAGGGTGAAGTGCCTTGCTTGAGATCTATAAGGCTGGATCAGGAATCCTAGACTGCCTTGCAACATCCATGACATTAATTCAACTTGGAAAGTAGCCTTACCTCCTTGAATCATGGTAAGCAGTGTTTCAGAGTATTTTCAAGTTTGAATAGAATAGAAATACTATGATTTACAAGTAAATTGGGCAAATTAATTGTTAGAGGAACTCCTGCTTGGACTCTGCTTTTAAAGGCAACCCATTAGAATCACTGAATAAAAAAAAAAGCAGTTTACATAAGGTTGGAGGAAATATAGCTAGAATCATACTGCAGAATGTCATTACTGGAATGTTGTTAGGTAACATAAGACAGAGCTGAAAGGGAATGTACAACATTTTGACTTGGGAGGTCAACTTTATAAAACATTTAATCTGACCCCACATGGAAAAATGACATCAGAGAGGAGGGCTTAAAGTTTAGAGAAAGCTGATGGCAGAAATAGGTATAAAATGAGCCATGTCTCAGAATGTCATAACTATTTGTAGCAGTAACTAAAATTTTCAAGGGATGCTCAAAGAATTGAATATAATTTTAGCCATAATTGAAAACAAAGAAGCCAATGTGAATTTGATTTTAATTGAATTTAACAAGCATTTATTAAGTGCTTATTATATATGCAAAATTTTCTGTTAGGTACTGATTGAGCAAGATTGAAAAACAAGTTTTCAAACCAACCACAAATCATGGCAATTATACCATTTTAGAATAACCATAATTAAGACTATTCTGACATATTTGGATTGCTATATTTATTCTGTTAATCTTTCCAGATCCCACCATACTAATCTACCTTCCTAGGCCCCAGTTTTCTTTATATGTAAGATGGGGATAAATATTACATGCCTAATAAGTGTGTTAGAATGTGACACTTCATCTATAAAGTTTCAGAAAACTTCCTAGAACTATACAATGTAAAATATCATTTATTCTTTAACATTAGATCTGCATTTAAAATACAGCTTTTAATTTTAAAAATGAAAATCTTAAAAAGTTTTAATTTTAAGGGATTCTGCATTAAAAATTTCAGAGAAGTACATTTGGTAAGCATTTATTCAAAGGAAAGAATAGAGGAAAATATTGGATGGATTATGGTTGATACATAGGCAATGCCAGGGGCTGGGGACTGTCCGGTGGTAGGCAGCCAAAACTGGAAACTAGAAGCTCTGGGCTTCTTTTACATAGGAATAACAATAGTAACCTATCATGACTTCAATGTGTTTAATCCTTTTCACAAACTTCAGAGGGTTTCATCAATTAGGAAACAGGCTTAGAAAAATTCTTGCCGAAATCTAGAATATTTCCTACCATCTATCCTCTATTCAGCTGCCAAAATAATCTTCCTAAAACCGTATCATGCCCCTGCTTTAACACCTAACACAACTCTTCCCGACACCCTCTAACAATCTGGATCCCTTCACCTTTCAGTCTCCAAACTGGATTACTAGCTCTTCTCTAAACTTGATACTTCCACTCTAGCCTAGCCCATGCTTGTAATACACAGGTTCACCTTCCTTTCTCATTTGTACAAAGTTTTTCCAGATTCCCTTTTGTCAATCCTTTCTCCTCAGTTTTTTACATACTGCTATTTCTGTGCTTGCTTTTTCCCCAGGTAAAGTGTAATCTTAATAGCAAGGACTATTTCATTTGTGCTTTTGTAGCCCCAGGACTTAGCACAGTGTCCTGTACATAGCAACTACCTCATGTTTCTGTTAGTACTAGATCTGCAAAGGCATTCAGAGATAAGAGGGTCACTGCTCTTAAAAGAGCTCATAAAGTCTTGTGAAGAAATTTAAGAGTATTGGTATAATCTTTGAATTTAGATAGGATCAAGAACCTAAAGATCTCACACTACTCTTTTCTGAAAACTTTTCCTCATTCTCCTCAATGACCTCTACATTCCACACTGCCTCACCTCACGATTCCTCATGCCTGTTTAGTGTTCTTCACCTGCTGAATTTCTATTTATTCTTTAGGTCTTCACTCTTCACTGTTTAAAAAAAAAAAAAAAAAAAAGTTCCCTTCAGGCTTCTCTTTTAATTGTTGCACTCTAATGATTTTGAAATACGGATCTGTTGATTCCACAAAGGCAGGGACCACTTGTTACTTCCTCCCAAAGCTTAGCAAAATTTGGCACACAATTGATGCTTAAGAAATGCTTAATTTGACAATTAGTGACCATTATCAAAAAAAAAAAATGTATAGGTAAGTACCTGGAAAAAAATTAAGTTTCTCCAAGTAGTTTTACAAGCACAGTACTTTTCCCTTACTCATTACTTAACATGAACTAAAATGCATTTAAACAAAAGTGGGTTTCTACCAATAATACCAATTACATTCCAATAGGCATGACACCCAGCACTGCATTGTAGAAGTGAAGATCCAATTTTATTAATAGTATTCAAAAAGGCTAGAGATGGAAAACGCCTTCTAATATCTAGTCTACTTCTCATTTTTATAGATGCTAATAATCCAGAGGCAAAGTGACTGTGTCCACGTCACGCAATAACAGTCAAGACTTGAGCCATCTAATGCTTTTATCCAAAATATCGGGTACCAGATTAATTCAGAATCTTTTTTTGAATGACTGTTATGAACACAGCTTAAAACTAAGTTTCTAATGAAAATATTTACAATCGGCAAGAACCATATTGTTAGGAGTAATAAATATGCAAAATCAATATTCAAAGCCTTTAATTCAAATAGAGCTGGGGAGATAGATTACTGCTATATCCTGAAGCTTATTTAATTTTTTTTTAAAGGCTAACAAGCTCTCTAAACATTTCCCACTTAAGCATTGACAAAGAGCATGGTAAAATTCCAGGGAGTTTAAACACAAGGTAATTCGAATATGGAACAAGTAGTCCTAAGCTTCACTATTCCCATCTCAGGTTCCATCAATAAAAAACTTAACATCAGTTGAAAGAGCCTTAAAGAATCTCTTGTTCCTTGGTTTTACATGAAGCCTGGAAGGGAAAAGTGATGTTAGCCCAAGGTTTCAGTAACAGGGCTGGGCCTAGAACCCAAGTTCTTTGCATTCTGGGTCTAATATGTTTACCCAAAACGCTAGCTTTCCAATCCAGTGCACTTTCTCTGCATATGAAGTCGGATAGAGAAGAGTGTATTTACTCAGGCTCTGGGGACATTTCATTTGTTTAAATGATTTTATTAAAAAAAAAAAAAAAATTAAAGACCTCCATGGCACAACTTCTTCCCAGCACAGTTAGGTTTTAGATCAATTACAATACAATTACAACCAAGAAAATTTTTTTCTGAATTAACTAAAAAAAGGGGTGAGGGGGCGCACTTCAAACAAGGTTAAAAAAATATGCTTTTAAAAAACCTTTAAGTAATTGCCAACAGAACTTTCACATATTGGCATCAATTTCCTGCTATCGAATGCAATGCAGAGACGCAGGGAGTGCTGAGAAATGTGCTCCAATACAAGGTGTACAGATGAGGTAATTTACAACACAGAAGTTGTTACTCTGCAAACCCTTGCCCACCTGCTCACCCACCCACCCCAACCTCGTGTTAAACTCTTTCCTCTTTCCAGATTCATGCATGTGCAGTGGCTCTAAAGTAGCAAAAATTTTTTTTGCTTAATTATTTTTGTAAAAAAAAAAAAAAAAAAAAAAAAGCCCACGGGTGGCATTCTTTCTAGGCTTGTTTCAATTCCTTGTAAGGCTGATGGGTGTTAGAACCTCCAGCTGTTTGTAGCTGCCCTCATCAACCTCAGCTACAACTACATATTCTGAACTAGGAGGAAATGAATATTGACAACTCTCCCATCTCTTGAAAAAGAGGATTCCTTGGAAAGAGTCCCGTTGAAATCACAATTCAGTGCAAAACCTAATCACAAGTTGCATCCCTGGTACAATGGTTGGTGCCATCTGTTCCTGCACAAAGTCAACATGGTAGTTTTCACATCATTTTAGGGCCTAAATAGGTAAAAGTATAATAAATATTTACTCCAAGTGGTCATGGGGAATAAAAGTACACTGATGTGCACTAAGAAATTTCTCCCCTTCAGCTCTCCCTTGGCTTCATATAGTGAGATAAAAAGGAGGCCACGATTTTCTCCTTTAAACCCTATTGCTCCTCCACGCCAATGTTCACTACTTACTACCACTACTATACCTCAGTACATTCACTGAGGCAAAAATGGGTTATAAAGTTAGACAAGTTTATTAAATAGAATAACCCAAGCAACTGCTTATACACAACACTCAAGTAAGAGGCTTGTGGAACCAGTGAAGGTCAGGGAAAATAGATTTTAGGACTTAGAGGAGGGATTGGCAAAGAATTCCTGACCCTGAAAAAAAAAGCAGCTACTGCAACGGGATAAGGGGAGAAAATCCAGAGCTGATGCTTTATCATTGTGCTTAAAAAACTAGGTTTCTCCAATGGTGCACCCAATAAAGCTCAGTGGCTAAATTACAGTGGAGAGTGTACATACATATATGTACACACACACAAACACACACACACACACCCTTTTCCCATCCTAAATCCTGGCATGGCTGAGACACAAAAGGAGTTTTATGGCAAAAGATCCTTATTCCCCAACATTTTGGTTTGATGTTTCCAGAAAGCTTCTCTGCATTGCCCAGTATAACAAATCATTCAAAGTGGGTAAGAGAATGGAAGAGGTTGTTTCCCCCAATTCATACAGGGCTGGCCGCAGGCCCTTTCAGTGTAAAGTGACATACCCATCCAGCAAGACCTTTACACAGGGACTTAAATCTAACCTTGATAAATAAAACCAAACGTTTATTTACACCAAAGAATTCCAACACTGGATCTTTCACATAGGAAGGACAAAGTAGTATATATATATATACACACAGCAAGGAATGTGGAGCAGGGCTGAAACAAGGGTGCTTTGTCGTAGTCAACGGTTAATATTGTTCCACAACTACAGATCTACTGCTTCACTTTCATTTAAAGAGACTTTGCTTTGCTCCTGCCCCTCAGTGTACATTTATGAGACTGAGGTCACAGGTGTTCTCACTGGATGGCATGTGAGGGAAAGGGGCAAATGGGGGGAAAAGAAGCCTCAAAATGTTACTTGGTGTGGTCTGATGTCCTATCAGCTCTAGCTTTTTAATAACCACTAGCATGAAATCGGTATAAATAACGTTTTGGGTTTGTCTTTTTTTTTTTTAATTTTTATTTTTTTAAAAAGGCAAGAGGTTGTACCCAGTAACAAATTTAATGCAAAATTGCAAGTAAAAAAATCTGGGAAAGTTTCTCCTTGTCTCCCCCACCCTCATCTGCTAAGTGAAAAAAGATCTTACCTATATTACAGTCAACTCTACTATCGAACCTTGACTGGAAGGGGAATAAAGGAAGAAGACTGGGGAGTTAGGAAGAAGGGAGAGCAAGTGTTTAATTTTCAAACTAAACTTTCAAACTAAAATTACATGCAAGTGAGCTGGATTTAGGGTTAAGTCAATAAGACATGATTCATATCAAATGGAGGTTTTTAGGACCTATGTGCACTTTGGGTAAACTTTCAACATCTACGTGACTGTATTCCACTGGTTGGGCCAGTGTACCCTACTGGATTCCAGCTCCCCTGGAGTTGAGTGTTAAGTGAACAGTATGTTACTGTGAAGAATTGGGCTCTCTTCCTCCTTCCCCTTCCTGCTTCCATGGAAAAGCTGTATTTTGGTTTTCTCTGGAGAAGAGCACAAAGACAACAGACCTCCCAAGGTGTGGGCTGGTGGAGGAGTAATGGTGGGAACTGGAAGAGATTTCCAGCTAAATGCAACAGCCAGGAAAAGGGTAGGTTCATCATTGTTCTTGAGATGAAGAGTTGGGATTGGGATTGGGATTGGGTTGGGGGCGAAGGGGGAAATCGTCCGTGAAATATTCCATCTGCAGGTAATTTGTCAGGGAATCCCCTGAGTTACGAAAAGTTCGAGTAAAAAAAAAAAAAAAAGAAAAAAAAAGAAAAAAAGAAAAAAAATCAGCCTATAATAATTTTTTTTATAATGACTGAACTACTATAAATCCACAAGCAACTGTTCAGACACGGCGCCTCCGAAGTGTTCCATACCCTCCCCTGCCAGGCACAAATGCATCAAGGGGAGAGATGAAGAGTGGAACCCCCTCCCCCGCCTGGCTCTGCTCAGGCATCAGGAGACAGAGGCCGTCATTACTGCTGAGCGCCTGCGGTAGCTGGAACTGGCATCCCTAAGGGGTTGGCGGCAGCAATCACTGGTGAGCCTGCTAGAGGTCCAAGTGGTGAAGGGGTTGGCACTGAAGTAATCCCTGAAACCAAATAACAGAGAATAAGTTAGTTCTTGACCAGATAGAAGCTACTGTCAGTAGGTGGTCACGGAATCTTTCTTTCAAAGCTTAAAATTTTCATGAAAATTGGGCTCATACTACTAAATGTCAATGAAAAGTTTCAAGTGACTATGTTTTGGAACCTCTAAATCAAAGTGGAATTTGGTAGTCTGAATTTTGTCTGATGCCCCCTTATCTCTATTTAGTACATCTGAAATTATTAGGCTCTCTCAATCAACAATCTCTAAATTTGGGATTTATATGTTTCTCTTTCTCTTTGGTGTTGGACCACATAGCCTCTCTGAATAAACAAGGTTATTACAAGATACCAGGTTCAAATACAATTTGGAGTCTAACTTTAGTCCTGTTAGGAGGTGTATGTATTCTCACTTCCTCTATTCTATCTAACCTAGTCTAAACATTATTTTTACTTCTATTATTCCCCCAAATCCCACTAGAACACAACCTCTTTTTTTTTTTTTTTTTTGGTCATGAAACCACACCACACCTTGCTTGGAACCATCCCTTTAATTTCTTTTAATGTGACACAAAGCAATAAATGTGTTCTCAAAGGCTTTTTGTAAGTACTTAAGAGAAAGTGAATACAATTAATAAAACAATATGAAGAATCAAGATAGGTAGTACACATCTCTCACCTAATGACCTGTATAAACAAGACAAACTAAGATAGTTTCTATCCTAATTTACTAGTACTTGGCCTTGACTCTAAGCAAGTCTGCTACATTGCCCCTGCAATAGAAAGAGAAGAAAGACCATCCATCAGAGTAATTTAAGATGGATGATAAATTCTAGGTGAAATAAGACTGGGTGGCCATTCACCCCAACACCAAACATATGCATAATAAACAGTAAAGCTTGTTTCCTAAGCTATGGTTTCTTTTGAATAATCTTGTCCTAGCTTTTATAAAAATTCTTCCCCTTGACTTAGCTAAGAAATAAGCAATGAAGTCCCTGTTTAATAGCCTGGTTCATTCTCTGCTCCCTTCTAGGAATCAGGAATAAAAATACCATCATGTCTCTTCCTCCTTCCTTGTTAAATTTTTTTATATCTGTTCCTTTAAAGCCATAATTTTCTCTACTTTTTATTAGTGAACTGAAGCCTTTAATAATTACTCCTTTCTAAAGATGATTTTCAGGAATCATTTGTTGATGCTAATTTCAATATCCAAAAGGAAGGATAAAAAAATGCACAATTTTCTTCCCTAAGAAAAAATACCAGAAGAACTGACCTGACATCATGTTGGCGGTGCTGACAGGAGTGCTGCCACTTGGCATGTTAGATGTGCCCATCCGAGCCTGGTCCTTCACAATTGGGTCTGTGAAGAAGACAATGTTTGAGTTTTGTTTTGTTTGAATACAGTCTAGGAATTTTATATATGAAGTAGCAAATTGATTCTTCCATTTCTTCCTGAAATTAAAGAACTATCTCTTCATGCTGAAAACAGTAAGAAGATAAATTCTGGCTCAATACAGTTTTAACTCTCAAAATAGATACACATTTTCCCCTGCTAGAGGTTTTCAAGTAAAGACTGATTACTTAATAGATGTTCTAACTTGTACTATGACATTTAAGGTCTTAAGTCTTGAGTTTTTATGACTTTTAAGTGACAAATTCCTAATTCTTGATATATTTTGTGTTTATAATCTTTATTTCTAAATATATTTCTCCTTTTACCTCTCCTATTTAGCACGTCCTTTGTTTAAAAAAAAAAATTTAAAAAGAAAAAAGCAGTTCAGCCAACCAAACAAATCAGTTGTGGCTAAGAGTTCATACAATATTCCACTCACATTCTGAGTTTTTCAAAAAGGAAAAGAAAGACATTTTCCCAAATCTTTTCAGGAGCAAAATTTAATCAAGGTAGAGTATTTGTATTCACTGTGTGTTGATGCTACTGTTTTTTCTGTTTACATGGAGCATACACTGCACGGGGGAGGCAGGAAGATTCACATTTGATTCTTGTCTCAGACACCTGGGCAAGCCATTTAACTGTTACCTGGATCAGTGGAGATAATAAAAGCATCTGTTTTACAGATCAAATGTAAGAATAAAATTACAATGTGTGTAAAACACAATGCAACCTCAAAGAGCTATATAGATTATGACTATTCCTTTAACTATTATTATTACATTGTTATGACCATTTTACATATATGAACATTTATATATGGTAGTTTATGTGGCACAGTGGATAGAACTTAAGACTTAGAGTTAAGGACAGAGTTTGAATTCTGCTTCAGCAACTTAATAGCTTTGTGACCCTGGACAAATCATTTAAATTCTCTATATAAATTCTCTATACCCAGTTTCTTTATATGAAAAATGGGAATAATAGCAGCTTCACAGGGTTATTGTGAGAACTGAATGAGATAATATATAAACCTCAAGATAATATATAAATACTAGTTATTTATTGTTTTAGTTCTTTATTGTTTTTCAAGTAATTTACTTGAATGATAAAATCCAGACACCCTGAATCAGATACAAGTAAAATAAAAGGAAAAAATTTTACTTTACAGAGAGATAAGGTTAGTTTTACAATAGTCTAAGGCCTCGGATGTCTAGAACATGATGCAACTAAGGCCAAGATCACAAATGTGATGGCCAGTTATCTTTGCAAGATGAGATAATTTTAAAAAAGAATTTGAAATTGGAAGTGTGTATATAGTTCAGGAGGGACAATACTATATTCCCTCCTTCCTCTGCCTTTTTTTTAAAAGTTATAGACGTACTTTCACAATAAACATATTTCTACATTAACCATATTGTGAAAGAATCAGAACAAAATGGGCAAAGCTACAAAAAAGAAAAGACAGAACAAAAAACTGAAAATAGTATGCTTCAATCTGCATTCAGACTTTATAATTCTTTCTCTTAATGTAGATAGCATTTTCTGTCATGTGCTTTTTGGAATTATTGTAGATTATTGTTATTGCCAAGAAGAGCAAAATCTATCAAAGTTTATCATTGCACAATGTTGCTGTTACCATGTACAACGTTCTCTTCAAACAATAATTTCATAGAAGGTATAATTTGTAGAACCTGAGAAGTTAATTGGATGTTATAAAATAGTAAGAGCTGTTAGAACTAACTCTTGGGAACACAATGTCACAACTAGAAGAGATCTTAGAAATCTTCTGATATAACTCCTTTATTTTAGAGGGAAAAACTGAAATTCAGAGAAAAGCACTTTTGGAAATCTTAAAATTGATACAATACAGCAACAACAAAATTATATGACAATCAATTCTGATGAACATGGCTTTTTTCAACTGTAAGGTGATTCAGGCCAGTTCCAATGATCATGTGATAGAGAAAACCATCTGCATCCAGAAAAAGGAACTATGGGGACTGAATGTGGATCACAATGTTATTTTCACCTTTTTTTTTTGTTAATTTTTAATTTTTATTAAAACATATGTATGGGTAATTCTTCAACATTAACACTTACAACGCTTTCTGTTAAAAATTCCTCCCCCACCCCACTCCCCAGCCCCCTTCCCTAGATGGCAGGAAATCCACTACATGTTAATTATGTTAAAAAACTTGACAAATCAAATATATGTATACATATTTCCACACATCATTTTTGTATTTTCACCTTTTTAATTATTTGATTGCTTTTTGTTTTCTCATTCCCCCCCCCCCTTTTTAATCCGATTTTTCTTGTACAGCATAATTGTGGAAATATGTATTGAAGAATTGCACTCAAACAGTGTAAGTTATATTTTTCAACACCATTATCCTCTTCACATTCAAATTATGGTACAGTTAAAAAAACACAATTTAACGAGATTTGTAATTTAATCTTTTTGATACATCTTATATCTCACAGACTCAGCAATTTAGAGCTGGAAGGATTCTTATCCTCTAGTTCTTCTCATCTAAGAATGATCCTAGGGAGTTCAGGAGAACACAAGTGTTTGTGTTACTACACACACACACACACACACACACACACACACGTTTTACTTACAGAAATAAGGGTGTTCCATGGCCTCTCTTGCAGTGAGTCTTGATTGATGATCATATCGAAGCAGTTTGTCCAAGAAATCAAGGGCTTCTGGACTGACCAGGTGTTGGTTTTCACTGTGAACAAAACGCTCCCATCGCTTGCGGGAGTGCCTACAGAGCAACAAAGGAATATAACAATTAGACAAGTACAACTGTTGGTGAGAGGTTGCATTTCTCTTTAGAGAGCAGGGAGCTAAGCCTGTGGAAAACAAAGCAATCAAAATCAGCAACAGTTGCTATTAGAATCCAAGGATAGTTTTACTCCATTTACGCTACTTGTAGCAGAAAAATAAACTGAATTTATGAAGCACAAGCTTTTGCTGGAGAGAGAGGAGAAAAACTCATGTATACATATCTGGAATCAATGATAATCAAGTTACTTCGGGGTGTCAATATACTAAATTTCTGCAATGGCCTTAGCTCTTGTCCAATGAAAGTCTACCTCGAAAAGAATCTACCTTTCATTTTAGTAAATGATTGTAAGGTACTCGATTATAATTCAAAGCAGATTTAATTTCTTTCCCTTCTTAGACAGTTGTTTATTTTGAAGAAGTAGATTATGTGAAGATGGGAATGTGACTGAATTTATTGAGGTTTTTTTGTTATTGTTTTTTGCTGGGGCAATTGGGATTAAGTGACTTGTCCAGGGTCACACAGATAGTAAGTGTTAAGTGTCTGAGGCCAGATTTCAACTCAGGTCCTCCTGATTTCAGGGCTGGTGCTCCATCCACTACCCCAACTAGCTGCCCCTTATTTCATTCACCGAATATGAAACCTAACAGGGGACATCAGAGTTAGAATGGGCTTTAAGGATCATCTAGTCTAACCCATTTATTTTAGAGAAGAGGAATCTAGAACTTAATAGAAGTGATTTGCTCAAGGTCAAATAGAGGAAGTGGTTGTGCCATGCCTACATACCTTTTCCCAAGTCTAGTGCTCTTTTCACTCCATGTTGTTCCCTTTCCAAACATAATACTTGTTATTTGAAGGTTGGAAAATGCTATTCAGCCCAAACCACACTTTTTAAAATAAAGTTTCTGTATGCAGTATGCACTAGAGCAATGCAGGCAACTAGAACCTAACTTTTATGTTTTCCTTCTGGGGGAAAAAAAAAGGGCCAACTTCCCTTGCCCCATTCCAACAATCTTTCCTTTGCTGACTTACCTGCCCAGGATATCATTGAAACGTGGATCTAGTTCAATGTTGTACTTGTCGATATAGTCATATAAGTCTTCTGTCCCCAGCACCTTTGCTATCCTTACCAACTAAGTTAAATAAACAAAAACAAAACAAACAAAACACAACATAAGCATATGAAGAAAGATAAGACTAATCAACTGAAAGGAGATTACCAATTAAATAATTTTCTAAAACTTACTGGAACTACCCACATTTCTGAGGGAGGTGATAGGAAAAGGCAGATTTTCATGTCCTGTAAAACAGCTAGCCATGGTATTTTGCTAGGCAAATTAAACATGGTACCAATCCCTCCCCCCCCCCCATTTTAAATATATGCTTTTAGGAATATGTGAAAAATAGCTGTTATAGTCAAAAGAGGAAAAATCCCTAGGATCAGTAACTGATCCTTTCATGAGTAAAGATTATCACAAAACAATTTTGATCAAGTAAGAATATCAGTTTTCAAAAGACTGAACTATTCCTGAGATCTGTGGATATATTCTATCAGTACACATCTTTTTATGGTTCCAGATATTAATTACTGATAGTGGCTCTCAGTTTTTATTCCAGTGGACTCATGAATAAGAATACACTTTTATACACTCAAGAGGTCCCAGACATTCTTAAAAGACAACATGGTTAGGCTCTACAGACCTACTTCTTCCTATCTGCTAACTAATTGTTTAAAAGATATTTTAAAGTGAATCACACCCTACAGTCAGATAAGCTATATTTATGATGCTTAAGATGTAAGATGCACACATTTATTTCATAGGTAAGAAAATGATCAAGTGATAAATTATTCAAGATCATATAGCTTGTTAATGACAAAACCAGAATTAGAACCCAAGTTTCCTAATTTCCAATCCAGTACTTTTCACTACACATATCACTTCTATTAGCTCTGAGACTGATCAAATCTATCTATAAAATGGGGACTGTAAGAGTACTTATTTTGAAGTTAGGAGTTACATTTAAATCCTAGTTCTACTACTCACTTCTTATGTTTCCTTGTCTACAAAATGGAGAGATTGGAGTAGATGATCTCTAAGGCATCTACTACAAGTCCAAATTTCTATGATCTCTGTACTTTGAACTGTACATCACTGAACTGGCATGATGATCAAATGAGGTGAATTATATTAAATGATACCATAAATGAAGCTATTATTATAGCATATCTCTGTCTTAAGAGCAATCAATTGATCAATAAGAATCTGAGTTAGTGCTAAACTCTTGTGGCATTAACATCTCCCTTTCCCCCAAGAAGGTAAGTCTATTGTCTCTCACTGCTAACTTCATGGGCTTGGACATGCTTTTTGTGAAAGACTTCAGAAAACTTTGTTTTGTTAAACACTGTATTTTTATAGGAACAATTATTACATTAGGTGAGATATACTTATATTAAAGGAGGTAGAACAAAATAGAAGCTTCCTCTCCCTAGTTCTATCAAAGCAGCCACACCTCACTCATTCTATATGAAGAAACAGAATAAAGCTCATAAAAAATTTCTCATAGTAATTAACCCTTTAAACACTTCACATAAAATTTGTTAAAAGTATTTGGGGAGATATTCCCAATTGTGATGCTTACAAATTTTAGTTCAGGAAATTGTTTTCCTGATGGCAAATATAGATAATAGCATATCACCTGATCGTAATTGTCGTGTCCATGGAAAAATGGCTCCTTTCGAAAGATCATGCTTGCCAACATACAACCCAAGCTCCACATATCCAAACTGTAATCGTACATCTGCACAAAAGAGCAGAGAATAGAGAAATCCTTTGGCATTGATCATGATTAAGTTAGTCCAATATTCAACAAGGCTCCTAGATTTGTGCATTCAATTTCATTTACAATTTAAAAAGTATTTGGTAAATTTAAAATGTTAGTTGGCCAGGTAAGCTGAGTTGCGCAGCGGATAAAGCACCAACCCTGAAGTCAGGAGGACCTGAGTTCAAATTTGACCTCAGACATTTAACACTTCCTAGCTGTGTGACCCTGGGCAAGTCATTTAACCCCAAATGACACACACACACAAAGAAAGAAAAAAAAAAAAAGGAAAAAAAAAAATTTGACCATAATTTAGTATGGAGGAGAGCTACTGAGCTCAACAGAATACAGAATTAGGTAAACAGCAGAGTGTTGTATATATAATCTAACTAAAAATTTACATTTCTAACTTACATTTGGTAGTTACTATTGATTTAGTTACAATATCTTATTTACTTCCATAAATTTAAGATCAAACCTTTTCATCAGGTTCTTCATGGTATTCTGTCCAATGAAGTTAGTGGAATGGGTCAAAGTAGGGATATATAGATTGAAGAAGATATGAAGAATACTGGTGTAGGAATGAGGAAACCTGATTTCCAGCTTTGCTGTAATAAGATGTATAGTCTAGGAAAAATTACTTTTGAGTCTCAGTATTCACATGCACAGAAAAAGAAGGAAGTGTTTGACCAATTCTAAAATGTTATTATCCTAAGAGTTATTGGGAGATGAAAAATACATTCAAGTATATGAAGAAATAGCATGTGGAAAGTAGTTAGACTTCTCTTGGCTCCAAAGATGAGAAGCAGAATCAAAGAGAAGAAGCAAAAAGTAGGCAGATTAAAACTCAATTATAAGGAAGAACTATCAAAAGATTTTAGTTGCCTGACATTGACAAAATGTCTTACAAGGGAATGCATCTTCAATCACTAGAAGATCAAAATATTCAGACCAAAAGGGCCCTTGAATAGCTTCTAGTTAAAACAAACAAACAAAAAAACTAACCACCACACAAAACAAGTGCCTACTATGTGCCAAGCACTGTGCTAAGTAATGGGATACAAAGGAAGATAAAAGCCCTTTCTTTTAAGAAGCTTACAACCTAATGTGTAAACTGGAAATAAACCACAGAAAGAAGGCATTAGTATTAAGGGAGAGCAAGGAAAAACTTCTTGTAGAATTGGGATTTTAGGTGGGACTTGAAACAAGTCAAAAGAGGAGTTATAAGTGAGGAGAGAGAGCTTTCTAGGCAAGGAGGCCCGTGAGTGAAAATTCAGTCAGGAGATGGAATGTCTTGTTCTAGACCCAGTAATATTACTTGAGCAAAGAGTAAGATATAAGAAAACTGAAAAGATGAGGTGGAAGAGGGGAAGTTAGGTTATAAAGGGTGCTGCATATCAAATAGATCATTTTATATATGATGCTGAAAATGATAAGAGTCAATAAAATTTATTTTTTTTTTATTTTAAAAGTTTACTTGTTGGGATTGGGGATGAGTTGTATGTATGAAATGATCAGATCTCTTGGTGAGGAAAATTGCTGTGACAGCTAAGTGGAGGATGTACTGGAATGGGGGGAGGTTAACTATAAGGAGACCAACTAGCAGACTATTAGAATAGCCTAGGCATGAAGTTAAAGAGTCTCCACCAAGGTAGTAGTGCTGTCAGAGGAGAGAAAGAGTGTGAAAGATGTTAATAAGGTAAACTAAATCTTAGCAACAGCTTGGATATGGAGAGAGTGAGGTGACAATGACAGGTAAATTGAAAGCCTGAGTAAGAATGGTGATGACTTTGAAACTATTAAAGAATTAAAAAGGGGAGGGAGGATTTGGGGAGAAAAATTAGTTGAGTTTTAGACATATAAAGTATAACGTATCTACTGAACATCCAGTTCTAGATAGCCTAGAGGTATAGTTAGGGAGATGTGAGACTAAAGCTCAACAGTAGTATTAGGTAGAGTTAGATGAGTAAATCTGATTAAGTACATGTGAGAGTCAATAGCAAAGATGATAAATAAATCCATGGGAACTAATGAGATCAATTGAAATAGCATAGAGGAAGAAAAGTAGAAGGAGCCCTAGAGGATATTCAGGTTAACACATATGATCTGAACAAAAATACCCTGAGCAGAAACAGTCAGACAAGTATTTGAGAACCAAGAGAGAGTACTATCAAGAAAACCGAGAGAGAAGAAAAGTATCAACATAAAGAGGATGATGAACATGTCAAAGGTTGTAGGAGGAAAAAAGAACTGAGAAAAAGTTACCATCTTTGGCAATTAAGCTACTATTACTACCTTTGGAAGACAGCAGTTCCAGTAAAATGATGAGGTTGAAAACTAGACTGTAAAGAGCTGAGTGAGAGAAAAAGCAGTGGAGGCTCCTTTCAAGTTTAGTCATAGGCAGAAGGAGAAATTTGGGATGATAGGAAGGATGGAAGGAATCAAAGACATAAGTAGACAAGTTTGTAGGAATTATGGAAGCAGCTAAAAGGGAGAAAATGAGGATGAGAGTGTGAAAATGAGAAAGAATCAGCAGGAAAAGAGACGTTAGTCTTAGCAAGAAGGGCTACTTCTTCCTATGAGATGGGGTGGAGCTGAAGCCATCTGGATGATGTGAAAAGAGAAAGGAAATAGCTCAATGAATATTCTCTCTCTTTTTTTTTTCCCTAGTAAAAACATGAGACAAGGTTCTTGGTTGAGAAAATAGGAGGATGGGGACTCATGGGAGAATTGTAAAAATTTAGAAGAGTTGTAGGGGTAAGTAAAATAAAGAAAGTGTAAAAGATTTGTCTTGTAACCCTAAAGACACAGTGAGGTTGTATAACATAAATTTGTAGTGGAACTAGTCAGTATGGTTTTGTGATTTTCTTGTTTCATTCAGCAGCACACATGTAAGAATGAAGGTCGAGGAGAATACAAGTACAATTCAGAGGTTTGACATGGAAAGACAATAAAGAACTGAACAAGAATATAGTGTAGAGTTGAACTGTTTCACCAAGGGATCAAGAGGGGGAAAGGAAGAGATTACAATTAGTCCAGGATTATGTTAGGGAAAAGAATTGAAAGGCTGAAGGATTGGAGATCTTGGTGTAGGTGAAAAATTGGGTTTAGGACTGCAAGATTGAGAAAACAATCCACTTGTTTAAAGATAAAGAAACTAATAAGCAGTGGGGGTTTTTTGTGACCAAGTTCTCAAAAGTAAGCAAGAAGCAGAGATAAGACCCCAAGTTATTTCCTCTGACTCTAAATACAATGTTCTTTCCATATCACTAGGTATTTTACTTGGGGGAATTTATGGGTTCAGCAGTTTGAACAAAGGGAGTATACATTCTATGCATCTATGATCACAAGGTCAGATTATGGTGTCCAATTTGTCAGTAATCAGGTTTAGTTTTTAAGCGCGCCCATTTAGAAGCAGCAAGACATGATTATGAAGAACAAATTAAGAGCCATGTGTGTTGGCACACTAACCTCAGTCTCATTTATTATTTCTCACCTGATAGTCTACAAGAAGTTCAGGACCTTTAAAATACCGTGAAGCCACTCGGACATTATATTCTTGGCCAGGATGATAGAACTCAGCTAAGCCCCAGTCTATTAGTCGCAGCTAGAAAAAAACGAAGGGAGAAATAACATTTTAATTTGGATCTTTGAAAAAGTAAAGCACTGAACAAAATGTCTCCCCCCTCTAAGACAAAATAATCAGTGGAGGCAATAGAATCAATTGACAAAACTTCCACCACAACGGTCCCAATGCATATATGAGAACTGTGCTTGTGTAGAATCAGTGTCTGAATGAAAAGAAGTTGGATTGTTCCTTTTCTCTTTTGTATGACTCTTTCCTTTCAGAATTACATTTTAGCCACATTGAATAATCTTCTGCTTCTGATGCCTCTCTTGCACCCCCTTGCCTTTACTGTCCTCCAGATCAGGAACAGTCTTAGAGCACACACCATTTGTTGAAACACTTCACTAGCTTCAAGCCCAGATCAGTTGCCACTTTCTCCATAGGCAGTCTTGTTCTTTCATTTGGACAGTAACCTCTTCCTTCTCAAATGTGAGTCCTAAAGTACTTTATGTGAATCTTTCATTTGTACTTGTCACTTTCATTTGTATTATGATTCTGTGTGTCTTTATCTTATTAACATTATTACTGCAAGGATAAAGTCTTACCAAAATTCCCTGCAATACCCAGCACAGTGTTCTGGACACTGTAAGCAGTAGATATTAATTCATTATACTACCTGCCTACCATTCACATAAAGCATATAATAGATGGGAATTATCACTTGTCTCCAAAATAACTGGCTTGCTCCTCACAAGAAACTTAACATTATACAACTTTAGGCCATAAGATGACTCAATCAAATATTTCCCAGAGACATGTTTTAATAGTCACTAGTTTACTTATTTATATTTCTTTAGTAAAAAGTCTTATGCAATAATTCCAAAGATCTTTATTTTTTTTTCTCTCTTAAAAAACAGCATTATGATTCTAACAACAATGAAACTAGAAATCAAAAGTTTTAGGATTTAGCTTTATCTCTATATACTTATTAAGCTCTGTGATCTTGGGAAAACCACAACTTCTCTATGCCTCAATTGCCCCATCATTAAAAGAAAGGCAATGCTATCTATTCTGTCTGCTTTATAAGATACTGTGAAGATCAAATGATAATCAATATGAGAATTCTTTCTTAAAAAAAAAAAAGATCTAGAGTAATAAGATTTAATAATTTGCAAAACACTTTCACATACTCTTGTACATTATGTAAATCAGGCATTATTAAATGTACTATACATACATATGAGGAAATTGAGGCACCAAAAAAATAAAATGGATTGATCTCACAGATTGTTACTGACAAAATTTGGAATAAGAACCCAGGTTTTCTGATTCCTAGCTCAAAACTCTTTCCTGTTCATCCCACTGACTCTCTTCTTAGGTTTTATTTCCAGCAATGATGGCTTCAACATGTTGAAGTTGAAAGTGGATGTTGGAGCTGATCATGAAGACAAGTGAAACTTTAGTTTGCTGCTTTATACCTTTCTGTGTTCGTGATCGATCATGACATTATGAGGTTTAACATCTCTATGCATAATCCCCATGCTATGACAATAATCCAGGGCCTGTAGAAAGAATGTGTAAAAAGAAAAAAGTATCAATCTATGAAAGTACATTACTAACTTGTGTCTCGATTCAGTTCAAGAAGCCTAAGTCCACTATGGAATTCCTATCAATTTTTATCAATGAACAATCACCTTAAGTAAAAATTTTAATCAAATGTAAACAACTACTCCTTCATAAATCTTAACTCTTAATAGTTTTGACTCAAACCGCTTGAATGGTTTATCTTTGTGTGGGGGTCATCAAAATCATAGAATGTTAGAAATGAAAGGCAACACAGAGTCTCAGAATTGGATGGGACTTTAGAATATTGAAAATGTCAAAGCTGGAAATAGCTCTAGAACAAAGGGCCAGAGGAGAGCTTAGAGACTATATAGTCCAATTTCCCTTCAATGTACAAGAGAAGAAAATTAAGGCCTCAGAGAACTGGAGTCTGGGATAGGGATAAAGATATTAATCTTCTGGTTCCTAGGTCTAGTACTCTTTCAACCGTATCACATTTATAGTCCCTATTATCTAGATTATTCAAGCATAGCATTGCAATTTTGATATACACACCAGTTTTGTCCATTTGGTAACACTGTGACTGACAGATACCCATGCTATCAAAAAAAAAATTCTATTTAATGAAATGATTCATATTTTCATAGAATTTCAAAGTTTATAATGGACTTTCCTCTTTTCTAGTCTAGTGAGGTAAACAATGCAAATATAACCTGCATTTTTAAAGAAATTGTAGTTGAGAGGTAAAGTGACTTTTATAATACTTTTACAAATGTCACAAAGTGAATTACTGGCACAGCCATGAGAATGCAGGCCTTTTAACCCTAAGACCAGAGACTTCACACTATCTTCTTATTAAGTAAAAGAAATATTCTGGGATTTGTGACATCACAATGTAGCAGTGTCCAATTTCTAAGGTGCAGAGGGTGGTATAACTTTTGGAACTTGACAACACAGTTAAGTCAGCTGATAGGGCTTACTTAAATTATTGCCCTTTCTGAAGGGCAAATTTGGCTTATACTCCTCCAAGGGAAGAGCCCAGTATGACATATTCAAGCCTGCATTTTTTGCCGTTCTTTGTATTCACAAAGCTTATTATAACAGTGACTAACACAAAGATGCTTAATGAATGCTTGCTTGTTGACATGATCTGACATTAGAATGAGAGCACTCTTGCCCTTGAAAAGATATGGTAATATCCCTTTCCCTTTTTTAAAAGTGAAGGACTATGGATGTGGAATGTTATACATTTTTTCCTTTTTAAGAATATTTGTTAAAAGGAAAAAAACAACAACAACAACAAAAAGAGATACCATGACAATCAGGGGATAAGAGATAAATATATTTGGGAAATGAATGGCATAAAAACCCAAAAAATGTCAATAACATTTTTAAAAATAATTTTTTAAGCTAGGGAAAGAGTGTACAGAATCACTAGTTGAGCGGGAAGGCCATTAGAAATTATTTAGTTTTTTCCCTTCCATTTTACAAGTACAGAAACTGAAGCTGAGATGGGGGAAGGGACCGTCAAAGTCCTTGTCCACGGTTATACAGGTAGCAACAGTGTGTCTTCATCTGGATGCTGGCTGGTCTTCTGATTCTAAAGCCAGTGTTCTGCCTATTACAATGATCTCCCTTAAAATCACACTTGTCATGTTCTGTTTATCATAGTTGGCAGATCAATCTTCATTGGATATAAAGAAGTCACATCTTCTGAACTATTAAAGAGTTTTAATATCTACTGGGCCTAACTTGGGACAAAGTACTTTGGTAACTTAATTTTAAGAATCATAGTCTAGTCTTAGCATTCTCTAAGAACAGATTTAAATAAAACATATCCTAGGAACCGGACAGTAGGTAATTTATTCTTGATTTGCCTGATGACATCCTATGAATGGGGGGGGGGGGGGGAAGAGAGGAAAGAGGAGAGATGTTTATCACATAAAATTATAGAAGGGCCTGCAAGATTTCTAATTTAGCTATAACTAGTTTTCCTAATCTTGAAAAAAAGCATTTCAAAGGATGAATAAAATGTAGTGGAAATCATCAATACTTATCACATGACCCAGATCCCTCCCAACTGCCTTGTTTTACCCTAAACCATACTGTTCATTGATTTAAACCTCCTAAGCCTACCACAACCCATGTTCTTATAATTATTTTAATGACATTCCAAAGAAAAACCTATTAAGGAAAATAAAATTATTAAAAAAAGACAAAGATAAGGTAATAAAGACTATCATATCCATCTCTGCCTCCAACGACACTCAGCACAGTGTTTTACACATAATATAGGAATGTGTGCTTCAATTTGTAATCAAATTCTTTTTAAGCAGTTACAAAAACTATTTACAATTTCTGTAGTCTGATTAAAAAAGAAATCCAACAAAGATTTACTTAGGTGCTATGAAATGGCTTAAAAATGATCCTGCAGCCTGAAAAGCTATGCCAGTTAAGCACAAGGTTTGTTAGGGTCCTACACTAAGATGGGAAGACTTGAAGGATGGACTAAGCAAAAATAAACTGTGTACCTATCATCCAAAGATCGATCTAGGTTAGTAAGGAGAAATTTATTATTAGAAAGTTGGCTACCAAATGATAAGATTTTTTGGACAAAGCAACTCATTAAATACTAAGTCTACCAAAGGCCAAGAGAGGATTGGGAACTGTGCCTCATCCACCCCAATGAAATCAATGAAATGCATTGTTTTGTAAAGTTCCGACAGTACACTTGGTACCACAGAAGAGACTCCTCCGCCAAATTTCTTGCTGACTTTATATTTTATAGTAAATTCATTAGTCTCAACAGAAGTAATCTATTACATGGAATCACAGAATCTCAGAAGGGACTTCAGAGGCCTTTTAACTCAATTCCTGTAACAAACCCAAAACAAATAGTCACCAAGACTTTTCTTGAAGACCTCCAGTGAGCCAGTAATTTCAGAAGAAACTCTATTATAAAATTTTTCCTTATAATAAACTAAAATCTGTCTTAGCAACTTCCATGAGCACTGAAAAGAGGAAGATAAAGTTTGAACGAGTTGGCTTTTAAAAAACTTTTGTTTTTTCTTGCAGTTTCTTGCTTTGTGTACAATAGTTGGGCAATTAAGAATTTTAGGACCATTTTCAAGATGACCCTACTTTCAACACTAGAAATCATCTGAATATAATAAAGTTGATCCCCCAAATTACCATCAAAAGTCTTACCTTCAAAATCTCATACATATAAAATCGAATATCATAGTCTGTTAACGTCTGGTACAATTGCTGTTGAAGACAAATACAATAACTCAGGATGAAGTAATGCCAATAGGAAGGTAATTTCCTCATTCTTCTTTCTAGTAATTCAAATTGAGTCCTACTTTGAGAACTTTCCAAAGCACCATTATCCCAGCCTGAATGACTTACTGGTCTTGCTTCCCCTCATCTGAAGTTCACATTAAGGACATTTGAAATTCTTAACCCAGTATGTAAAGTGAAGAACTATTTAGGATTATTATGTGGGGGAAAATACAGACTAAAGAACTACCAAAGATGGATATAACTTTGGAAGTGATAGCCCAATTCATTCCCTTCATTGCACAAAGAAAGAAACTAAGGCCATGGGAAATGAAGTGCCCAAAATCAAAAGTGAGATTTAAATAAGTTTAGCATTCCTAACTCTTCAGTTCAATGCTCTATCTACCATGCTACCCTGGATCCCCTTTTTATATCTATGGCATATACTAGTAAAAAGCTGTTGAGCATATACAAAATCACCTCAATAGGAAATATACACCCAGGTTGGGTTTATGCACCCAGATTATCACCCAACATGTATGATTAAAATGGTGCCAAACATGCAGAGCCAATTCAACAGTGCTTTTGTCTTAGTACCAATTCAAAAGCAAATACAGCATAATCTGATAATCTCTTCCCTTAGTTTCAAAAGAGTGGCAGACATTTTTTGGTTGTTTAATAAATATGATGTGCTTTTCAAGAATATTATTAATTTGATTCTAAATATTTCTTTCCTTTTTTGAATGCCAAAGGAAATTTCTGATATTCAACATTCCAGTTACAAAAACGATGTGAATTTTGAAATGCATGTCAAATTTCTTTGGTCATGAAAAAATTTTGTTGAACTAAAATCTTTTTAAAATAAATATCACTGAATGAGGATAGGAAATCCTTTTTTGTAAAAGTACCGTGTGTTCTAACATGATTTGATCTCCGGTCACATCAAGCATTAAAGGTTACTTTAAGAGTTTTGGGGCTTTTTAAAAGTTCAGAGCTTCATAATTATCCTGAGGTAAAGAAGGTCTTTGCTTGCTTTTAGACATAATAATGTGTTGTAAGAAATCACACCTCAGAGTAGATTCTAACTTAAGTATTCAATATTGCTTTCTTCTGTTCAGACATCAGGGGAAATCTTTCAGCAAGTGGGTCAGGGTGGTGAAAAGTTTACAACAGTTTTTTGTTAGGTACCATCAAATGAGTGGCAAAATACAAAGACTGTTGAGTTTTTAGGTCTTAAAATATTCTGTGTCAAGATAAAATATCTTAAAGCAACTTAGATGCAGGCCCTTCTGATGGCATCATTTCTACTAAAAAGGCATGTAAAAGATGAAAATCAACAAATGACAAGGTCTGTCACATAGTATACCTTGAAGTCTGTGTTGTTTACGTGTTCAAAAACCAAGGCAGGTGTTCGTGACTAGGAAGAAAAAGAAAGTAAAAATTAGCAACAACACTGAAATATTTGGCTGGCATACTGTTTTGCAGGCTCTTTGTGGTGAGTTTGGCAGTCTCGACCTCAGCCTCAGTAGTAGAAAACCCTCTAGTGCTAAGATCCCTCCCCCCTCAGATAATCACCACACTTAGGTAATTTCTGGGATGGATTCAGACAGAAGACATGGAGCTGAAGTCTCACCAGGCTCTAGGCAGCCCAAAATGCGTGCCCATCTGCATCGGACCTGAGTTTGCAAAATGGATTAACACATTTCAGTTTCCAGTGCTATCAGTCTCTTATCCTAGAAGAATAAGAAATAGTCTGTGGGTGGAGGTCTCTTTGAAAGAAAGAAGCTAATCTGATTAAATGGTTGATCTGATTAAGCATTTCAAAAGCAGGACTTAAGGGCAGAGGGAAAAACAGAAAGAGGCCAGTTTTATTCTAAGTCAAACCCAACCTCAGTGGGCCTTGCTAACTTCTACCATACTCACCACAGGGTCTTTTACTATATCTGCCAGCGTGATTATATTGGGACCACCTCGCAAATTCTCCAAAATCTTTATTTCACGCTTGATTTTCTTCTTCTTTACAGGCTAAAAAATCAAGAAAAGTCATGTTAGTAAAGCACAATATTCAAGAGTATTTCAGTATGTAAAAAACATGCACAGATATAACTACCATGGTTCTATTCAAATATACACAGAACACATCTTTATATTGTCACTGACATAGCTCTTTTGGAAACACCTATAGTATGTAACACACTAGCATGAAAATGCAAAGCAATTGTAACTATTCTTTCTAAAGATTAAAAAAGTAAAATTTTAAATTAGTAGCTGAGAAATTAAATGCTTCCGTCTACAAGTTATTCTCAAAGTTCCTCACAATTCAAACTCACTGGTCTTGAATTCAAAGCCAACCTACCCATCCTAACTAGAACTACTAATTAACCACACAGGAACCTTCTACCAGATAACTATATTTTGGGGGCCAGTGAACAAACTGTTCATATTCCTACCTAACCACCTTCCCAACTCTTTTCCCCTTATCTGAATCCTATCCATTCAGGCTCTGGTCAAGACTCAACTGCTTCCTTCCATGAATCTTTTCCTTATTATAATGCTACAGTCACATAATCACATAATTTTTTAACTGGAAGGGGCCACCATAGTCATCTACTCTAACTCATAACTGATAACCTTTTTTCTTCTTCTTAAATTCTACAGCTTTGGTTTATGTAATCACTTACATATTATATATTGCCTTCAATGAACACATTTATTAAGCACTTACTATGTGCTAGGCACTCTCAAAAAAGAGATAGGAGTCTTTGCCTTCAAGTAACTTGCATTTTACTATATGACTAGCATTTTTAATGAATTTTTTCTTTTGCTTTAACTAGTCCAGTTGCTCTAATGACTATTAATTTTTTTGGGGGACACACATAAAAAAGGAGGGGAGAAAAAGTAAGAGAAAGCAAAGAACGCACTCTACTAAAATTCTTCATCCCTGAAACATTACTCAGAAAAGACATTCATTTTCCAGGGTTAAGAGTTCCAAGTGAGAGGAAGCTAGTGGTGCAGTGGACAGATAATCAGTCCTGAAGTCAGTAGGACCTGAGTTCAAATCTAGCCTCTAACACTTAACACTGCCTAGCTATATGACCCTGGGCAAGTCACTTAACCCCAATTGCCTCAGCAAAAATCAAAAAAGTTCTAAATGAAGAAGATGCTGGCTAATTGTAATGGGCACCTAGAACTCTGGAAAGTGATTAGAAACTTTCCACTTCCACTATTTGTAGGACTTTGACATCTTACAAACTTAGATTATTAAAGGAGCCTCTAATCTGTATCCCTGTTTCTGGTCTTAACCATTCAAATTCACCAACTGGAGCTAAAACACTATTTTCTTTTTATTTACAGGAGAAATTTTGGTTTATTTACAGCTAGAAATTTTTGGTTTTCAGAAATGATTAATATAAAAAATACTGAATTTTAAAAGCTGGAAGGGAATTTTGAAGTAATTTAATTCTTCCATACTACCTCTCCCCATCTATTTTGAGTCTTAACAGTTTTTTAAGGCCCAGTTCAAGTCAGTCTCCTCTTATGAAGTATTTCTTGCTGCAGCTAGAAATGATTTATCTTCTCTAAACTCTGAACAACTTATTATTTCTTTCATTCTAATAGATTTACTTGAACATGTTAGAGTTTATCAGTTAAATTCCCCCCAAATAAGAAATGTACTTAAAATATTTTTGCTGTCCTCTATATATCAACAGGAGTCTGGACATCTGGATTCTAGTCCTGGTTCTGCTATTAACTGGAGCTAGTTATGTCTCAGACAAGTCACTTACATCCACTATACCTCAAACAATAAAACCTGTTTTACTTACTCCACATACAGTTATTAGAAAATAAGACAGGTATAAAAA
Organism: Myrmecobius fasciatus; assembly: GCA_023553655.1. Taxonomy (NCBI): domain Eukaryota; kingdom Metazoa; phylum Chordata; class Mammalia; order Dasyuromorphia; family Myrmecobiidae; genus Myrmecobius; species Myrmecobius fasciatus. Next base: position 446,995 of record JAJPUD010001101.1, read on the forward strand.
TCCATTGAAAAGTCACAAGTGATATATAAATTCAAGGTATTAATATCCACTATTTTCCTACTATTAAAATAGCAATAGAAGATTCCATTTCAAATTATCTCTGAACAGCAAAATTTCTCTCTTTACTTACCTTGAGAATTTTAACAACTACTTTTTCATTATTTGTGATGTTGATGGCTTCAAATACTTCACTGTATTTACCCCGGCCTAACTTTCGAACTAGTTGATAGTCGTCTTGGTTTCTGCAAACAAAGAACACCATCAGTCTCAAAAGACTTCACATTTTACTACCAAGAAACAAGTTGTATGAAGGCCTTCTTCTCTTCTAATCAAGGAAGGCAGTAAGAGGTTTTAAAAATGACTATACCTATATTTGTATTTGAAAAACCTGGTAAATAGTGAAATATAAACAGTCCCATTTAAGGTCTGGAAAGGAAAGAAATTTTTGGTAGGCTATTCTGTACTTTATGATTCACAGAGTCTTAGATCTTTTCCTCCATTTCCCCCACTAACTAGAGATTAAGGAAATGTTTATTTCTACTGTTTCTTACTTTGGATCATGTTGCTCCACAAAAGTATCAAAAAGACCTCTTTTGAAAACTAAAGTTTGATTCTAAAAGCCAATTATCTGATTAATTGGCCAGCTATTTTGCTCTAACAATTAAAAGAGATCCAGATGTACAGAAAGGATTTACTATGAATGTATGTAAATGTGAAGATGATAAAAGTATGAAATAAAATGCTTTACAATTTGGACAGGTTAAGCTTAGTAGTTCCATTTCTACTCTTCTAATAACATGAAAATGAAGGAATTTATGGAAACCAAATGGCAATATGCCAAGAATTGGAAAGATATGTTTGGAGTCATTTAAATAGGACTAAAGACAAAGCATTCTTTAAATTAAGAGACAGTGATCAAAGATGCTGTAGCAGAAATACAGGCATTATCTAAATAGCTCAAAGCCTAAAAGTCAAGAGTGGAAATGCTAGATTATAATACAATATTTATTAACTAGTACTGGCTTTGAATCCTTATCATCTGAAGAGACTTACTGCCTTCTTATGCAATTGCAATAAACTCTTAAAAGTACCTCAACTACTTGCAATCTACAGCCAGAGTCAAAGTATCCTTTTACATTTGAAAAGGATATGGAAAAATCATATAGGAATCGATTCATTTGCCAAGAAAATACAATAGAAAGGAAAAGATAGTCAGTCCTCTTATTTTTTTTTTTTATTTTGAGCTTACCCTCAGGACATGAATCTGATAAATATGGATCACTTTGGGGAGGGAAGGAGCAACTGGATACTACCACCATTAGACAAACTGTACTGAATAACACTAACTGCTTAAATGAACATTTGAGCCAAATTCTAAGGACATATGCAGTATTCTGAAAAGCATTTAGGGATTTTATTTTTTATTTCATAAACAAGGGAACAATATTCAGGAGATATACCTCAAAATACTGAATAGTGAATTAACAATGTTTCTTAATCCCAAAAGTACTTTGAATAGGACTTGGGGGGTTTCCTTAATATATCTAAATACCCAATGTATATCTACGACACTATCCTCAAAACTTATTAGGTTAATCAAGTATTTCCCCAGACGTATAATTTGTTCCATATCTAAGAGATATATTTAAGGTAAATGCTTTATGCCAGGAAACAGAAGATTAGGATTCACTGACTTTTAAACAGTGAGTCAATGAAACAAAACTATTTCTTCAAGACAACAGAATAAATCAAAGAGATATCACAAGCTGTTACACTGGACTTGACCTTGATGTATTACAGCTGCATAAATAAATAGCTTTCTAGACAGACAAATCCACCAAGAGTCAGGGCCTTTGAGGGAATTAAAATGAGGCAAGGAGAGAAAATTACCCCCATTCCACCACATGTGATTCGTAGTCCCAGTACTCTCGGGGTCTGTGTGTGTTAACATCAGTGTAAACTCTGGCCCTGCTTGGCACGGGTCCCGACATGTCAGACAGGTTGGCGAGCAAAGCTGGACTTGATGTTAAAGTTCTGGTAGTCACTTAATTCAAAGCCAACTAGGGATAAGGCTTTGTTTAGACCCCTTGTTTTCTCCAACTGCAGAAACAAAATGAACAAAGGGTTAGTTAAAAAAGAAAGGAGAGAAGGGAAGGCTCACATATACTACTCTTTCCAAGAATACCTCTGGCTCTATGATTTAGAGACAAATTTCTCTTACATGTATCAACTATGGTACTTATTGCTATATGAAAATTCAAACAATCCTTAAAATGAAAATTGTTCCCATATTATTAAATTTGCAAAGAAATCTTGGATGTCTCCTATTTCCAGGAAAACAAAAAGGATTTGGGATCCAATCACTCAATATTTAAACATAACCATTATGATTTATTAGCACACATATAATACAATGATAAAATATAGTATCTACTCAAGTAGTTTACAATTTTAATTGAGGAGAAAAAGTTATGTAGATCAATAAACACAATAGAAATTTGTTTAAGTGTCTTAAGAAAAGGAGAAAGTACAGTGAGAACAGATGAGGGGAAAATAATTCGGGGATGGATAAAGAATCAATGAGTTATCAGTTTGGCTATTAACAAAAAGGGAGAGTAGTGGAAAATAAGGTTGGATAAATAGGTTGAGAGACATCACAGAGGATCTTTCAAAAACCACACTAAATAATTTCTGACTAGTAACAATGAAGACATTTAAGTTTTTTGAGTCCAGTAGAGATATACACAGTAGGAGACTAAAATGGAAGGATCAGAAGTACCTAGTAGGAAAACCTAAAATCATATAACATCTTGTTAGATCTGGAATTTTTTACACCAGTAGATGCCTTTTCAGAATAGATGCTCAAAGCTCAAGTTACTACAAAAATGCCAAAGGATAGATATATTAAATAAAGGTACACTGATTACTTAAGTTACCTTTTTGGTTAAAGTAAGTTTAAAATTACCTTATTCATATCTTTATATTATACTTATATATTATATTATCTCCCAACTAGACAACTAACTCTCAAAGGAAAAAGAATCAATTTTAGACATACTGGTTTATTCCAAAGGAATAATACAATACACACAGTAGGTTCAATAAATCTTTTAAATGAATATTGCCTAAGAGAAATAATTCTGTAACCTATTTCTCATAGAATCATAGGTCCAGAACTAGACAGAAACTTGTAAGTCACTTCATTCAAACACCTTCTTTTAAAGATGAAGAAAGTGAGGTCCCAAAAGGCAAGTGATCTGCCTAAACAGTAAATGGCAAAGCCAGGATTTGGACCCAAGTTCAATGAAATTATAAATTGATAAGTACAAATGTGACCAGGCAGATTAAAAATCAATTCTACAAAAGTTAAGTTGGGCTGTGAGTCAGATCTACTTCAGCCATTTCCTGAACCTTCTTTCCTTTAAAAAACAACAACAAAAAACTATTTAATTTCATATATAAACTTTCTTTTCTTGTATACAGAACTGTTATATTCATGATAAAATATAAAATAAAAATATATTTTAATCACTTATTTGATCAAAGGAGAGATCATAGATATAAGGCTAGAAGAATGTTTAAATGATGTACCCAAGGTCACAAGCTATTAAGCAGCTGAACTCAAACCAGAACACCAAAACATCTCTGTGGTCCTAAGTACTTTCCTTCCAAAGGGACCTCTGTCTTTACAATAAACCAGCTACCAAATAATCTAATGAGCCAGCAAGGATAAACCAGTGACTGACTGGCTTTTCATTGGCTAAGTAGAACAAATACAAACTATCAAATTTACACCGCAAATCCTGAAGGCACTGCTACATTATCATTTCCATTCCAAATGATACTAACAAACCTTTGGGGATTCACCCTCTTACTCCCCAGTCAATAAATGCAAGAGCAACGAGTTAATGGTTTTCAGGGATGAAAATTGTGAGGTATCTTTCTCTGGACAGAAGTATAGTGGAATTATAGGAGAGGTTTTGACATAGGCAAGATTCTATCAGTGAATTCTAAAGAAGTTTTTTATACATTAAGACAAGTCATTAATATGCTATCATTGTAAAAATTATAAAACTTTTAAAAAGGAGAACATTTTAATATACACAGTAGAAAAAGATTATACATAAACATGTATGCCACTTCATAATTGCTTTAAAAATATATACAATTTATTCTACAAATTACTTTCTGAAGTTTGTTTTGCTTTCCACTATTTCCTTCCTGTTGTTATCCTCCCACTTTAAATCCTGCTCATTCCATCAAACTAATTGTATACATGTTCTTTGTTTCAGGCAGAAATGAGGAAACTTTGATCCTTCCTGGATGAATGCATTACTTTTAATGTGGCAGCTCTGGATTTTGTCTGTAATATTCCTGGGATTTTTCCTTCTTCCTAACCTCACTTTGTCTTCTCGTTGTGTTAGATCCTATTTGTTTTATGATTTTGTATGGTGTCTCAGAATTTTTTTTTAAATCATACTTTTTAGCAAGTCCAATGACTTAAATTATGTCTCCTTGACCTGCATTCCAGATCGATTGTTTTCTAAGTCAGTTTTAATATCAGGCCTTTTATTTTCTTCTACATTTCAATTTTTGATTTTCTCATGTTTCTTATTGCTCCAAAGAATTCCTCATATCAGTTTGGTCTATTCTAGTTCTCAGGAAGTTTGTAACCTCATGAGGTTTGCACCAAGTTCTCTTCTAGGTTATTTATTCTCTTTCCAATTTTGCTCCAGAGCTTTCACTTCATTAAAACTACCCAAAAAACTGTCTCGTTTGATTTTCCCCCCCTAAGTATTACTATAGAACTTGTGGAAAATCCATTTTTTTTTTTTACCTTTGCATTTATTCTTAGTTAAGAGTTATTTTCTCCTTTAAGGAGGGAGTCTTTATTTATTAACTCATCTCATTATCTTTAGAAATGTAGCTTTGTGCTAAGGCCAGGTGATTTGTATCTTATTTTGTATACCTACATGGCCATTCTCAGGTGAAAAGAAGTTTTTTTTGGGGGGAGGGAGTTTAAGAAGTCCTATTCTAGGTCCTCCATGCTAGAAAGCTAAAGTACCTTGGAAAGTCTGAGCTACTTCCTGGGCTAATAAGCCTCAAGAGCTGAACAAATCGATGAACTTTCAAAGTCTCCACTGAGCTTTCTGGAGGGTGGTGGAAAAGGGTTCTCCACTTTTGCTGCCTCCAGACACAGAACTTTGTTTTTTCAGGAGGTTGCTGGTTTGTAAGCCTATATTTTTAAGTTCTTTCCTAGTGCCTGTGGTTTCCGGCTTCTAGGTAACTGTGTAATTGAAGGGGCAGAAGAAGTTATGTAATATATAATACTATATAACTTCCCATTTAATTGCTTGCTCAGTATTTGGTCTGGTGTGAATTTCAGGTTTTTGCTAGAGTAGGTAAGTGGGACCAAAGCAGTCTGCCTCTTTTCAAATAGTCATGTGGCTTAGAGTATCATAAAATATACATATTATTTAAAAGATGGCGAAATTTAAATTTTCTTTCCAAATTGCTTTCTGCATTTCATAGATTGGTTAGTGGCCTCCAACACATTTTTGATTATCCTTCTATCACCAAAAAATGTGAGACACCTCTTTCCCCCTACCCTCACACGTATACTTATTTATAAATTATTTTGGGCAGTTTTATGGCAGACAGATTAAAGAGAGAAAGGACCTGAGGCAGGGAGACCAATTAAGGAATCTAATGTAATATACAGTCCAAGTGACAAGTGATGTGAATTTCGATTAGGATGGTGACTATGTGAGTAAAAAAGGGGCCAGATTTGAGACATGGAGGTAGAAATGATCTTCTATCTGATTGGAAGTGGAGAGTGAGGAGTTTTAAGATGACACCAATGTTTCAAACCTAGGAGGGTTAGAAGGATGGATGTATCCTAGAGAGTTAAATTTTTAGAACAGTTCAGAAGGAAAGTTAATATAACTTATCCATGTTTGCTTATTTTGTTCAACTTGCTATCCCTATTGTAAATGAAAAATGGGAAATAAGGACTCTCACCTGGTCATTACTCCTGATCTCAAGACGTGAACTTGGGGGGACAGGAGACATGGGTGGGTAATCAGTGTGATGCATGTGAAGGTATAGAATGGAATTTTCCTACTGCATAAGCAGCAGGCCCTATCTCAGGTACTGAGGTTAGATTATAATTGCCTGTAGGAGCCAATTTTTCTTCTCACATTCCCCAAGAGAGAAAAGTTTGGAATTTGCATAAGAGAGAAATAGAGTGCAGTGAGAAATGTTGGGTAGTGAATGTAAATGGAGAGAAGTTTCACCATGGCTATCCAAAGGAGGGTGGTATGTTTAGTTAATGATACATCCCTTGGGGTTGGTCACAGTCTCTCAGTCTATCCTTATTTTGAAGACACTGGCACAGACAATTATCATATACTTTATTTTTTAGAGTGATAAGACAATTATTTGCAGGTGATTTAAAAATATTCTCAATACAATGATAACATAATAGAAAGCAACAGAATTGGAGTCGGAAGATCTCAATTTGGCTCGCCTGAATGTCATTCTAACAGCAGTGTGACCTTGGATAAGTAATCTCATTTCTAAAAGTTTATACCATCTGGGGAAGAATATCTGAAATAGAATTGCTGTGTGATTAGAGGGTGCAGTTAAAACACTTTGCATTTCCCATATACTTTAGCCAATAAGTATGTGATGGTATTCAGTAATAGTTAAATATTAGCTTATTATTTTCCAAGTGACTACTAAGTAGTAACTAAGAGATAAAGTGATAGTTTGGAATAATTCCTGCTACTTCTGCCTTATCTAGTGACAAATTGGCAGGACATTATAACTAATTTTTATGCCTGAAAAGATCGATATCTTGAGATGCAAAAATAGTAGGTCTAATTTCCTGTTTTTCTCAGTAAGTAATTAGGTAGTAATTAGATAAACTAAGTATAAAAAAAGATCAGCTGCTTTTTGTTATTTACATTATATACATATAAATTAGTTTTAGACTGTGACCTGGGAGGGACCTCAAAAATAATCTAATCCAATGGCCACATTCTACATATTGAGGAAACACACTTAGAAAAGTCATTAATCAACAAGTATGCATTGTGTCTAGTGCCTGCCTGGCAACGTTCAAGTTATTAAAAAATTATTTTCTTACAAGAAGCCTGAGAGGTATACAGAACAAATATCACCCTTGAAATGGAGCCTCTGAGAGATTAAGTGATTTGCTCATGATCACCTAGGTAGTATCGGGATCTTAATCATGGTTTTCAGATTCCAAATTCAGAACTTTATATATAATACCAGGTTGCTTCTTTGGTTGTTTCACTTAATGTCACATAGTTGGAGAATGGGAGAGCTGGAACCCGAAATCATATTTTTCAAAATGTAATGTTTTTTCTATGCTATCACAAAAGTCAGAAAATCCTAAATCCTGATTCTGCCATTTATTGTCTGTGACCCTTGAAACATCTTTTCATTTCTTTGAACCAGATTCCTTCATCTGTGAAGATAATACAACTTCTCCTTAGGGGAAAGGTGAATAATGTCTAAGACAACATATTGTAATGGGAAAAGCATTGGACTTGGTGTCAGTAGGCCTAGAAATCCTAGAGCTATAATTGGGCAGGCTACTCAACTTCTCAAAGCCTCATCTACAAAACAAAAATACCTCACTGGGCAGGTGTAATGAAAGCATTCTATAAATATTAAAGTGCTTTAGAATTAGAAGCCGTTATTAGTAATTCTGACATCCATGGAAGACATATCACAAAGTAGGACCTCAGCTAAAGATATCAATGATAACCATTTAGTTAAGTTATCAAACTAAGAAAACCTCCACAACTCAACTTTAAACTGTTTTAACTGTTCATTGTCTCATTGAGAAAAGTACATTTCTGGCCAGACAAGAGTTAACACAGTAGTGACAAGTTCTGGATTCATTCTTGTTATTGTTCTCCTTCCTCCCTTTACCCTGGGGTTAAAGAGTGTGGTTTTCAGGGCAGCTAGTTGGTGTAGTGGATAGAGCACCAGCCCTGAAGTCTGGAGGACCTGAGTTCAAATTTGACCTCAGATACTTAACACTCCCTGGCTGGGTGATCTTGGGCAAGTCACTTAACCCCAATTGCCTGGGGGGGGGGGAGAAAAGGAAAAAGTGTGGTTGGCTCCTTAGTCAAAAGCAGAACAAAGTTAATTAGTATAAAACTCACCAGATTCTCAAGTGTTTGTCTAAAATGACTCCTACTGCTTCTGCCTCCATCAAATAGGATCTAAATTATGAACTAGTGGATTTAATTCTATATTGGAAAAAAGGCCACCTAGTTAACTATTTAATAATCAACCATGTTTGCATGTCAAATATATATATATCACCATTCAGACCAATTCCAAATAGTTACCCTTCATTATTAGGCTGTGAGAATTATACCAGGGATTCTAGTACTACAATGCTCATCATCTTTAGAAGAATCTATGGGAATAAAAAGATTTCCAGGAGAACTAAATATAAGAAAGCTAGGAAACAAAGTGGGTGGGGTAGGAAGAATCAGAGGAGCACAGAAATTATGGAAAACCAAGACCATCCGACTTGGAGCTTCAAAGGACTCTGACCCTATGTAAACTAAAACTTTGATTTTACTCACAAGAAAGTGAATAAAGGTTCACTAAGTTCAGAGAGCTTAAGTGACTTGTCCAAAGTCACAAAGGTACTTTAAGTACAGAATTGGGACAATCTATGTCCTCTTATTCTAAGTCCACCATTGCTTTATCATGTTATAATAATAAGACCACTAGACTATGTCAGGAAAAAGAGGCTTTAATTTTGACTCTACAATATACCAATTATAACCATATTCAAATCACTGGTTTCTCTGGCTTCAGATTTTTCATCAGTAAAATCTATATACTTGCTAAACTAATCCTGACGGATTATTATCAAAATATAACTAGAAAATGCATGTAAATTACCTTGTAATCAGAAAGCTATTATTACTAAAACACAGCAAAATCATTTTAAACTTACATAAGATTACAAAAAGACATAATGACATTATGAAAAAAGTATCAGATTTTTAACCAGATGATTAATGTTTGAATCCTAACTCTTGCACTTACTACCTATCTGATCTTAGCCAAGTTCCCATATCCCCTCTCTGGGCCTCAGCTCACTTATTTGCAAAATGAGAAAGCTGAACTAGATGAATTAACCAACTATTTTTAAAGCACTTAATATGTGAGACATTATACTAAGCAGTGAGAGACATGAAGACAAAAAACAAAATCTGTTCTAATGGAATTTATATTATATTGGGGAGACGTATACATTATATATACAGAATACAAAGTACAGAAAAGAGAAGGCACTAGCAGTTGAAAATAAGGAAAGGCAAAATATAGGAAATAGTGCTCACACTGATTTCTGCAGGATATAAAGGATTCTATGAAACATAAGTGAGAAAATACATTCCAAGAATGGAGGACAGTCAGTATAAAGACAATGAGACTACATATAGAACGTCATGGGAAGAACATCAAGAAAGTCACTATAGTGGAACCATAAAGTACATGAAAGATGTAGCATATAATAAATTGGAAATATAAATTGAGGCCATGAAAAGCTCTAAAAGCCAAAGAAAGGAGTCTTTGATCTTAAAGGCAATAGGAAACCAATGAAGTTTACTGAGTAAGAGAATGATACAACTATACCTGTAGCTATAGCAGTACCAGATAAATCACTCTGGCAGCTGGATGAAAGATGCAATTGAGTGGGAATAGATCTGAAGCAAAGAGGCTCAAATTAAGAAGTCTGAACAGACATAGTTAGCTCTAAGATGGGGGTCCTATTTAGGAATACATGCTTGCCTACACAAATGAAAAGGAAAAAAACATAAGATGTTATAGCCAGAAAGGACCTTAGGGATAATCTAGAAGATAGCTATGAACCAGGGGATAGAGGTGTAAGGAGATTGGAAAGGTACCTGTCAAGTGGCATGGTGGAGAAGGAAGTCTGGAGTCAGGAGAGGAGCCTGAAGAAGAATGAACATGATTAGCCTGAGCACTTTCCCCTAAAATGGAGATTCTGGGAAAAACTGACCAATTAGAGGAAAGAATGACAGGGATAGAGGAATCTTCTAAGGTAAAAAGGGGACAGGAATAAAGGGAGTTTTCAGAGTTTTGGGAAATAGTTCTCTAATATCCTTTGCTGAATCTTCCTTTAGGTCAAGCCTACTAATTGTAGGTTTCTCACAAGTACAAATCAGACCACTCCTCAAGATCCTTTGCTGAATCTTCTTCATATAAGTCATATCCTTTTAACTGTAGATATGCAACAGGGACCTGCCCTAGGTCCAATTTTCTTCTATACTAATTCCCTATGAGATCTCATCAGCTCCAATGGTAGTTATATCTCTATTTATGACTCTCAAATCCATTCTGCCCTAATTTTTCTGATGGCCTCTAAATCTTGCATCTCCAACTATTCTTCAGATATTTTGAACAGGATGTTTGATAGACACTTTAAACTCAACACGTCCAAAGGTGAACTCATTCTCTTTCTCCCTCTTTCTCACCTTCAACTTCCCTATTAGCATTGAGGATACCACTTAGAAATCCAGGTGCCATTCTTGATTCAAAACTGCCTTCCCCTCCCCTTGGCCCCTTATCTAAGCTGTTGTCAAGATCTGCTGAAATCACCTTTGAAATCTCTCAAATATGCCCCCTTCTCTCCTCTGATACTACCACATCCTGGTGCAGGTCCTCATCCTTTCATTCTAGGACTTCTAAAGTAGCCTGTTGGTAGGTTCAACTACCTCAATTCTCTCCTTCAATCTATTCTCCATTCAGTCCCCAAGTGATTTCCCTTAAGTTTAGGTTTAATATCCTCCAACCCCTCCTCTCCTCACCATTCTAATCTTCTTATAAAATGACCATACTAATCATCAGCACAAACTCTTTGATCCAGTGATACTAACCTTCTTGCTTATCCACTAATGAGACAATCTCTTTCTTGGTCTCAGGTATTTTCTCTGGCTGTTGCCCATACCTGGAATAATCTCTCTCCTCATCTCAGTTTAGTGGTTGCTCTACCATCTTTCAATGACCAATGAAAATCCAGTCTTCCATACTAAGCTTTCCCCAATTCCTCTTATTAATTCTCAATGCCGTCTCACTTTTAATTATTTCCTATTTTTCCTGTATATGTAGCTTATCCTGTATGTATTTGTTTACCTGTTTTCCCCATTAGATGGAGTTTCTTCAAGTCAGAGGCTGTCTTTTGCCTTTTTCTATATACCCCTCTTCCATCCCAACACAGTATCTGGTACATAGCAGGTGTTTAATAAATGTTCTTTGACCGATTTGAGCTTGTGCCTCTATACTATCTCACTGGAAAATCTTATTAATTTCTGTGAATTTAATAATTTTCGGGTCTATTTATCCAGCCCTAACCTCTATTTTAATCTCCAATCTCACATGGCCAATTTACTGGACATCTCAAAATGGTCATCTGGTAGATATTTCAACACAGCAAAAGTAGAATGTCCATCCCTGTCCTTCCAACTTCCCAGGTTCACTATTACTGTCCAGGCCAGCACCACTCTCCTGGTAGCCCAGGCTTACAATCTTATTCATTCTTGACTATGTATTTGCACTAATCCCACAAATCTCCTTTTCACCACACAGAGCCATCACACTAATGTGGTCCTCATTCCAGTTCATTCTCCAATTAGCTGTCAGTGATCTTTCTAAAGTATAGGTCTAACCATGTTACCACTTTCCTACTCAATTTCCAATGGAACTCTATCATGTCCATTTTATAATTTTGTCAACTGTAAAATTATGATAAAAATTAGCACCTACTTCCCAGGGTTGTTATCAGGATCAAGTGAGATTTCCACAAAAAGCACTTTGGAGAGTGTCTGGTTGTTCAGGATCAAATACAAAATTTATATTTTTAAAACCTGTCTCACTGGGACCCCTTTCTTGTGTACCCTGCCAGTCTTCTTACACTTTATTCTTCTTCACTTATGATGGGGACACTGGCTTTTCTGTTACTTCTCTCACATGACACTTCATCTTCTTACTCCACAAAAATCACAAAGTCTAAAAATCCTTATTTTACAATAGGAAATGAGCCTGAAGAGGTTCTAGGGGAACACAATGGGGCTATTATGCCCTTCAAGTCACCTAATGCAAATGATTTTTTAAAAAAGTTATTTCCCAGGGGCAGCTAGGTGGCACAGTGGATAGAACACCAGCCCTGAAGTCAGGAGGACCTGAGTTCAAATTTCATCTCAGACACTTAAGACTTCCTAGCTGTGTGACCCTGGGCAAGTCACTTAACCCCAATTGCCTCACACACAAAAAGAAAAAAGTTATTTCCCAATTATAGGGATAGGAACTGGACCTGTGATTTCACTGATGTAGGGAACTTTCAGATGAGAAAACTCCCTCTAGCTATGTATGCAGGAGAATATCGTACACAGTAACAGGAAGATTATGTATGATGATCAATTTTGCTCTTCTCAGCAATGCAATGATCCAGGAGAATTCCAAGAAACTTTGGATGTAAAATGCTATCTGCATCCAGAGAGAAAACTATGCAGACTGAATGTGGATTGAAGGATAGTATTTTCCCCTTTGTTTGCTTTTTTCCCCTCCTCCTCTCATGGCTTTTCCCTGTTTGTTCTGATTTTTCTTATACAATATGATAAATATGAATTCAAAAATAAATAAATGCCTATACCCTCCTAAAAAAAAAAAATGGAAGCTTACTGACCTGAATGAACTAAATCTATTTCAGCAAAATCTCCTATTATAGTTTTTCATTCTCTTTTCTCTATCATTAACAAACCCTTTTCCTACCTACATTTTTGTTCTTAAAATTATCCCCTTTCTATTCCAATTAAATTACCTTACTAGTTGTTTCCCATGGAATCTATTTTCTGCTTAAATTGCAGACTAATAACTCATCTTCTTATGTAAGGGGAATTTCATCACTAGGAGTTTCCTATACCAATAAAATCAGATCTTGAATATTTGTAGGGAATCTCTAATGAAGGAACTTTTCCCATGTAGATCAGCAACTGCTCTGCTTCTTCTAATATATGTGTGTGTATCTTAACAAACATATATTGTCACATTTATGTAACGCTTCACAGCATACAAGGTGCTTTCATCTTAACTTTGTGAAGTTACAAATATCACCATTAACACAGTGGATTAGTAAGTTGAATTCTGTGCTAAACAGATCACTTCATTTTATAGGAGAAAATTAAGGTTTGGGAAGGGGAAGTAATTTACTGAAAGCCACCCTGGGGCTCAAATACAGGGCTTCTTATTCCAAGTTCAGTTCTACCAAGCTTTTTATTTTTAGTAACTAAAGATCAAATTGTTTGACAGAATAAAACAATTAGTAATATTTTAGCTGGTTAGTTTTCTATTGATGTAAATTTGAGTTCTATGACAAACAAGATAAGGAATATAATGTATGGTAGCACAGGATTATAATCTTAAAATTTAGATTTGGGAATTGAATTTGGCACTCAATAGCCATGTTTTCTTGGCATTGTAATATGCCAAGGACAATGGATTTAAGAGTTGGGTTCTTTTTTTCTGTTTCTGCCTTGAAAAAAAATCACTCATTTTCCAGGCCTCAATTTTTCAAGCTATATACCAAGCTATAAAATTAAGAGGATTAAGCTGCATTTTTTTTAAAGTCCAGTCTAACTTTAAATTCTATGATCTTTAGTTATTTTACTTCGGAGTCTCAGTTTCTTCATCTGAAAAATGAGACGCTCACATGTGAACTGTGAAATGCTTTTAAAATGTGCAAGTCTATGTTTATCTAACATGCTTACCTACTAAAAGAAGTTTCAAAGAACAAAATTTCAGATTTAAATATAATGCCAGTAGCAGTATTTTTTGCGGTAGTAAATAACTGACAACAATGTAGATAGCCTTCGATTAGGGAACTGTCACACATATTATGGTATTATCATGTTCTATAAAACTATATTATAATGAATACAGAGAAGTGCAGAAAGACTTGCATGGCAGAGTGATGTAAGCAGAGCCAAAAAAAAAAAAAAAGCAAAATGATTACAATATAATGGAAAGAACCACAAAAATCAAATAAATGTTGAAAAATTACAAAGCATTCCCTCCCCCCCAAGAGATATACGAGAAGACAGTCTTTCCAACTCCTACCCCAGTCCTCTGCAGAGGTGGGAGGTCCACAGGTACAAGGCATATATTTTTCTAACTTTTTCAATGTACTGGTTGGTTTTGCTGATTTTTTTCCTCGATTTTTTCCCCCTTTAAAAAGCATTCTTTATCATATAGGATGGCTCACTGGAAGGGAAAGGGGGAAGGATAATGAGAGAAAATCTAGAGATAGTTTAAAAAAAAAAAAAGCTGCCAACTAGGTTTATTTTTATTTTATTTTTATTTTCGCCGAAACATTTGGGGTTAAGTGACTGACTTGCTGAGGGTCACACAGCTAGGAAATGTTAAGTGTGTGAGACCAAATTTGAACTCAGGTCCTCCTGACTTCAGGGCTGATGCTCTATCGACTGCGCCACCTAACTGCCCCAATAGTTTTTTTAAGAAATTATGAGATCAGGGACACAGAAACCAATGTTCTTATGTCTCTGAAACAATGCAAGTTTGACTTCTTTTTAACATTACTATTTTCCGTATTTAAAGAAAACCTCATTAACTCTATTAATTCTAATTCTGAATTTGAACCATTACCTCTCTTTATGGAAAATAAAAGTAGTGGCTAAATAAAACAGTAAGTGGGATATTTTGTAAAAAAAAATATATGTATATATATATATATATATCAAATATTTAAGAAGCTAGGATATATAAACAAATGCTATGTTAACTGCCCAGCATTTTTATTAAAAGAACAGAACTCAGTCTAGTTTAAAAAGCACTAAAAACGAGCAGAACCAGGAGATCATTATACACAGCAACAACAGTATTACATGATGATCAATTGTGATGAACATGGCTGTCTGCAACAAAGAATTGTCTCAAACCAGTTTCAATTGTTCACTGAAGAAAACCATATACACCCAGAGAGAGGGATATGAAATATGGACCACAACGTAACATTTTCATTATCTATATTGATGTTTGCTTACATTGTGTTGCCTTTCTCTGATTTTCTTTTTTTCTTGTAGATAGGGAGGAGACTGGGGGTAAAAATTGTAATGGAAAGCTTTGTAAAGATCAATGCTGGGGAACTACCCATACATGTTATACAAATAAAAAGCTTTAATAAAAAAGCACTAAAAATACTTCAAAAAAATTAAACTAGTATTTCAATAGGGCTAGTCATAAAAGCAAGGAAGAGTATACAGCCAAATTAAATGTTGCAGCGGTATCTACAAAATATTAAGAGAATGAAAGCATTACACCATGGGGATTTTATGAAAGGGCACAAGCAAGATTTGTACAAATGAAGCTTTGCACTAGTTGTAATTAGTAGTATAGGGAGTACTTACATTGAGATCAGACCCACTGAAACCATACCAACTAAAATTTCAAATTAGTTCTTAGAACACTTATGGATGCTTTAATTCTCTACTTTGAGAATTAGAGAAAAAAGACTGAATTATAGAAAGTGTTGTTTAGTCATTTTAGTGCTGTCTGACTCATTTGAAGGTTTTTTTTTTTCTTTTTTACAAAGATACTGGAGTGTTTTGCTATTCCCTTCTCCATATCATTTGATAGATGAAGGGACAGGGTTAAATGACTTGCCCAGAGTCACACACACTCAAGCAAGATGAAATCTTCCTCCTGACTCCAGGGTTAGTGCTCTATCCTCTATGCAACCTAGCTGCCTTGTAAAGAGAATATCTGAGTCCAACTCCTGGCTTTTTAAGTAGCTGTGTAACTTTAACTACTTAACATTGTTTCTTCATCTGTTAAAATGAGGGAGAAAGCTAAAATAGAGTGCAGGATTTGAACTCAAAGATCCTGGCATCAAATCCTGGCTCTAATACTATGAGATCCTGGGTAAGTCACATACTTGCTGAGTTTCACTGACTTTCCATAAACAAAATTATCCAAAACACAAGGGAATTCCATGATCTCTATGATTTGCTCTAGCTCTAAATTTAAGATTATTCAATCTATACGACCTATCTCACAGGTTTTGTGAAGAAACTATTTTCTAAGCCTGTAAAATTTGAACCATTAATTTATTAATATTTAGAGATCCTTCCCAGGTTCATAATAATGAGATTTCATAGTATTTAAGACTGCATTTTGCTCTATAGTTTTACAAGTGCTTTGCATAAATTATCTCATTTGATCCTCAACAACCCAATGAGGTATGTCCATTTTACAGATAAAAAAAATAACCTAAGAGAAATTATTTTCAAGGCCACACATTTAGGATCAGAATTATCTAAAACTAACAAGCATATTTAATCTCCATAAAATATCTAGGGAGGCAAAAATAAATCCCTAAAGCACAACTCTCATTCCTGATTGAAAACTGAGTACATAAGGCAGAATACTGCAGCAAACCAAATGTGAAACTTGATATATGAATAAGCTTCAAACAAGGGACATGCTGCATCATTATTAATGCTATATACAAAACCATAGCACAATCTCACTTTCCAAGGAGACAACATGACAATAGGCAGAGAGTGTAAAACACCTTTCATAATCTAGTGCCTCCACAGAGGCAAGAGACAGTATAAATGGATAGCCATGAATCTGAAGTCAGGAAGAATTGTTGTGTTCATATTACACCTGTGATAACTAAAATCTACATGATCAAAATCAAACTTGCAGATATAGTTTCTGCATCTGTAAAATGAGTCAAGTATCTGTATCACCTAGCTTACTATAGTGCTATGAGACTCAAGGGGAATAACATGTAAAGTTCTCTCCAAACTCAAAGTATCTAACTACCCTTTCTCCCCAATTTTAAATAATATTTCTTTTTCCCTTCCGATTAAAGACAATTTTTAACATTCACAAATTTTTTTTTGACTTCCAAATTTTCTTTCTCCCCCACAGTGAGACACTAAACAATTTGATAAGTTAAACATGTTCAATCATGCAAAATATATTACCCTATCAGTCATGTTTCCAAAGAAAACAGAGGCCCAAAGGTAATAAAGCCATGGGGAAAAAAAATTTTTGATCTGCATTTAGACTTCATCAGTTCTTTCTCTAGAGGCAGATAGCATTTTTCATCACAAGTCCGTTAAGACTGTTTTGGATTACTGTATTGCTGAGAAGGGCCAAGTCAATTAAGTCCATCAACCTACGGTACTATTATTGTGTACAAGTTTCCTGGTTCTGTTCAACTTGTTCAGTTGTGGCATATGTTCTGAATGGGGTTCAGCCATTCCCCAATGAATGGGCATCCCTTCAAATCCAATTCATTGTCACTTTACAAAAAGCTACAATTTTTTATACAAGTAAATCCTTCCTTTCCCTTTTTAAAAAATCTCTTGGGGAGATTAGAAGGGTAGCAGTAAACTGGGAAAATATTTTTACATCCAAAGGTTCTGATAAAGGCCTCATTTCTAAAATATATAGAGAACTGACTCAAATATATAAGAATTCAAGCCATTCTCCAATGGATAAATGGTCAAAAGATATGAACAGACAATTTTCAGATGAAGAAATTGAAACTATTTCTGGTCACATGAAAAGGTGCTCCAAGTCACTATTGATCAGAGAAATGCAAATTAAGACAACTCTGAGATACCACTACACACCTGTCAGATTGGCTAAAATGACAGAAAATGATCATGATAACTGTTGGAGGGGATGTGGGAAAACTGGGACAGTGATACATTGTTGGTGGAACTGTGAACGGATCCAACCATTCTGGAGAGCAATTTGGAACTATGCTCAAAAAGTTATCAAACTGTGCATACCATTTGACCCAGCAGGGTTTCTACTGGGCCTATATCCCAAAGAGATTTTAAAAGAGGGAAAGGGACCCACATGTGCAAAAATGTTTGTGGCAGCCCTTTTTGTAGTGGCAAGAAACTGGAAATTGAAAGGATGCCCATCAACTGGAGAATGGCTGAATAAATTATGGTATATGAATGTTATGGAATATTATTGTTGTGTAAGAAACGACTGGCAGGATGATTTCAGAGAAGCCTGGAGAGACTTGCATGAACTGATGCTGAGTGAAATCAGCAGAACCAGGAGAACATTATACACAGCAACAAGACTATACGATGATCAATTTTGATGGACATGGTTCTCTTCAACAATGATGTGATTCAAACCAGTTGTTCAGCCATGAAGATAGTCATATACATCCAGAGAGAGGCCTGTGGGAACTGAGTGTGAACCACAACACAGCATTTTAACGCTTTCTGTGAATATTTCCATGCATTTTGTTTTCCTTCTTAGGTTGTTTTTTTCTCCTTCTCTTTCTAGATCTGATGTTTCTTGTGCAGTAAGATAACTGTATAGATATGTATACATGTATTGTATTTGTCATATAATTTATCCTATTTATCATGTATTAGATTACCTGTCATTTAGTGGTAGGGGGTGGGGAGAAGGAGGGGAAAAACTTGGGAAAAAAGTTTTTTGCAAAGGTCAATGTAGAAAAATTACTCATATGTTTTGTAAATAAAAAGCTTTATATTAAATAAATAAATAAATAAATAAAAAATCTCTTGGGGACATAGACTTATGCTGGATCAAAGGGTATATAGAGTTTTATAACCCTTTGAGCACACAAACTATTCATTTTAGGTCTCTTCTTATACCACTCCCTATGTTGTTCAATCAATATCATTCATATTCATTTACTATTTTAAATATCTGCTATATTCAAGGCCCTTGAAATAGGAAAGCTGACATTAAGCTGTCCTAAAAATTCTGCCTAAAAGGAACATACAATTTCTGAGCTTAAATTTTTACTCCCAGTTTGCTAATTCTGAAAAGGATAAATTCTTTCCTAATTCTTCTGTACATAAATGACCTCTCCTGCCTTAGATGTTACATAGCACTTTGTATTTTTCTTTAATAAGTGACATTTACATAGTCTCTTAAGATTTACAATGTTTTACCTACATTATTGTTTCAGAGAATTTCTGGAAGGAATTCTAGAGATCTAGTTCAACTCCCTTCATTTTATATTGAGGAACCTGCACTCTCTGGAATAACACACCCAATGTCATATAGGAATTCAAACAGCGGACTCCAAATTCATGCTCTTTCTACAATAATGCACGGTCTATACATAACCCTTTAAAGCAAGACAATGAAAATATTATTATTATTATTTCCATTTTCTTTTTCTTCTTCTTTGTTGTTGTTGAGGCAACTGGGATTAAGTGATTTGCTCAGGGTCACAAAGCTAGGAAGTGTTAAGTATCAGAGGCCACACATGGAGTCCTTCTGACTTCAGGACAAGTGCTCTATCCACTACACCAACTGGTTTCCTATTTATTTCTATTTTACAGATGAAACTGAAATCCAAAAAAAGTCCAGGTGACTTAGCTTAATGTTAAACAACTAGACAATGATGAACTTGGGACTCAAGCCCAAGCTTTGCATTACACTACAATGTCTCATTTATAATCTTTATCTTTATAATCAGCATTATAGTTAGAACTATATAAATAATTTCAATCATGTCTGATTGTTTTAAAACCCCATATAACGTTTCCTTGGCAAAGAGTGATTTGTTTTTTACTTCTCCAGCTCATTTTACAGATGAGGAACTGAGGCAAATAGGACTAATGGACTTGCTTACTATCACAAAGCTATCAAGTGTCTGAGGCCAGATCAGAAAGATAAATCTTCCTGACTTTAGGCCCACTTTTCTATTTATTGTGCCACCTAATTTGCCCCTGAATACCCTTTACTAATACTAATAGCATAAATGACATGAGCAAAGAGCTTACTCTTAGCCTTGCCCAAACACAGAGCCCTGTATAAAACAGATAGTCATTTAAAAATGACAAACTATGAAAAGATATGATTGATTGCAGCTTTGAGATATTATTTGTTTGCATGTTGTCTGCCTTATTAGACATGAGCTCTTTGGAAAAAAAGGACTATCTCCCCCCCCCCCTTTTTTGGTAACCATAATTTAGCACAATGCTTGGCACATAAAAGGCTCTTAATAAATGTTTACTGACTATTCTTAAAGGCTTCTTATTACTCAAAATGCTCTTAAGTTAGATGCTTTCCCTGTGCAGTTTAGACCAAAAAATGGCTGAAGGGGAAAAAAATGGGGAAAAACAAATTTTCAGAAAATAAATTTTGCTGAACCAAAACATAACTGTGCTGCTTTTGCACAAGCAAGCAATAGAAACTGCAAACCCAAGAGCTGTAAAACTACACCAATCCAAGCATGGAAATATAATGATCACCAGCTGATTTATAGGAAAATTATAATCTGAAGTATTTTTAAATAAATAAAAAACTACCTTTGGATCTCAGTGTAACAAAGTGGAAACAGTTAATCAATTCAATAAAAAAATTCAAGTTTAACTAAGATCTATTTTTTAATGATATAAAATTTACTAGACTGTCAACTTCTAGAAGTCATGGTCTGTACCTCATTTATGAGAATGCCTATAACTAAAAATTAGTAGGCAGGTTTGTTGAATGGGAATGTAATCAAACAGTGGAAAAGTCATTTGGTAGAAGGGCTGTGAAAAGCAGGCACATGAATGCAGTGTTGGTGGAGCCATGAATTAATTAATTGGTATAATCAATTTGAAATTATGAGAAAAGATGTCCCTATCACTTGACCTAGAAGTTCTACCGTATCTAACTCAGGGAAGTCAATGACAAAAAAGAAAGGGCTGCAAAGAGATAAAAATGTTTATAGCAGCAATTCTGTGATACTAAGGATCTGGAAGATTAAAAAGATGCTCACTCATTGGAGAATAAACAAACCATGGGGCATAAATCTAACTAAATATTACTGTGTGACAGGAAATGAATACTGAGAAGCACTGAAAGACAAAAATCTGATGCAAAATGAAGTAGATTTGGTAAAGCAATATAATCTGTAAGTACAATGTAAATGAAAAAAAAAAAACAACTGAAAGTGAATGTATGACACATACACACAAAAAGTTATTGCTCTGAATTTATAACAAGCAAAGAAATTATGAGATAGTATCTCTATTTCTTTGCAGAGGTGGGGCCTCATGATAAGAAGCAGTGCATAGAATACCAGACTTTTTTCAATATTGATCAATTTCAAAGAACTTAAAATTATTGTAAGGAATGACTTTCTTGTTTCTTGAAGGGAGTGAGGGGAAACAGAATATTTAGGTAACATGCAAATGACTATTTAGATATTATTAAATTTACCTTTAAAAGGAAGAGGAAAGAACTCAATTCCTAATGTGGCTAAATGTCAGTAGTTTTCCACTTAATCATATGCCTTTAGATATCAATGTACCAAAGCCCTGTATGTCCCTAGGTTAAAAAGCATACTCAGAGAACAACTTAAAATGAACCCATTCAAATTACTTTATAAACTGTTGCTATTTGTTGACTTTACTCTTATGGAGCAATGAGAGATGATAAGGGAATGAAGTGGAATAATGTTAAAGTAAGCAACTGAAAAATTTTCTTCTCATGATCAAGTATATATATATGACTGATAAGTGTTCTGAGGAATGAGAGGGGAGAAGAAAGAAAATATTTTCTGCACTTTAATTACATGCCCAGTATGAGATCCAGATTTGCTGAATGTTAAATGTCAACTTCACACTGACTTTTCAAAGATAATTAATGGTACTTAAAAAAAATCTTTTTTTCCCCTTCTCTAGCAAAATATATCAAAAATGGGGGATTTTTTAAATTTTGGGGTTGGGGTGCTATTTTATTACCTCTCTAAGTTTTCTATTGTTGGTAGCTATCAACTAATTTCTTAAGCTTTTATTAGATACTAAATGTATGTAGAGCATTGTGCTTATTATTACTAAAGAGACAAAGACTAGGAACATTTAAGGAGTTTTAGAGGATAACCACAGATAAAACTAGTACCCAAGTCCCAATTTATGTATTAAACTCCATATTGCGAAATATGAAGAGTCTGAGTGAGATTTGATCAAAGGGAGTTTCATGAAGGAGACAACTAGATAGAGCTTTAAGGGATGGGTAGAAATTAACAGGTGAAGTAAGGGGGAAGAGAGTATTTCAGAAATAGATTACAATTGATCAAAAGCAGAGGTGGGAGAGCCCACAAGATACTAGAAGATCAAGCATTAGAATAGACGAGTTATGCAATATGAAATAGGGCTGGAAAAGTAAAGTGATACTAGATTGTGTCAAGCACTGAATACTGAATAAAAGAATAGGAACTTTCATCAGAAGGCAATAGGGAGCTAAGTATTCTCAGCCATTGCAGAAAGATATTCTCATCTTCGTTGATTATTTGCTTAATAGTTACATGGGAAGTTATGCTTGAAACACCAAAAATTTGCCAGAGACCACATTTGAAATTTGATGAATGGTCAAGTGGGAAACTGAGAATGTAATCCAGATAAAGAAACTGTGCCTTGAATATACCTGGCTAGCCTAATTCCAAATGGAGGAGATAGAAGTTGGAAGATCTGGGGAAAAAGTCACCTGATCTGATTTGGAACAGGCTATTTTGAAGATTGTGTGTGTGGTGGTGATGCAAATCATGACTGAATAAAATCAGGGAAATGTTAGTCAGGATTGTTTAGGTAGGTAGCCAATAACACCTAATGTGATCAAATAGGTCTTTTACACGCCATTCTAATTACCAGAAATATATGTATTTTCAATAGCTATTCTATCAAATTGAATGTCACAAGAAGGGAAAAAAGCTTGAGATCTGGCTTGTTTGGGAGGAGGAAAAGAGAGTTCAGGAATAAGAGCTAATAATTAATGTACTCAGATACAAGAATAATTATCATCATTTAGGGCTATGATACAACTAAGGCAAAACACTGAGCACTGCTTAACCAAGCTAGAAATGGTGATTTTTCAAAAAGCACACAAAAAGAAACACTAGGTCAAAAAAAGGTTCCCGGGGCAGCTAGGTGGCGCAGTGGATACAGCACCATCCCGGAAGTCAGGAGGACCTGAGTTCAAATCTGGTCTCAGACATGTAACAGCTGTGTGACCCTGGGCAAGTTACTTAACCCCAATTGCCTCAGCAAAAAAAAAAAAAAAGTTCCCAAGAGTTCTTTAAATACTGCCATCCAATATAGTCCTTGGACCTCAGCAATCTTCACTACTAAGATTGCAGGGGCTTTGAGATTCACTCTAACCAAGACTCAATCAATCCCTTTTACAGCCATGTTTAACCATTAGGTACTGCACCTCCCTCCTCTAATATTAGTGGATTTCTGAATTATGGATCTAAAGGGCAATTTTGGAGTCTTTACAACTGTTTAACATGTTTCCTCCTAAGCTTCTCTTAAGATTGATGGTCCCTTAAGGAATCTTACAATTGTTTCTAAACACTGGCTCTTCTTAGCATCTAAATAAGCATAACTTGTAGAGCCTAACAGCACTGCATAATGATGCAACTTGTTGAAGGATTTCACACCTACTCTTTTTTCAGGTATGTGATTATTACACATCATTACACAACTTTTAATCTTAGTCTAGACATATTACTACTAAATTATAGTTTCTTCTGTGGGACATCAATTTTAGGCAACAGTTACAAAAGATTAATATGGAAGGATAATTTAAGTCAAAATGAAAATGTATTAAGGACCTATAAGTCTTAGTTGAAACACCTTTTCTTCTCCCCTTCAATTTCAAATGCTTTTTCCTTATTTCAACAAATTTATTATAGGGATCTATAGTAAATCTAAAAAAAACAAAAAACCAACCAAAAGCTAATGCAAAAAACAAAAACAAAAATCAAGCAGAATTCAAATGAAGAAATGGAGGTGGTAGTCCACAGTTGTTACATATTATACATTTTCAGACTTTTTCAATACACTGTTCAATTGTGCTGATTTTTTTCCCTCTCTAAAAATATTATTTATAATTATATGGGATGGTTCTTTGGAAGGGGAAGAGGGAGACATGCTTTGGATAATTATGATGATCAAAGAAATAAAATACATCAATAAAAAACAAAAGAAAATCAACAGTTCAATTTGTCTCATGAGGGGATAAAAGTAAGTGCCACAACTCTACTTAACTACCTGAAAACTTCTGCCTGTACAGATTTGCATATTTACATTTAGAAATTGCAATTCTTAAATTTATAGCATTAGAGTTTGAAAAGATCTTTAAAACTACTTAGCCCAAAGACCTCATTTTGCAAGTCAGGTAACTTGAGACCCAGAAAAGGAATGTGACTTAACTAAAGTAAATTAAAGTAAAAAAAAGTGATTATAATAAAATTATGTAAAGATTAGGGAGAAAACTTCAACACCAGGCTTCTAACTTCCAGTCTAGAGCTCTTTTCTATTCATTAATTCAGAGCAATATTTCTATTTTTTTCCACTTCAGGCACATATTATTGACTTTTCCCTCAATAAAAGTAAAAAGCATGATAGTTTTTCAAAAAGCAAAACATAATTTAAAAAAAAAAAAGGATTGCAACACAGTATAAAACCTCAGAAAGTAGACATTTTGAAGCCTTGCCTCTTAATTTCAACCACCAAATAAATATTCTCTATAAACCTTTGCTTCTTCATTTTCAATACAGAAAATTTAATAAAATCCTTCTATGACCTGACACAATACACTTACATCTTTCTTAACCTGTTTCTCCTCTTGTAAAACAAGAGAATTGACCAGATAATCTCTATGGTCTCTTCCAACTCTAAATTATATGACCACAAGAATTTTGTTTAAAATAAATGATACAGTAAAAGCTGAACTCTTTTAAAGAAAGACTTTGTTTTTAAAAGAAAATAAAAGAATTGGGAGCACAGGCTAAGAGCAATATCCTGTTTCAGATTATTAGAAAATTAGATAGTACTAGATAAGAATGCTAGGCCTGTAGCCAGAAAAACCCGAGTTCAATATGGCTTTAAACATACTAGCTGTAACAATGGGAAAGTCACTTAACCTCTGTTTGCCTCATTTCCCTAACAGTAAAATAGGGATAAGCATCTAACTTTACACATAGTATTTTATATATATATATATACATATATATATATTTTTTTTGCTGAGGCAATTGGGGTTAAGTGACTTGCCCAGGGTCACACAGCTAGAGCATGTTAAGTGTCTGAGGTCAAATTTGAACTCAGGTCTTCCTGACTTCAGGGCTGGTGCTCTATCCACTGCACCACCTAGCTGCCCCTGTAGTTTCTTTCCTTACCTAAGATGTTTAACAAATGTTCTTTGAAGACTGAATGTGTAAATTACTTTGGATTTATATATTTTAAACAAATGTTTTAATTATCATCTGCAAACCTACCTCCCAGTTAATTTATTAAATTATTATGACCATACAGAATTTTACTTTCACAATGAACTCTAATTTTGGAAGCATGAGAAATAATATTTGGAAATCAAGAGCAATCCAAATTTAACTTAACATAACTAAATATACATTAGAGTATGTTTCAACCCCACCCCTTCACATTGCTAAACAAAACAATCTTCTTAGATACTGATATTATTATACCATTCTTTGTTCATTCACACACACCACTTCAGAAACTCTCCACTACCTATTAAAATATAAACTTCTTTTCCTGACTTTCTGGCCCTTCATTCTATCACTTGTCTTTCCACCTTTATTTTATCATATTACATTCCATACTAACTAAACTGCCCCTTTCAACTTTCATCTTAGCCATGCTGTTGTTCTTCTATCTCAAATACACAACTCTACCTTCTTCCACCCTCAACTATACCTGGTGAAATCCTTTCCTTTAAAACTCAGTTCAAATGTCATTTTTCTAGCTTAATGTGATCTTGCTCTCCTGGAATCTTAAGTCTAACATCAATCACTATTTGGAACTCTCCCTTGCAATGACACAATTAAAAATCTGAATATATTTCTTAACAGTGGGGGCTGTACTTTTAAAAATGAATCTATTCCAGCATTAAATTCCAGGACTTTCACAAAGTAAATGCTTCATGTTTAACTTGAACTAACATCTAACTGTAAATCTTCATATTCAATGTTCAGCTCAAAATTTTTCAGATAGAGACTTCCCAGAACTGTCTTTAGATAGGGGTAAAGGGTTGGAGAGAGGGAAAGGAAAAATAACGTCTAACAGACAAGGCTTCCTGGTTTATTTTCTGAATGGGATTAGTTGGGCAGGTACAGTGTTAAAAAATCAGTTTAAAAAGAAAAAAAAAAGAATTGTAAAGCAGATGCTATTTCCACTCATTACATAGAGTTATAAAAACAGAGAGCAAATAACGATAAGACAGGTCCCACCCCTGGGGAGTTTATGGCACAAGAACACCGACAAAGTACAGTAAACAAGAAAGCAGATTGGTGGATCCTCTCAGAAGACAGGGCAGGGAGAAGAGACAAACATTAATGCAGAAATATGTCTCAGGAGACCAAAGCATCTAACTAGCGACATAATACACACCTCCTAAATTTTGTTCCTTGAGATCCAACAATATAAAATAATTTTGAAGCTGGTACTAGGATTTCCCGGGTGTGTGTGTGTGTGTGTGTGTGTGTGTGTGTGTGTAGCAGTCTAATGCATATTGCCCTAGAAGAATGTTTATCAAGAAATTTCATATAATTGGAAATGCTAAGTTTGAAGAACTATCTTAGTACTGAATCACATCCTTTGTAATTCTCATCCCTAATAATGGCCTCAATTAAATGAATTAATAAAGGTCATGGAACTTCTATTATTTTAAATTACGAATACCTTTCAGAAATTATACCAACATGTACACAAAGCTACTGAAACACTTCAGAAAGTTTCTGCACTGTATATAGTCCAATCCTTTACTTTTATAGATCTACTAAAAAAGTGAAATGACTTGCATAAAGTTTTTTATTCAAGTGAGTAGGACTTGAGTGTCCAGCATTGCAGACTTGATTGTTAAGGTCAAGTATGTTTCCTAGGGTCATTTCCAATCCAGATGCTCCATAGAGCAAGAAGAATATATAGCTATACCTTGCCTGTCATTTCTCTCACATTAAAAACTGGGATGGACCTAGAATCTCCTAGTCCAACCCTCTCTTTTTAAAGATAAAGAAACTAGGGACAGCTAGGTGGTACAGTGGATAGAGCACCAGCCCTGAAGTCAGGAGGATCTGAGTTCAAGTCTGGTCTCAGACACTTAACATGCCCTAACTGTGTGACCCTGAGCAAGTCACAACCTCAATTGCCTGAGCAAAAAGCAAAAAAAAAAAAAAAAAAAAAAGATAAAGAAACTGAAGATTGGAAAGGTAAAATTATTCACTTTTTGTCTGTGCCATTTAGTATATACTACAATAGTTATAAGTACAATGTCTAAAAAACTCTAATCTGTTGGACAAATTCATAGAATATTTACATAACTGAAAAATTTTCTGTAATTTCCCCTTTATTTGAATAATATGATTCATACTTTAAGACTCAAAAGATTCACTTCTGGGGAGCTATTTTAGCAACTAGAAAATACTGCTACAAAAAAATTCTGAATAGCCCATCATTGCACACAATTAAAATTCGGAGCATTCACAACATTCATTTTTCTTAACAAACTAAAATTTATCTCAGAAAATCACCAAACCAGAAAAGTTATAGAAACAGACAGATATCTTCAAGATAGATTGGTTTTAAGAAGTAAGAATTCTAAAACTGCAACAAACATCTTTAAACTAGAAGATTAACCTTTACTTTAGAAAAGGCATAAATATTTTCGTTCACAGGAGAAATAATACTAACACAATTGTTTAAGAAAAAAGTTTGCCCACCATAGCAACAATTACTTGGTAAGTAACTTATATGTAGGATCTTAGAAAAAGCAGCAAAATGTCAGTCCTAACAGCATCTATAGACACTGAATCTTTCACTCTCAAACCTTTTTTTAAAAGGCCTAATAATCTTTGACCCCTAGAACATAAGAAATGACTACTCAACAGAGAAATTTGCTAGAATCTACCCTAGAGATTAAAAAATATAGGGAGGAAAAACAACCGCCTTTTATCCATAACGCAACTCAAATTCTTTCATTAGTGGGAATTTTGCCTTATTAATTTTAGAGAAATTTCCTTATCTGCAAGTGTGGTTAGCCCACATTTCCCACTATTAAGAAAAACAGACAAGTGATAAAATACTTTGTACTTTGGTAGCTTCATCTATCATTAGCATTCAAAAGCACTATTAATTCATTCTAAATACTCCTGTAAGGCAAAGATGGTAAACAATTTACTCAAGGTCACCCAGGAAACTAGTGATAGGCTAGGAACAAAAATCCTAGGACTTCTCATTTGAAGCTCATTTGTCCAATACTATCTTATCCAATACTAGGTAAAGTTACACCAGTTAATTTGCAAACCTGTGCGCTCATGTACATACACATATCGCTTTGGGACTATAACGGAAAACATATTGGGCCAGCTAGATGTTGCAGTGGATAGAGCACTAGCCCTAGGAGTCAAAAGGACCTGAGTTCAAATCCAGACACTTACCATTTACTAGCTGTGTGACCCTAGGCAAGCCACTTAACCCCAATTACCTCACATCAAAAAAAGAAAAAGAAAGTGGGGCTTTAATCCCTGATCTATCTACTAACTAGCTATGGGACCTTTGGCAACTCTCTCATCCATTTTCTTAAATTTACAAAATCTATTAAACGAGGGAACAAAATAAGATCTTTGCTTCTATGAAATTGTAAACAAAGATTGCATTACCTCCCTCTTTAATTAACTATCTAACAGAAATTCACACAAAAAAATTCTTAGATTATCTAATGACGGGTTCTTAACCTGTATTGGGCTACATTTAAAAAACATTCTGATAACTTATTTCAATGTGTTTCCTTTGTAATTCTATACATTCTTTTTATGCATATTCTTCTGAGGCTGTCCTTTGTCACTCTTGTCTCTCCAGCTCTCCTTCCACCCTCATCTCCAAACACCCCCCATTCAGTAAGATGAGAAAACTGGGGCCTTAAGTAAAGTGACTTGTTGAAGGTCATAGTGACTTCCCATTCCAAGTATTCTTTCAGTTAGTTACTTCCTTTCCTACAGCCCATTTTACTCAGGTTTAATCTCCCTCATTTCAGAACTTCCTACCTTAAAAACCTCACTACTTATTTTCACTTTTATAGAAGTTGGTTAAACTAAGACTAAAAAGCATTTCTTCAAACACTAAATAAACATTCTGCATAATCCAGCAGCTGTTAGGCCTGACTTAAATCTGGAATTGAAGGTGACCAAAAAAAAAAAAAAATCTATGGGCAATTTAAAGAGATCATACTCTTGGGATGTCAATACAAATGATATGGGTAGAAAATAGTAGGACCCTTCCTATAATCTCTCAAGTTTACCAAATTGGAAAAATATTACCACTGTACAGTTTTTATTTCTAAAAAATTGACAAACTGAATTGTAATCTTGATTTTGCTGATGGCATTTCTTTTGGGTTACATAAATCAATGGGGACAAAATGACAACATCTCTATAAGTTTCACATTAAACATAAATTTTTCCCCCCAGCAAGTCTACTATAGTAGACAGAATAAGAATAAACTATGATTTCTGAAAGTTCTGTCAAAAGAGAACTAAACTTTTATTTTTGCCTCATGTTGGTCTTTCTTTCCACCTTTGAACTGTGGTAAACATCAAAGAGCAGAGATTGTCTCATGCCAGCAGAATATTTTAAGTGTAAAGATGCTACCCAAGCATCCCTCAGCCAGGCACCTCAAAAGTTATTCTTTGTTGTCTTTGTTGTTATTCCCAACAAAAATTTTTTTCAGCTCTTATCTATTAAAGACTTGAAAGATGAGTTCTCAAAGGAATTCATTCTTTAACTAAAAGGAATATAAAAGGAAAAAGTAGGATATTAAGTTAAATCTTCAAACATGAAGGCAAAAGTGAAAACAAGGATTTATTCTGGAAGGTAGTGGGTAGCAAACAGGAGAACTAAAAATATCCTTGTGGAGAGTAATTAGTTACCAGCTGTTATCAGCCCTTAAGAAGCAAGAGAATCAACCATTGCTCATAAATGAATCCCTCACTCAACTTTGGGCCTCTTTTCCTTCCCTACCATCATTCCTTTACTAAAAAAATCCTAAACTAGGATTATTTATGACCTTGGGTAAAATCAGCTGCTCTGAGTGTCAATTTCTTCATCTGTAAAAGGAAGAGACTGTACTAGATTTCTTCCAACATTTTAAATTCTATTATTTTAAATTTGTTTTTAAGATAACTTGTTTCAGTGTAATTTGACTCTACCCAGTTGTCCAAACAGAAAACTTAAGAGACAATTCATTTTCCAAGTAAATATTTTACTACCCATCCCTATCCCGCCCCCACAAAAGATTATGAAGCCAAATCATCAAAGTTGGAACAAGCAAATCAATCCAGGTAAGCTGAAGGTGAAATTCTGGAATGGAGAAGATCAACAGCTACAAGTGCTTGGAGGTGTTTACAAGGACACTGGAGTCCAGGCCAAATTTTAACATTCAACTCCATGTTAGACTTGCCTGTCAAGTCAACTGATTTAAGAACAAACAGATCATAGAGCAAGTAGAAAAAACATTTGCAAGTCTTGGTTCTTCTCAAGTTCTTGGTCTCCATTTTATCCAAATGAAGGCTAAACCTATTAATAGCTATAAGTCCCATGAAATAAAGAAGCCAATTCCATTGAAAATATTTCCTTTGAGCCACCTGTTTCTTTCATCTTTTTCTTTTCTACAAAGTTCTCTCTCTACTCAAGAAGGCAACTTCACTTGACTGAACACTGTCCCCAACCACATAAGAGTATATTGTACACAGCTCCTCTGTCTAAATCCCATCATTTTTCTAGCCAAGAAATTGCTGATTCTCTTCTATCCCCTCCCCCTACATACTCCACAAAACCTTAACCCTAAACCTTCACATGTTCATCAGTAACAACCTTTACAACTCTAACCCTCGACATAGAGAGAGGCCACCAGACCTACTCTGAAAAGACCACTTTCCCTTATCTTTCCTGGCCTAAACCCAGTCTCCAAATCATCTCTCCAACTACAACCCCACCCATCCTTCCCAATCCCTCCCATCACGGTCCCCAAGTCTCGACAGACCCCATTCCTGGACTTCCCTCCAATTAACCCTCTGCCTTCAAATGATCAGTAACCCCACCTCAAAGGTCTCCATAGGACCCCCCCCCTTCATCTCCTGCAACACCATCCCTCTCCCCACCTCCCTCTTCAGCTGCCCCTCCCTCCCGCCCCACCCTAGTCTCCTCCCCTTTCCTTCCAGGCTGTCTCCCCCTCCCAGCCTCTCTACATCGAGGGGCTCCCCAGCCCCCTTCTACTCCACCCTAACACACTTTCAGATTTCCCTTTTCCCCTTTCCGAAAGACTGCTCCTCATTCCCCGTGATATCTCCGTCCGCTACCTCGGCTCCAGTGGGCCCCCCAAAAGGCGGCCCCTAAGGCTGCCGCCCCCCCTCCGGGGGGGGAGCAAAGTAAAGGCGGCAGGCCCTCTAGGAGCAATTCGGAGAAGTCAGCTGAGGAGCGGACTCCATTCCTCTAATCCGAACCCACACTCCCAACCCCCCGCTCGCCCACTCCGCTTTACCTGTGGTGGTGGTGGTGGCGGCGGCGGCGGCCGCTCTCCCCTCTCCTCACACAGACAATATGGCGGCGGCGGAGGAGGAGACACACGGCTGGGCCGCCAGCCGCAGGGACCAGAGCGAGGCTGCAGCCACCGCTGCCGGAAGCGGAACCCCGCCCCTTCCAAGCCGCCCGCCCTCCTGCAGAGAGGCGGGGAGGAGGGGTGGGACCGCTTCCGGCTCCGCCCCTAGTTGAGGCTAAGTGAACGCTGCCATATTGGGTCATACTATATATTGTTTCGGGGGGGGTGGGGTCCGTGCTCTCAGACGACATGGCGAAACAAGAGAAGTACTTGGGGCAAAGTATGAGAAGGAAGTATATGAAACTAGTTTACATTATTCTCTTTATAGCGTTCCTCGAATAGCGCATAAGAAGGAAATCAAGTTAAGTTCCCTGTCCCTCGTCTTCGTCCTTGGTTCGGCCTAAACTAAGATGGATGGAGGTCACTACGGCTTCCTCCCATACTCAAATCAGCTGCGGAAACTCATCCAGGCTGCAACTCCGCCTCCTTAGGAAATAGCATCCCGACCTCCAGAGTTTGTGGCAAAGCATTCTGGGAGTTGTAGTCTCCCCGCGCCGCCTCGGAAAGCTTTAGGGTTAGCTTTAAGGTTCATTTGTGGTGTTCTCCGTTTCAAAACTCTACTCTCTGAGAGAGGATGCAAAACGTTGTGAGGATAAAGGTTAGGGTAAGTGACGTCGCTAGCCCGGTGCTGACGTCACGGTTTGGGGGGTTGCACTGCATTCTCTCTTGACACCTCCTGGGGTTGTCACCATGGGGTTGGTAGGTGTGAAGACAAGGCGGCACCGCTGTCTCCCAAGGGTTATTTAGGGATCTTGAGAACTTCTCAGCGGAGACTCCAGATTAGAGGTTGGGTCAAAGTTGTCAGGGAGAGGCGATGGGAAAGAAGGATTTAGAGAATTTGATGTTGTCTTTTTTCTTCTCCACTTTACCAATTATGAGATACACCTTGTCTTTTTCAATTCAGCAGCCATTAAACACCTGGGTCAGAGCCTATGCTGGCTATGGGAAGTATAGCTAGATACGATACTTATTGATCTCTGCCTTCATGAAGCTGAGTGTCTAGCGCGCAAGTAGTTAACATATAAGGTCAATGTAAGACCAAACAAAAGGTGATACATAAGAGGCCCAGATTATAATAAACTCACATTGATAGATTATCTCTTTAGAATTTCATAATTTTTCTCTTTCTTGGTTCTTCTACATGTCTGACTATTTCTTCTTTGCTAGATCTTCTTCCAAGTCATCCCCATTAACTCTGGGTATCTAACGGGATCCTCCATAGACATGGCAAATTCAAGGAGTCCAAAATAGAACTCATCTTTCTACCTAAACTGTCTTCTCTTGCCGATTTCCCAATTTCTGTCCAAGCTACTACCATCCTTCCATTCTACTCCTGAATTTGTACTCATCCCATTACTCAACCTGTTGCCTCTTGCCATTTCTATCTTCACAACTTCCTTCTTAGAAGTCCCCTTCTATCTACTTCCATAGCTGCCAATATAACGAATGCTCTCAATCAACCCCCTTTAAGGTTTTCTTGACAAAGGTATGAGTCATCTGCTATTTCCTTTTTTTGGTCTTTTTTAAGATGAGGAACAGACTTGCATAGGGTCACATAGCTAGGCAGTATTTGAGGCCAGATTTAAAGTCAGGTTTTCCTTAATTCAGGTCTCAATGCTCTATCCATTGAATCACCTCGATGTCCTAGTTGCTTATCATCTCATGATTGGGACAAATGAATCAACCTTCTGGTTGATTTTCTTGCTTCTTATCTCTCCTCAAGCAATCTATTTTCTACTCAAATGCCAAAGAGATCTTCCTTTGTTGTAGGCTTAGTCATATTACACAAACTCTTGCCCTCTCAACTCAATAAACTCTATTGGTTTCCTGTTATCTCTCTTTTTTTTTTTTTGCTTTTTGCTGAGGCAATTGGGGTTAAGTGACTTGCCCAGGGTCACACAGCTAGGAAGTGTCTGAGACCAGATTTGAACTCAGGTCCTCCTGACTTCAGGGCTGGTGCTCTATCCACGGCACCACCTAGCTGCCCCCGGTTTCCTGTTATCTCCAGGATCAAATATAAAGTCCTGTTTGACATTTAAAACTCTTCACAACCTGGCACCTTCCTACCTTATTTTGCCACTCTTACATTGAATTCCCCTCAGTTACATACAATTTAATGACACTGGCCTTATTTCTGTTCTGTCTTTCTTTTCACTGGCTGCTGGTTACACCCTTCTCCCTTGCTGGAAATGCAGCCTCTTCATATCCAACTCCTAGCTTCTCTGATTTCCTTACAGTCAGCTCAAATGCCATCTTCTATAAGAGACCTTTCTTAGTCCCTCTCACTGCTAGGACTTTCTTATAAGATTGCCTTCCATATATTCTCTATATCTCTTATATGTACATAGTTGTTTGTATGTTATAAGTTCCTTAAGGAAAGAGATATTTTTTCCCCCTTTCTTTGTATCTCTACCACACAGCAGAATGCCTGGTATATATTAAACTCTTACTAAATATTTGTGACTGACAGCCTCCTAATCTACATTGAGGTTTCAACCAATCTGTTCAATATCATCTTACTCTATTCCCTTCTCTTTGTGTTCCAGTCACAGTATCACAGGCTTAGAGCCATAAGAGACCTCAGAAACTGTCTTAATCTAACCACCTGATTTTACAGATGAGGAAACTAAAGCCTCACAAGGTCACAAGTGCCAGAACCAGAATTTGAACCATGGTTCCCTGACCACAAATATATTACTTTTCCTAGGATAGTTCTGCCCTCTAAACAGGGAGAATTACAAGGAGGCTTCATAAAAGAGATAGTACTTGCTTTTACTTACTGTGGCCATGGTGGATAGAATTTTCTTTCTTATAAAACCTGTGGAAATTCCTTCCACACCTAGTTCCATCTCTTTTACCTAGGACCATCTGTTTTATGAAGCCTCCTTAACCCTCTTCCTCCTGCCACCTGATGTTTATTTTCCCAAATTGCTTGTGACACTTGGACATCTCAGTCCTAGTTATTTGAATGCTTGGGCTCCTCCCCTTAACTCCAACCCCTCCCTGCACCTCATTAGTTTATAGTCTGATTATTTCATTGCTATAGGAAACTCCAGATGAGGAAATTCTCTACCATGACAAATCAGTACCTAGTCTGCAATTTATAGCCAGTATATATCCAAAGTAGGGCTTGAACCCAGGTCTATCTGATTCTGAAATTATTGCTCTATCATATATAGGTGTGTGCGTATGGAGAAGTAATATTGGGAGAGCAATTTTACTATATGTGAAGAATTCACAAGACATATTTATCATAGTCACAAAAGGATGTCTTGTATTACATAAAATAACTCATGGGCTAAAGCAAATCTGACAATAATATATGATTGGGGGGCAGCTAGGTGGCGCAGTGGATAGAGTACCAGCCCTGAAGTCAGGAGGACCTGAGTTCAAATTTGGTCTCAGACACGTCCTAGCTGTGTGACCCTGGACAAGTCACTTAACCCCAATTGCCTCAACAAAACAAAAAACAAACAAATAAAAAAAGACAATAATATCCGATTAAGCCACATGTTCTGAGTGATGTGGATTTTTTAAATTGTAGGGAAGAAAGGGAGGGAAGTAAGGGCAGGGGCTAAGCAGTAAAGAAGTTGGGGAGGAGCTAGGAAAGGGCCAGGAAGGGGTCTAATCTAGCACTTCTAGGTGACCAGGCATACCATGAGACTGGACAAAGTAGAATATGCTTTTGAGATATGTAAACAAGACTGTCCTAGTTCTGTGACAACAGAAGCAGGATGGATAGATTAAAGTTCCTGTTCTATATCATATGTGTATATATATATATGTATTTATACTTATATTTGTTATAATGGATACTATATATTATTACACATATAAGTACATATCTATATATTAAATACTAGTAGCTGGGATTGTCAAGAAAGGTCTCCCAGAGGAGATAGCTCTTGATCTGATCTTTGAAGGACTCTTGGAATTCTAAGAGTCTGAGGTTAGGAGAGTGTCTTCTAGGTAAAGGAGATAGTGAATGCAAAGGCTTGGGAGATTCTAGTAAGGAATAGCTGTTGGGCTGATAGAGTTTATCAATAAAGCAGGAAAAGTCAACTGGTACTTAAATAGTTGTGAAAGATTTTAAATTCCAAATACAGTATTTGAGAAAAGTACAACATTTAGAAGACTGTTTCTACCTATTTAGAATTAAGGGGTGTGTGAGAGAGAGAGTAGGCATGTTGTGGATGAGTATTATGTAGATTATAAAATTCAGCTCAGTAAACATTTTTAGTATGGTGAAATTTAGTCACGGAAGGATCCCTCTTTTCTGTAGCTTAACTTTTACTAGAGAAATTGTTTTTTTTTTAAATAAGAACTCTTAATTTTATCTAAACTTCTCACAACTTCTGTTGTGGAAACTTTTGATAATTTTTAATCTCTCTTCTCCCCCATCCACAATGTCCATCAATGTAAACTAGCAACTCTAGTCTTAGAGAGTTGTTTGCAAACAATGAGAAATTAAGTAACTCATGAAGTCAATAGTAATTAAATTGGAGAAAGGTCCTGTACTCAGTCATGCCTAGTAGAAGGCTTTCTCTCTATCTTTTTGCTCTCAAAGTTCTTCTCCAGTGGAGAAAATAGATCATACATTGCAAATGATGCTAATAAGTGATTAAGATATCTATATCTCTTGATACTCAGAGATCCCAGAAGTTTTGCTATTTCCTTCTTCTGCTCCTTTTACAGATGAAGAAACTAAGGCAAACCAGGTTAAATGACTTGCCAGAATTATACCACTAATAAGTGTGAAGCCAGATTTAAATTCATGGCAATGAATTTTCCTGGTTCTGCCCAGTGTTCTATGCACTATGGTGCCACCTAGCTGCCCCTCACAGCTCCCACTAATTGATATATACCAGAAGGTAGCAGAAAAGGGGAGGGGAAGGTTCAATATATACCAAAATATGCATAATAATACTTCTTGTGGTAGCAAAGAATTGGAAATAAAGTGGTTATACATTGATTGGGAAACTACTAATTAAACACAATCAAATATGATTTTGCATTAAAGGATAATTAGGAAGAATTTAGAGAAGCATGAGAAGAGTTATATGAACTGATGGAAAGCAAAGTAAGCAGAACGGAGAAAATAATGATTACAATGGAAATGAAAAGGACATAAAATTGAAATAAAATGCTTTGGAATTATAATGACCAATTTTGTCCCTGGAGGAGAATTGGGGAAATGACTCTCCCTTCATAATCAATGTTGAGGAGGCTATGATTATGGAATATTGCACATGCTATCAGATGCATTAAATATATTGGACTATGTTTGCCCCCTTCTAACTCTGTTACTAGAGATTGCTAAATAAGTGTGGGAATGTAAGGGGAATGAATATATTTGGAAATGAATGTGATGTTAAAAGCATCAATAAAAAAGGGGAAGAGGGGAAATTGCTCACTTGTACATGCACTTTACAATTTACTATTAGCTTATCTCATTGCAGTTTTGTGGAGTAAGAAGAGTATCTCTTCCCTTCTTCCCCATCCCTCCCTCCTCCCCCAGTCCCCTTACCCAGTTGGGATGAAGAGGCTTAGCTTCAGAGACAAATGATTTTCCCCAGGGTATAGGTCTAGTCAGTAGAAAAGTCAATATTCTATACTTCCTATATACTTTCCTTTGCAACAACAACAACAAAAACCTTATCACCTTCTCCCCAAAGCTGAATAAAAGCTTCCCTATTGCTCTCTGCCTTGAGTTTCCATCCATTCTGGCTTTCAGGAGCTGGCCAAGTCACTCTCAGAAACCCTGGACTCCTGCAAGATCTAGGTAAGCATCATCTTTTACAAGAGACCTTTCTCCCCTGCTACTATATCTCCCTCTCCAAAGTTACTGCCCATTTTATTTTTTATAAATCTTGTATGTTTATCTGCGTGTTGTTTCTCCCTCTGGAATGGAAGGACGGAGACTGGTTTTTGTTTTTGTTTTTTGTTTTTGCCTCCCCAGGGCTTAGCCCAGTGCCTGACTTCTATCATCAAATAAATGCTTATTGCTTGGTTTACTTATTAATATCACATTATAAGTTTTAAAAGAAACTTTCTTTTTCTTATATCATCATAGTTATTCCAAGTATGTTTCCTCTTGCCAGAGAACCATTCCATATAACAAATAATAATTTTAGAAAGGGAAAAACTTTAACACGATTAACAATGATGGTGAATAGGGTATAGTAAGATTCCCCTGTATCAAGTAACCAAAATTATGGGGTTACTCATCAAAATTGTAGTACAGGGTATTACTGGAAAATATATTGGGGTTACAGGGGTATCACAAGATGCCTCAAAATAATTTTTAGGCTTAGACCTTCTCCAAACCAAGAAGAAAAGATTTTATTAAGCTAATAGTGGTCTAAATCCATAAGAATTTTTAGCAAGGAAAAGGGGTTTTGTCAATTAACAAGGGGAAAGATAGAAGATAAGTTCCCTAGAGGAACCCACAATTAACCAGGAATAAAATGTCATTAAGAGGAATATTCCATTAAGGCATGAAAGTAGGGGATTATGCCATTGGCTACTGGGCTAACTACACAAAGGAATTAGGGTCCTATCAGGCATTAAATATTAGCAATTGGATTAAGCCCCCAAAAGATTTATCAAGTGAATTACAGTAAAATAGGTCTTTTTTAAGGGGAAATATAACCTGGGTAGGGGGAGGGAGACAAACAGTATTAACACCATAACTAGATTTTCTGACTGGATAATTGTGGAGTTACAATGATTTATATCAATGCAAAGAATTCAGCTAGAATTCTATCAGAGACCTCTTCCTGTAGTGGGGCTGCAATAAAGGTCCACTTAAATAAAAGGTCTAATCAAAATCAAAAGATTCATTTATAATCCTATCAGTGCTTCTCTCTGCTTGCCTCAAGGAGTAGATGGGCTTCCAGTAATTCTGGCCCATCTCTCAGTCAAAACCCATCAGCTACCTAGTAGCTTATTAACAATACATTGAAAAAATCTGAAATCCTGTCCAATGTGTATCATTGTGGACCTCCCATTTTCATTAAGGTGTGGACTAGAGGTGTCTTCTCAAATCTCCTCATTTGAGTTCTGTTAGATCTTTAAATTGTTACATTTACTTTTGATTTTTTTTTGGCATTTAATTCTTTCTATTAATATGGCTCTGTTTACTTCACTCTGCATCAGTTCATAGATCTGTTCTTGCTTTTCTTTATCACATACACCATTTCTTACAGTATATAGTAACATTACATCACATTCATGTACCACAATTGATGATGGCTACTTTGTTTCTATTTCTTAGCTGTCAACAACAACAACAACAACAACAACAACAAAAAAGCTGCTACAAATATTTTGGAATACATGAGGACTTTCTTTTTCTCTTATTTCTTTTTCTTTTTTAATCAATGGCTTCCTTGGAATATAAGTTCTTTAATAATGGAATCTCTGGTTTTGAATATGGATATTTTGGGCATTTTATTTGCATAATTCTAAATTGCTTTCCTAAATGGTTGTACCATTTCAGAGCTCCACCAGCAATATATTAGAATGCCTCTCTTTCCACAAGCTCTCCAATATTGACTTGTCATGTGTTGTTGTTATTGCCAATTTTCAGGGTGTGACTTCAGGGTTCTTTTGATTTGCATTTCTCTTATTAGTGATTTAGAGCATTTTTTCATCTGGTTGCTCATAGCTAGGTTGTACCAACATAATAAAAATTACAATACTTCCAAACAATTTATATTTTCAAGGCTATACAAAGGAGATACTTTTTAGAACTTGATAAAGTAATAATAGAATTCATTTGGACAAAGATCTAGAATACTAAGGGAAATGATGAAAAGGAGGGATAAAAGATGAATAGCATGTCTAGACCTCCAACCACATTATAAAGTAGTATTAAACCCATTGAAGCCATCTGGTATTTTTTCTTTCTTCATCAATTTATGTAAATCTTTCCATGCTTCTTTGTATTCATAACATACAACATTTTTTACAGGATAGTAATATTCCATTACATGCTTGTACCACAATTTGTTTAGTCATTTCCTGATCAATTCTCATGTGTTTTGTATAGCTTTTAAATAATAATTATAGGGTCAAGATTTTTCATGTATAAATTTTTCTTGGCTGCCATTTTTCCCCTTTTTCTTTGCATAATCCTGTCATCATTAGGCACTAGGTAAAATTAGGAAGTATGGATATTTCTCGCTCAAGCTATTTAACATAAAACCCAACTTCCTATGATTCCAGTATCATGTTTAGAGGAGACATTTAGAAAGAGAGTATGGGGAAGAAGAGTGATTTTCAATGTGTGTGGGTTGGGGAGGAGAACCTTGATGTTTGGATCTGATTGGGAATTGCCCATGTTGCTGGACTGGAGCATGATAGTGGTGAGACCAGTTCCTCCTTTTCCTATAAGATTTTGAAAGTAGAGCTCTAAAGAATGCTTTCAGGGTGTGCCTGGGAAATACCAGGTTTAGAACAGTAGGTGGAAGAGCTGAGATTTCAGGCTTCTCTAGAAGCATTGCTTGCTAGTTGGGAACTTTTGAATCAAGATTTTAAATTTGTTTTTCATAGTCAAAAAGAAAATACAATAAAGTCCATATTGTAAATTCTGCCCAAATTAGACTTCTAATTTACTTTGTAAATTCCAAATATAGTTCAGTGAAAATGTATTTTTATTTGCATATATGAGTGATCCTTTCTGATCACGTGAAGTTTTGAAAGCGATTGGAATCTTGGAGGCTGAATCCTGACAGATTTGTGAGATATTATCGATCTTTATAGACCTAGTTAGAAATCTGGTCTGAAGTGCTAAGAGTATGGGAGTTGAGAGATCTAGGCAAGTTTTG
The DNA here is from genome assembly GCA_023553655.1 of Myrmecobius fasciatus. NCBI lineage: Eukaryota > Metazoa > Chordata > Mammalia > Dasyuromorphia > Myrmecobiidae > Myrmecobius > Myrmecobius fasciatus. Next base: position 487,611 of record JAJPUD010001101.1, read on the forward strand.
TCCATTCACATGAAAGAGAATTTTAAAGGGAAAGAAGCTGGGTCCTGCTCTTACAAATTCAGTAATTCAAGAGTAATTTAGAGCGTGGAGCTCCATCTTGTGGTTTAACAAGACATAGCACACTAAATAGCCCTTGCCCCCAAGATCTTAAGCCCCGCTAAAGCAGGAGTTCTTCTTGTGTATGGAATCACACCTCACTCTTCCGGATTTCCTAAGAACATTCAGAAAACGATCAAAGTTTTAAACTCTGTCTCTCTTAGGAAACTTGGTTTGAAGGTGGTAGCACTAAATAGCATATAATCTTCAGCTAAGAACCTATATTTTCCTCATGGTATTTGTCCTCTTTTTTACATTTTGCCTTAAGTGATATATTCTCCCCTAATTCCTTACTTCCTCTGCAAACTTCTTCCAATTGGAACTGGGGACCTTAGACCCCATTGCCTGGGATTGTGAAACCTGGGTTTTATAACAGTCTACTGGGGAAGAAACCATCATTAACTTTCTGTCATTTCACTTCTTTGGGGGAAAAAAGAGGCAAAAAGTGACCACTGCCTCCTTCAAGCATAATATCTAACAGCAAGAAAGAATCTTAGTGGACATGGCTCTCTTCAACAATGAAATGTTTCAAACCACCTCCAATTGTTCACTGAAGAGAGCCATATACACCCAGAGAGAGGGATGCGAAATGTGGACCACAACATAACATTCTCATACTCCTTGATTGATGTTTGCTTACATTGTGTTTCCTTTATCTGATATATCGTTTGTGTGGATAAGATTTTTCTTGCACACCAATGATAAGTTTGGAAGTATGTATACATATATTCGATTTGCCAATATTTTAACGTGATTAACATGTAGTGGATATCCTGCCATCTAGGGGGAGGGGTGGGGAGTTGGGGGGAAAAATTTGTGGCGGAAAACTATGTAAGGGTTATTGTTGAGAAATTACCCACACATATGTTATTCAAATAAAATAAAAATAAAAAAAAAATAAAAAAAAAAAAGAAAGAATCTTAGAACACAGAATACAGAATACCATAGCTGAAATGGATCTGGAAACACAGAATGCTGAGGGGAACTTAGAAGATAAAATGGTAGTACTGGAAAGGATCATTGGACATAAAATGTCAGATTTGGAAAGAATATAAAATGTGATCATACATTTTACAGAGAAGGAAATTAAGGTCCTAGAGAAGGGAAGTAAACTGATGCAGAGCCAGAACTTGAACCTACAACTACAAATTCTCAGGTCAGGGCTCTTTTTCCTTTGTATGCTGTCTCCCCAGTGTACCCTTATGTAGCTGACTAAAGGGAATCGAAGGACTAGCTACATTGGATGGCCCCAAAGTCTTAGTTTTAGGTTATTATAGCTATTATATCTTATATCATAGTTTATATTATTATATCACATTTCTTTTATGGCTATGTATTATAGCTTATAGCTATTATAGTTATAACTGAAAACTTGTATATTATTATACTATGGCAGTTATTATAGCTATAAGCTATAATTGCTATTATAATTTAAGGCTGCACTAAGACAACCTATATAAGTGGTTCAGGTCTATGATAGATCCTCCAGGTTTATAAGAACCCAGTTATGAATATAAGGGAGGAAGAAGAGGGAAAGGAAGAGGAGAGGGAAGAGGAGGAAGAAAGGAAGGAGGAAGAAGAAGAGGTCTCCCTAACTTACCATTGCCCATTAAAAAAAGGAATGCTAAGGTCAGCTAGGTGACAAAGTAGATGAAGTGCAAGCCTTGGAGTCAGGAGGACCTGAATTCAAATGTGACCCCAGATACTTGATTCATACTAGCTGTCTGACTCCAGGGAAGTCACTTAACCCAATTGCCACACACACACAGAAAGGAAGGAAGAAAGGAAGGAAGGAAGAAAGGAAGGGAGGGATGAAGGAAGGAAAGAAAGAAGAAAACAAGGAAGGAAGGGAGGAAAGAAGGGAGGGAGGGAGGAAGAAAGAAAGAAAAAGAAAACAGAAGAGGAATGCTAGAAACATTTTGGTGCCAGTGGTAGACATTTGGTCTCTTTCCTTATTAGCTGGGGCTGTCATGGATGTGTCTGGGGGAAGTGACCTTCTGTATAGTCTTAGCATAGGTGCAATAAACTAGTGATGTCAAACTCCTTGCATGCTGCAATGGAATTTGTGAGCCAGATGTTTGACATCTCTGTAGTAGGTCTAAAACAATTTTTGTTAGTAGATAAGGATGTCCCATTCCTTGGAAGACTAGTCCCATCCTTCCCTGTACAAACACATATCTAGAATCATCAAACTATAAAATACTGATGCTGACAGGGTGAGTTATTACTTGAGACACAGAATATTAGAATTAGAAGAGGCTGTGGAACATAGACGATCAAAGATGAAAGGAATTTGGGAAGGTAGTATGATGTTACAGAAATTCAAGGCATTTGATCCTGGGTCCTAACTCTGTTAATTCTTGGGATAGTCATTTAGCTTGTCTGTCTCTAAGTTCTAAGCTTTTCCCTCTACAATTTGTGCAAGGGTATACTGGTAAAATGTTTAATAACAGTTTCCTTGGGAAAAAATTCTCAGTACACATTTTAAAATTTAATCTGCATTATTAACATTTTTTTATCACTTTTAGACAATTAAAGCTAATTTGTTCTTCAGTTGCTTTAGTTGTGTCCAACTCTTTGTAATCTCATTTGGAGTTTTCTTGGCAAAGATACTAGAATGGTTTGCTATTTCCTTCTTCAGTTCATTTTTCAGATGAAAAAACAAAACTAACAGAGTTAAGTGATGTTTGAGGTTGAATTTAAATTCAGGTCTTTCTGACTTCAGACCCAGAACTCTGTCCACTGTGCCACCTAGCTGCTCCTCAACAAAATAAAATCAAGCCTTGTTTTTGCCAATTTCCAGTGTACATGTTCACAGTGAAAAATCTAATAGTTGCTCTTGAGAACCTTTGTCTCTGGGAATCAGTTTCCTTATATTTAAAAGGAGAGGGTTGGGCTAGATATCTCTAAAGTCCCTTCCATGTACAGTATGATCTAGGATCTTATAATCTGATACCATCATGTTTAAAGTTTATCCTTGTAAAAATGCAATTTCACATTAGAGTCACCAGGTGGCGATTTGGGGCTATAATTGAATCTCAGGCTGGGATTTAGGGTATGGAATTTAAGTTATGAAATAGACAGGGGCAGAAGAGAACTTTTGAGGTGTCTAGGTTTGAGGAGGTGGTAGAAGTTACACTACAGGCTCCCCTTTTTTTGGATTGATGATTACAATTGATGCTCTTTTGGTTATGAGGATCTGGAAGCTTAGCTAGTCTTATAAGGATGAGGGAAATTGAAATCCATGAAGGAGCAAAATCCCACAGTAGGGAATGAATGTCTCAGGCCTCAGGATATAGTAAATCAGCAGAGGATGATTAAATGTAGATGGAGCGTGGAGAAACACTTTGCTTGTCTGGACTGGATCTATTTGGTCTCCTCTACCTCCTCACTATAAATGAACTGTGCCAGGAAAGAGAAGGGGTCTCTGAAATTTATTCTCCTCCTCCTTTATCCTAACTGTGCAGAATGAAGTCAGCAACCAATTTTAATCAGACAGATTCTGTACCACTTTCTACAAGAAACCTTTCCTGATTCCTGTAATTGCTAGTGCCCTTCCTCCCAAAGTTAACTTGTATTTAATGAGTTTTCACATATTCTCTTTAAATTTATCCACATGTAATTATATATGTAAATATACATGTACATACATTGGTGTACCTTTAGAATATAAACTCTTTGAGAATAAGGATTATTTCTCCAGTACTTTACAGTATTTGGTACATCTTGTTGTTGCTTCATAAATGCTTGTTAGGTCATTGATTTAACGTTATGAACTTTTTAGCCTGAGCTAGATGCTAACTCAGCTGGACTAGTGAAATTCAATGATGTTTTTTTCCACTGTATTATATAGTGGAAAGAAATATAGTTTTTGAGTTAAAGGAACTGACTTTGGGTTTAACCTCTGCATCCTAATCAAGAAATCAGCGAATTTTCATTAATAATTAGTTATTTAACTTAATTAATAACTAATTAATACTTATTAATTAAATCAACAAATATTTATTAAGTGGTAAGTATATGCCAAGCCCTGGGTATTCAGAGACAGAAATGAAATAATCCCCACCCTCAAGAAAATTACATTTTATCATGTTTAAATATGTAATTATATTCAAAATAGGTAAAAATTATTTTTGTCTGATGGGAGACTTTAGGAGCTGTAGGGAGGGGGGAATAAGAAAAAGTTTCATATAGAATATGTTCCTTGAGCTAAATCTTGAGTGAATTTTAAGAAATGAAGGTGAGGAGTCAAAGCGTTCTAGGTATGAGGGACAGCAAATGAAAATAGAAATGAGAGATCAGGTGATATATTTGTATAATTCTTAAGATGAGTTTGCCCTGACCAAAGATCCTGGTAAATTGAATAAGGTGGAATAAGATTGGAAGGCTGGATTGGGGGACAACTTGTGAAAGGTTTTAGGTGCCAAACTAAAAAAAGGGTTAGTTTTTTATACTAGAGTTAATAGGGCTCTTTCCCACAGTGGATATTGTGAGCAAAGTACTTTGCAAATCTTAAAAAGTACAATAAAAATAGTCGTCAGTATTATTCTTCCCATACATCAGGGCTTTGAGATTAGTTCAAGGAAATGACCTCCCTCTGGAATTTGTGAAATTGTAGATTTTAGTGAGAAGAATTTGGGGGTCTCTAAGGTAGGAGGAACAAGTCTAAATGTGTTTATGTGGAAGTGGGGGCAGAGTTCTGAAAGGCCTAATGGAGAAGGGGTGGTGGCTTCTGGGAAGTGAGCCAGGAAGGTCTGGGGCAGGGGTAGGGAGGTAAGGGGGTGGGGGGTGGAGAAAAATGGGAGTGATCTTTGGACAACGCTGCTTTGCAAAGCAGGGAAGTGAAGAGATAACTGAAAAGGGTGGGGAGGCACACCAGGGGCAGCTGGGGGAGAAGATAAAGCCAGAAAGGGATGTTACCAGGGCCAAGAGAAGCCGTCCCTGGTTTGCCACGTGGGTGGAAAGGAAGAGATGAGGGGAGAAGGAAGAAGCAGCTGTTGGGGAAGTTAACAGAGCCAAAAACCCAAAGAACGAGAGATCTCCAGGTGGGCTTGGGTCCAGGTCAGGTGACACTATCTATTCCCTTGGGCAGTAACCCCAAATGTCTGACTTTTCGCCCTATCCTGCCTTTACTTTGTCACTGCTTAAGAGAGGAGAACCCCTGGCCCAAGAAGTCAAATGGATAAGGGCTTTCATTAATTCCACACACAAATGCCTCATGAGGAACTGTGATTAAAAAGATGAACATAATACAGATTACAGTCTAATTGGAGTGGGAGGAATGGAGAAGTTAGGTCATAAATGCAAAGAAGAGGGTCAGGCTCTGAAAAATTTGAGGAGTGATGTTTCCTTTTACCTCAGAAGAAGGGATGTTATCAGGCCTTCGTGGAGTGGCACTTGAGTTAGACTTTAAAGAGTGAGAGGTTCTTTAAAAAATAGAAATGTGATGGAGAAAATAACTTAGGAAAAGGAAGAGCAAGGGATAGGGTGGTCCAGTCATCACCAAAGGCAGAGATAGGATAAAAGAGAATGAGAATTGGTATCAGATTGGTCTACTTTGCCTGGAACATAGAATACACAAAGCAGAGTAATATAAGACAAGGCTAGAAACAGATTGTAGAGAACTTTGAATAACTTTATCAGGACTATATACTTTGTTTAGTCAGCAAAGTGGATAAAACTTTAGAGTGTAATATAAATTCAGATATTAATATTAATTATAATTATAATAAAGTAATAAAATGCCATTCATCACAAAGAATGATATAGCATTCATAATTATATTAAGTGATATTTATGTAACACTTTAAGATTTGCAAAGTTTGGGGAAGCAGGAGAACCTGAGTTCAAATGTGGCCTTAGACACAACACTTCCTGGCTGTATGACTGACCCTGGGCAAGTCACTTAATCCCAAATTGTCTTAGCAAAAAACAACAACAACAAGATTTACAAAGTTCTTTCTTTACAACAATTCTATGAGGTAGGTATTTAAAATATTGTTATTTCTATTTTATAGACAGAGAATTAATTTCACAAAGGTTAGCAACCCTACCATCTTCTCAAGTTCTTCTATTAAATCTCACTTCCAGTCTAGTTCCTAGAAAAAGGTGTCTATGTTCCCTTTCTTCTCCCCTACTTCTTCTCTCATTCAGTTCTGTGATATCTGTTCCCATATTCTTCATTCAACTGTAACTGCTCTTTCCAGAGTGATCTGTGATTTTTTAGTTGACAAATCAATGGCCTTTTATCAGCCCTCCTTCTTGTCCTCTTTGTAGCATTTGGTCCTATTCACCTTCTCTTTCTGAATATTCTTCTCTTTGGGTTTTTGTGACACTGTTTTCTCTTATTTCTATTTTTCTTTTTAGTTTCCTTTGCTAGATCATCATTTATATCAAGGTCCCTAATAGGGGGACCTTAAGCTGTTGTCCTGAGTCTGTCTGTCTGTCTGTCTGTCTTTCCTTTCTCTTTTTTCCTTCCCTCCCAAACTTATCAGTTCTCAAGTTCAATTACTACCTCTCTGCAAAGGACTGGAAGTCCTTCTATATTACCAGTCCTCTCTCTTGAGCTTCAATAAAAATCACCAACTTCCTACTTTTCCAACTAAAAGTCTTTGTAGGTATCTCAAACTCAATATAGCTAGCTTCATATTTGGGCAAAAAAAAAAAATCTCCAAATCCCCTGAAGTTGATGCAAACATTTATATTCACACTATTTTAAATCAAACTTATGCCAAATATGGTTATTAGTGCTAGTCAAATAAAAATATGTTGCATGTTTTCAGATAAAGTTATCATTTTGGGAGGAATTTATTATTCATGCTAGTGGTCCTCTTTTTCTCAAGGTTATCCAGATTCAGAATTTCCCTTTTTCTGTTGAGGATTCCACTTTCCATAACTCCCTATTTTTCCTCCCACATAACCAGGCAGTTTCCAAGTCATGTTGATTTGCTATCCATAAGAGGGCCTACCTCCCAACCCCAGTCATCTCTGTACCCAACCCTTATTTGACACTCACTTAATCACTATTGTTGTTTAAACTTTTATCACCTCTAATTTGGAAAATTGTTGTAGCCTCCTATTTTGCTCTTCCTGCCTCAAGCCACTTCCTTCTCCAGTCTAATTTTCACACAACTGTCAAAGCACTGCACAATCTGATTGGGTCATTCCTCTTCTCTAAAATCTTCAGAGGCTTCTGATTATCAATAAGATCAGATTTTTGGAATTTAAATTCCTTCATAACATGACATAAACCTGCCTTTCCAACTCATCCTACAGTGTTTCCCTTTTTTAAAAAAAAATATTTTTATCTTTCCCTCCTATTGTCCTCTTCCCCACCCCACCATTGAACAATAGAGAGGGGGAAAGAAACGAAAAAGAATAATCTTATATCAAATATACATAATCGAGTAAAACAAATTCCCATATTGACTCTGTCCAGAAATTTACACCTTGCTCTACACTTTAAGTCCACTTCTTCTAAGGCAAAAGGTCTGAAATATCTGATTCCTCTCTCCTCATCCTGCCTTCACCCTGGTCCCAAAGTTTTTCAACTTCAGTCCTCTGGATTTATAGTTCATCTTGCATTGATTACAGTTCTAAAGCCTGATTTCAAG
>JAJPUD010001102.1:0-41892 GCA_023553655.1 Myrmecobius fasciatus
TGACTGTAGAACAGTATTATGTGGGTGACAAATTCAGGAAAAGATGCAAAGCTTTCTATGAACTGGCATAGAATGAAATAAGCAGAATCAAAAGAACATTATAAATAATCACTGTAGCAATGTAAATAAAAAGATCAATAATGTAATCCAAATTCTTAATAAGTGAAAAACTAGGGATGATCTTAGAGAACATACTTCTCTTTTCATACCAGAGGCAGAGAACTAGTAGGGCAGAATATTATATGCATTGTCAAATTCAATTATTCTGTTGGGAGGGGTGTTCCTTAATAGTTTTTCTTTGGTATAATGGATGGTATAATCTGGAGGGGGTGGGGAAAGGGAAGAAACATTATATAATGCTTACAATGTGCCAAGCACTTTACAAATATTATCTCATTTGATCTTCACAACAAGCATATGAGATTGATACTATTATTATTTCAGTTTTAAAGTTGAGGAAACAGGCAAACAGAGATTGAACAGCTTGTCCAGAGTTACAGTTAATAAACATCTGAGTATAGATTTAAACTCAGTCCTTTTTGACTCAAGGCCCAGTGTGCTTTAGTTTACCTTACTCAGAAATTACTATGGTGTAAAGACAAAAGACATTGATTAAAGTATAGTAAACATTTTTTAAAAATCAAGATCACCATCTAGTTACTTCCAGGAAAATTGTTGCCCAACTGCACAAAGGGTTGAGTTGTCAGTAGCTGACTTGGACACTGCAGCATAAAACCAGAACACTAAAAGAGACCTCTTGAAAATGTCCAATTGTTACTCCAAAGCAACTCAGACAAGTGGTTCTCTGGGTTATTATTAGAATTCAGTCCGAATCAATATACATTTATTAAACACCTTGGGAAATATCCAAAATGGAACTTATTATTTCTGCCTCCCATATCTATCCCCTCTTCCAAACTTGCTTATTTATGTCAAAGTCACCACATCCTTTTAATTACTGAAGTTCACAACCTCAGAGTCATCCTCAGCTCCTCCCTTTCCCTCTCTCCATATATTTATTTGTTCGGGTTCCAGTCTGAACTCCCGAGTGACCCGGGTCACTTGAACAGTGAAGACCGTGAGTAATGAGGGGTGAGAGCCGAGTTGGGGAAAGACTCTTGTCTATTACAAAGCCGTTAGCCCTTTTATATCTTTGATACATGCCTTCAGCTCCTTTAAGATAACATAAGCCTACTCTAGCCTATAACAACTATCTACTCCCTAATAAGGAGATCCTTTTCTATTGCAGGAAGCTGCAAGCAAGTATAGAGTGTGCATTCTTTTCCTAATAAGGTATACAGGTATGTGGGTATTGTTCTCTCCTCCAGGATCCGAAACACCTCTGCTGGGAACTGCCAAGTTGCTACTTGGGTGGGGCCCTGGAACTGGAACGTTGTTGCTCAGGTAGGACCCCCTTCCTCCCTACTCACCATCTTATTCACCCATGCAGAGGTTGCCCTCAGTTTACTTAAGTCGCACCTTGTGCAATGTCCAAGCCTGGTGGTGGTGGTGATTCCCTCTACAAAATGCCTTCTCTATTGTAACAAGGGGATTGCGCTTGGCATTTTTTCCCCCTTTAAATCTTTTATTGATATAATTTTTTGTTACATTCCCTAATTTCTCCTGGCACTTTTCTCCCTCTGTGAGAAGACTTTTTTTAAAGAAAAAAAAAAAAGAATGAAAAGGAAAAAAATCCTCTAAATGCAAAAAAAAACCCCAACAATCCTCCCCCCCAAAGCCCAAAATTGATAAACCTCTGGTTAATTTTATTAGAAAAAGGAAAAAAAAAAGAAAACCAAATTACCACTATCAAAAATGAAAAAAAGTGAACTTATCATCAGTGAAGAGGAAGTTAAATCAATAATTAGGAGCTATTTTGCCCAATTATATGCCAATAAATCTGACAATCTAAGTGAAATGGATGATATTTTCAAAAATATAAATTGCCCAGATTAATAGAAAAGGAAGTAAAATACTTCAATAGCCCCATTTTAGAAAAAGAAATTGAACAAACCATCAATGAAGTTCCTAAGAAAAAATTCTAGGACTAGATGGATTTACAAGTAAATTCTATCAAACATTTAAAGAACAATTAATTCTAATATTATATAAACTCTTTGGAAAAATAGGTGTCCGGCAAAATTCCTTTTATGACAGACATATAGTGCTGATTTTCAAACCAGGAAGAGTTAAAACAAAGAAAATTATAAACCAATTTCCTTAATGAATATTGTTGCAAAAATCTTAAATAAAATATTAGCAAAGAGATTACAGAAACAACACCAGAAGATGATATTTATACCAGGAATGCAGGACTGGTTCAATATAAGGAAAACTATCAGCATAATTGGCCATATCAACTAACAGAAATCATGTGATTATCTCAACAGACACAGAAAAAGTATTTGATAAAATACCACACTCATTCCTAATAAAAAACACTAGAGATCACAGAAATAAAAGAAGCAAGTATTATATGTAATGGGGATAAGCTTGAAGAATTCCCAATAAGATCAGGAGTGAAACAAGGATGCCCATTATCACTACTGTTACTCAGTATTGCATTAGAAATGTTAACTTTAACAATAAGAGAAGAATAAGAAATTGAAGGAATTAGAATAGGCAACGAGGAAACAAGACTATCACTCTTTGCAGATTATATAATGGTATATTTCCTAGTGAATCAACTGGAAAAATTACTTAAAACAATTTATTTTAGCAAAGTTGCAGGATATAAAATAAAGCCACATAAACTATCGGCATTTCTATATGTTACCAATAAAGCCCAGCAGCAACAGATAAAAAGAGAAATACCATTTAAAATACTTGTAGGCAATATAAAATATTTGGAGGACTACCTATTAAGACAAACCCAGGAGTTATATGAACACAATTACACAACACTTTTCACACAAAGTCATATCTAAACAATTGGAAGAATATCAAGTATTCATGGGCAGGCTGAGCTAATATAACAAAAATGACAATTCTACCTAAATTAATATACTTATTCAGTGCCATACCAAACTGTCAAGAAATTACTTTACAGAGCTAGAAAAAATAATTGCAATTCATCTGGAAGTAAGATCTAAATGGGTTCATGATCTGGTTATAAAGAGTGATATTATAAGCAAATTAGAGGAACATAGGATAGTTTACCTCTCAGACCTGTGGAGATGGAATAAATTTATGTCCAAAGAAGAACTGGAACTCTTAATTGAACACCAGATAGATAATTTTGATTATATTAAGTTAAAAAGTTTTTGTACAAACAAAACTAATGCAGATAAGATTAGGAAGGAAGCAACAAATTGGGAAATCATCTTTACATGTAAAGGTTCGGATAAAGGCCTCATTTCTAAAATATATAGAGAATTGTTTCATATTTATAAGAATTCAAGCCACTCTCCAATAGATAAATGGTCAAAGGATATGAACAGACAATTTTCAGATGAAGAAATGAAAACCATTTCTAGTCATATGAAAAGGTGCTCCAAATCACTATTGATCAGAGAAATGCAAATTAAGACAACTCTGAGGTACCACTACACACCTGTCAGATTGGCTAAAATGACAGGAAAAGATAATGACAAATGTTGGATGGGATGTGGGAAAACTGGGACACTGATACATTGTTGGTGGAACTGTGAACGGATCCAACCATTCTGGAGAGCAATCTGGAACTATGCTCAAAAAGGTATCAAACTGTGCATACCCTTTGACCCAGCAGTGTTTCTATTGGGCTTATGGATATATCCCAAAGAGATCTTAAAGGAAGGAAAGGGTCCCGCGTGCAAGAATGTTTGTGGCAGCCCTTTTTGTAGTGGCTAGAAACTGGAAACTGAATGGATGCCCATCAATTGGAGAGTGGCTGAATAAATTATGGTATATGAATGTTATGGAATATTATTGTTTTGTAAGAAATGACCAGCAGGACGATTTCAGAGAGGCCTGGAGAGACTTGCATGAACTGGTGCTGAGCAAAATGAACAAAACCAGGAGATCATTATACACGGCAACAACAATACTATATGATGATCAATTCTGATGGACATGGCTCTCTTCAACAATGAAATATTTCAAACCAGTTCCAATTGTTCAGTAAAGAAAGCCATCTACACCCAGAGAGAGGGATGCAAAATGTGGACCACAACATAACATTTTCATGCTCTATATTGATGATTGCTTGCATTGGGTTTCCTTTTTTCAGATTTTTTTTTGTCCATGTAGATACGATTGTTTTTGCACAGCAAAATAAGTATAGAAACATGTATACATATATTTAACTTGTCAAATATTTTAATATAATTAACATGTAGTGGACTTCCTGCCATCTAGGGGAGGGGAGGGGAATAGGGGGGAAAATTTGTAATGGAAAGCTTTGTAATGGTCAATGTTGAAGAACTACCCATGCATATGTTATGCAAATAAAAAGCTTTAATAAAAAAAAATTCATCTGGAAGAACAAAAGGTCAAGAACATCAAAGGAATAAATGAAAAAAAATATAAAGGGAGGTGGCCTACTTGTACCAGACCTAAATAAAGTGGAAGTTACAAAACCATTTGGAATTGACTAAGAAATAGAGTAGTGAATTAGTGGAATAGGTTAAGCACACAAGATATAATAGTCAACAAAGTAATCTACTATTTGATAAACTCAAAGACTCCAGCTTCTGGGATAAGAACTCATTATTTGACAAAAATTGCTGGAGAAACCGGAAAATAGTATGGGAAAAACTAGGCATAGACCCTATACCAAGATAAGGTCAAAATGGCTTCATGGTTTATATATAAAGGGTGATACTATAAACTAATAAGGAGAGCAAGGATAGTTTACCTGTCGGATCTTGGGAGAAGGGAGGAATTTATAGCCAAAGAAGAACTAGAGAATAAAATAAAATGCAAAATGAATAATTTTGATTATATTAAATTAAAAAGTTTTTGCATAGACAAAACCAATGCACTCAAGATTAGAAGGGAAGCAGAGAAAAAAAGAAGGGAAGCAGAGAAAAAAAAGAAGGGAAGCAGAAATCTGGGAAACAATTTTTATAGCCAGTGTTTCTGATAAAGCTTCATTTTAAAAATAGAGAACTGAGTCAAATTTATAAGAATACAAATCATTCCCCAATTGATAAATGGTCAAAGGATATGAACAGACAATTTCAGATGAAGAGATTAAAGCCATTTATATTCATATGAAAAAATTCTCTAAATCACTATTGATTAGAGAAATGCAAATTAAGACAACTCTGAGGTACCACTTCACACTTCTCAGATTCCATAAATCTGAGAGGAAAGATAATGACAAATACTGGAGGGGATGTGGGAAACCTGGGTTACTCTTGTATTGTTGGTGGAGTTGTAAAATGATCCAATCATTCTGGAGAGCAATTTGAAACTATACCCAAAAGACTACAAAAGCCTGCAGTGTCACTATTGGGTCTGTATCCCAAAGAGATCATGAAAGAGGGGAAAGAACATATTTATGCAAAAACATTTGTAGCAGTCTCTCTCTCTCTCTCTCTTTTTGTGTAGTGGCAAGGAACTGGAACTTTAGAGGATGCCTATCAATTGGGGAATAGCTAAACCAGTTGTGGTACAATACAAGAAATGAAGAGCAGGACGATCTCAGAAAAACCTGGGAAGATATAGGCAAACTTATAAAAAGTGAAGTGAGCAGAACCAGCAGAATACTATGCACAGAAACAATATGGTAATGATGGTTAACCATGAAAGATCTAACTACTCTGAGCAGTACAATGACCCAAGGCAACTCTAAAAGACTCATGATGAAAACTAGATAAACTGAGTGCAGAGTGAAGAATACTGTTTTTCATTTTCGTTATTTTTTTTTGCCTTTTCTCCCCCAATATGAGTAATAGAAAAATGTTTTGAATGATTTCACAAGTATAATGGGTATCATATTGCTTTGCCTTCTCAATGGGTAGGGAGAGGGAAGGAGAAAATCCAGAACTTGATAATAATAGAAAAAGGAATGCTACAAATAATTATTCTTCCATTGTCCCTACCTCCTGTATTTGCTCTTTTCCCATAGTTTTTGGAGTTTACTTATTAACTGCTTTTTCATTTTTTACATAATTTAATTCTTTTTTTCTTTCTCCATTATTTTATTAAAACCTTCCTTTTCTCTTCTTTCCTTTTACCTATTTTGTTTTTTAAATATTCCATGTTTTTTTCCAAAAATGATTTCCTTTCTTTGTTATCTTCATTAATTCTCTTTTCTCTCTATTCCAAATTTTTGTTCTTTCATTCATTGCCCTTATACATCTTTATTTATTCTTTACTCTATGTTCCTCATAGAATTAAGGCTTTATCTCTTTTGCTTTTTTTGGAGAAATTTGCTAAGACAGATTCAAATTTTTCAATTAAGTCAATTATTTCTCCTGTATAGGCCATACATTCTGCTTTGAAGATTCTTATTCTCTCTTGTATTATTCAGAAACATCCTTCTAGATTCCATTCATACTCTCTTGGACTCCTAAGTTTTTGCTGCCTCATCATCACATATTGTTTCATTTTTCTGTCTTATATTTACTCAGAGATTTCTGGGTTTGTTTAGATGTCATCTTCCCTTCCATTTTTAATAACTATCCCATTGGCATCTGCATGCACTCAATTTTTTAAATAGAATTTTCTTCTGGAATCTTAGTTAACCAGTCTTTTTTTTTTTAATTCCCCTATCCATCAGTTTCTGAATCCCTTTTTTTTTTTTTGATGGCAGGTCCCCTGAAAAGTTGGAACTCAAACATGTCTCTTCCTCTTCCTGTATCACACTGGGGAATTCATTTTTCACTAGGCTTGATCCCTATACCACATAACTTCAGTGAATATAGAACTGGTCCATTTGTTTCCTTTCTTTCCACTCTGTAGCACTCCACACACTGGTGCCCAATTCCAGTAATCTCTATTCTTTAGCTCAACAACTGAGAGGTCCCAAGCACCCAAACTCCTGATTTGCCTTCCTTTCACCTCCTCTGTAGTCATTATTTACCACTCTCCCACAGTGCTATATTGCCACATAATGTTTAATTTGGAAGCAGGTTTCAGTGCCACTTGGGAAAAATAAATTTCATTTCTCTGGGAAAGTGGCAGCAGCAAGGGGGCCTAGTACTTTCCTCTCAGTGGTTGAGCCCCTGGTGAATCTCCTTAGGGTTAGAGCTCTGAAAAAAAAAGCCTATTGTATCTTTTAGCACTTTTTTCCTTTTCTTTCTTTCTTTTTTTTTCCCTGAGGCAATTGGGGGTTAAGTGACTTGTCCAGGGTCACACAGCTAGGTAGCATTAAGTGAATTGGCACTTTCTTAATAAAAGAATCAGAATAGCAGAATCTTCTGACTTTGAAAAACATCTGCATTTATAAAAAGTATTTTGAGAAGTGTCCCTCCTTGTGCCTTCTAGTATCATTTTATTATTTTACAAACCCCTCATTCAGTTTGATTTGTGTACTTGTATACTTGTTTTATATACATATACATATACATATATATATATATATACACATATACATATACATATACATATACATCTAGGGTCATATAGAAATGTCTTGGGTGAAAAGGTTTAAGTCTAGGTAACTTCCTATATTTATAGTCTTGCTCCCTAGTTTTTTGGGGGGGGGATTTTTCCTTCTACCTAATTTGCTTCTGCTTCATTTGGTACCATTTCATTCTGTCTTTGACAGAGATGAAAAACAATTGATTACTGTGTCTGTGTAAATAATGGTTTTTGATATATTTGAAGAGTGTTAGCAAATAATCCCATATTTTGGACAGGAAGCATTACTATTCTGTAAGTAGAGACAATATTTTGTGTAAGACATTTCCTTTCAAATGTCTAATGGCCAGAATTGAAGCTACAAGTAGCCATTAAATTAAAAGGTACTGTGTTGACAAGCCTTTCAAAGGTAAGAGAAATGTCAAAGAGGAGGATGAGACTTTGTTTATTCCATAGTATTTTCTCCCACTCCATAACAGAAGAGAAATTAGAAAATGGGGGTAGAGAAAGAGAAGGGAGGAAGCCAGATGCCTTGTTGTCTACCATAGTCAGAAATGAAGAAGTGAATGGAAGAATCAGATAGAATGGTGTTTTGGGAAAATGCTAATATCAATTACACTTGACTTGGCAATAAAACTATTTACATATTCATGGTGGATTCACAGTTGATAAGTCACTGGCCTTGGGGGCATTTTGTTATGTTTAGAGGAATAGTTAGTTACTTTCTAATCTCCTAGTCTGTTTTTGGTCTCAGGAGAAGGAGAAAAATTAGTTTGTCTTTTTTGGCTGTCCTTATATAAGAACTGAAATATAGCTACTTGTTTATATATAGAAGCTTATTTTAAAATGGTATTATTCTTTGTAAAAAAATTCTAAATAAACCAAATAATAAGTAAATTATCATATTCATGCATTTTTACTTGTTCAGCCCACATCTTTGACTGTACATGACTACTTTACCTTGTTGAGGCTTTTCACTATTGTATGTGGAAATGGCTCCACAAATAGCAATCCTTCCAAATTTCTTCATCTGAGGGATAACTGCATTTGTAAATGCTCCACCTACCTAAACCACCAAAGACAAAATCAGAGAGTAAAGGTTAATATTTACAAGTATCTGTGTAACTCCTGTCTTATGGTCATTGAGATTCCCAAGTTGAATAATAAGAAAAATAGAATAGTAATTTGCCTTTCCTTTTCTGATTATTTAACTATGAGAGCATTTTAAGGATGCCATCTGTGGGTAGATCTAGAACCCCATGACCAGATTATTATGTTCAAAGATTCATTATAAGATAATGAGTCCAGTGGGATAGAAAGGACACTGAGAACTTAAAGCTCTAGAGTTGTGACTTGGCTCAGACACATGTTCCTCACTTTCAGCATGCTCAAAGTTAGGCCTACTCTTCCCACAAATGTATGTGTACTTCTGTCAGAATGTGACACAGGCTTATTGGGGAAATGTTATAGCTAATTTTGTTATGCCACTTTATTAAATGCTTTTGTTAGAACTAATTGGGTATACTGGCACAATGGAAAGTATACCAGTGAGGAGTTCATAAGCTATAGTGGCAGAAGTTCAGGACCAGAGTACTTTAGAATATAGGAGTAGCAATTGTTGTCTGTGGACTACACATTAGGATATGAGCTCAAAATGGAGTAATGTTCCAAAGTGAGTGCTACATGCACACATAACTGTCAATTTTGTATGAATAATTTGATTCACTTTGTAGATGTTTTTCCAAAAGAATATGTATAAATCATGTTTCTTTTCTTTTTTTTTTTCTCCTTTGGAGACAATCAGGGTTAAGAGACTTGCCCAGAATCACATGCCTATTAAATATGTGAGACTGTATTTGAACTCAGGTCCTCCTGATTCCAGGACTGGCACTCTATCCATTGTGCCACCTAGCTTCCCCTAAATTAGATTTCTTTAAATGAAATTAATTTTTTGAATTAAATTCTATAGTTGTGAAAATGTCACAGCACTGCCTGGCTTTAAAGGAATTTTTGGTGAATTATTTTGACCAAGTGATTCATCACCTCTTAACTTATATGTTTAATATATTCTGACCTTCATGAGCTAAAATTTTAGAGCTGGAAGAGATTTTAGAGATCATTTAGTCCAGCCACCCAAAATGGAGATGTAGTACAAGTTTATTGGGTTAGGGATAGAGACTAGATCTGACTTAATTGTTATAGGGAACTCCTAGATAAGGTAACTTCCTCTGCTAAGATGGATTGGCACCTTCTTTTCAACTTAAAATTTTAGAGAATATTAAAAAAAATTAGAAGTTAAGTCACAACCAATATGTGTCAAAGATAGGATTTGAACTCAAGGCTTCCTGGCTCAAAGTCCAGCTCTCTATCATGTGATCTTTTCTTCTGAAGGTCACACATAGTTAGGAAATACAATGAGTCTTTAGAACCTGGGAATAGCACTCACCCTTGGAGGATTAAACCTTAGAATGCATAGAATAATGAAGTTCCTCTGTTTTTCTTTCTTGATCAAATGCTATTATTTACCTTTCTCTTAATACTGATTTATGTCCATCACCTCAGTATTAATTTTTTTTTCTGGCTTCCTTGTTGGGATGTTTCTTCCACTTTTCTAGTGCTGTGCCACAGTTCCCCTGTCTCAGTTTCCCTTACTTGTTCTGCCTCAGTGGCAACCCCCCTTTCCTGGCCATTAGGGATGAGATAATTAGGGCTGAAGAGTTATGGCCACTGGCATTCTAAAAAGTCATAAAACCTCGGGATGGCCTATCTCGAATACCTAGACATATCTCTTATCTTTATGGCCCCAGATTCAGTGGCTCCTAGCTTATCAGAATTTCCCAACTTATCAGAATTTATGATCCTTCCTCCCTACTTGTTAGAACTGAATTTATGGTCTTTCCTGGAACTTCTAGCCCCCCAGTATTCTACCCCTCCTTCTGCCTTTGTTTCCCTGAGTACCAAAGCCCTATAAGAGTCTTTGGAGCTCTTCACTAGAGTGCTGGATATTTTGAGACAATAGTCCTATTCAGACAACTAGTCTTATGTCTCCACTACTATCAATAAACTATTAATCATCTCTAATCTCTATACTGCCTCAGTTTCTCAGAGCATTACACTAGAAACATTTTTCCTCTTTAAATAAGCCATAGAATGGAGGTGAACAGATGCTATTTTTAAAAGGGAATAGCCTTGGTTCCCTGAACTATAGGTTAGTGAGTTTAAATTTTATCCCTAGCAAAATTCTATGATTCATTGTTAAAGGAATGATTTATATACATATAGAAGAGAAACAGAGAGAGCTTCATTAAGAATATGCTAGAAAAATCTCATATGACTCTTAAATGGTAATTTGATAGATAAGCCAGCAAAGACATGGCTTAACTGTATTTCAGCAAAGTATTTGATAATTTTTCTTATAATATTCTTATGGACAAGATGAAGGAATAATTATTAGATTAAATAGCACTAGATAGACTTGGATCTAATTAAATGATTGTACTTAAAGAGTAGTTGTTAATGAGACATCAAGAGAGAAAAGTCTCTAGAGGCCTCAGGGAACTGTGCATGATCTTGTGCTGGTCTTATAATTGTCAGTAAAATGGATGAAAATTTATGCTGCATGCTTATAAAATTTTTAGGGTGAGATATTTCTGCAAGAAGATTTTCCTAGTTTATTTTAACACTAGAGTCTTCCCCCAGAAATTATCTCCAATTGATCTGGTATATATGTTGTTTGGCTCAGTGTTATTTGAATATTGTCTTCCCTATTGATTGCAAGCCCCTTGAAGGCAAGCATTTTTTTCCTCTCTTTTTATAACCCCAGTGTTTAGCATAGTGTCTGGCATATAGTGGGTGCTTAAAGAATGATTATTAATTTGATAACTCAAGCTAAGAGACATAGTTAATGCATTTACATTAGGAGTCAGGATCTCAGAAGTTCTTGACAGGTTAGAATGATGATTCAAATCTAATGACACAAAATTTAATAAGGATAAATGTGTGTGTGCATGTGTGTGTGTGTGTGTGTGTGTGTATATATACACATATATATATGTATGTATATATATGAAGTGTTAAATGTTAAGTGACTTGACCAGGATCATACAGCTAGGAAACATTAAGTGTGTGAAGCTGGATTTGAACTCAGGAGTCTTGACTCCAGGGCTGGCACTCTATCCACTGTACCATCTAGCTACCCCTTGATCTACCCCTTGATAAATGTATTTCTGAAGACAAAAAATCTGCAAGTTTTAGTAATTCAAGCTCAATAATCATCAATAGCATTAGCTTGCAAGCAAAAACAACAACAACAAAAACCAAAAAGCCAATTCCATCTCAGGCTGCATTGATAGTTATATATCATGTCCAGAATGAGGGAGCTGATTGGTCAGATTATATCTGTCTTGGTCAGATTATATCTGAGGATCTGTTGAAATATCTAGGAATGTTTGACTTAGAGAAGAGAATATTTGAAGGGTAAGAGTGAGTATTTAGATATTTGAAGGGCAGTTATCGGGGTAGCTAGGTTGAATAGAGTGCCAGTCCTGAAGTTAGATGACTAATCTTCCTGAGTTCAGAAGCAATCTATGTGACCCTGGGCAAGTCAAATCACTTTGCCTCAGTTCCTTAACTATAAAATGAGCTGGAAAAGGAAATGGAAAACTATTGTCTTTACCAAGAAAACCCCAAATGGAATCACAAAGAGTTGAAAACGATTGACAACTGAACAAAAACTTTTATGGAAAAGGGATTAGATTTCTTCTGTTTGATTCCAGAGGAAAAAACTAGGGGGAAATGCTTTAAAGAGAGGCAGATTTTGCCTTGATGTGATCAAAAGTTTCTTGTCAAATAGAACTGTCCAAAAGTTGAATGGGCTGCCTTGAGATACAGGGGATTCTCCATCAATGGAGATCCTTGAGTGGAGACTGGATGATCAGTGATGTGGTAAAGCAGACTCCTTCTTAAGGATAGATGGCCTAGGCTAGACTAGAAGGCTTCTGAGTTTTTTTTCAACTTTGAGATTCTGTGAATAGAGATGAGCATATCATGACTTTATTCATTTATGTCTCAAACAATTTCTATTATGAAGATTCATTAGCATTCACTGAAATAACTATATGTAAAACCTCAGAAGTAAATCTATTTCTTGAAGAGTTCACTCATGTCCAGTTCTTTAAGTGATCCTGTGATCCTTTAAGTGGGTTACATGGGTTGGGGCTGAGAGGTTTCCATAGTGGAAATGGAGCCCTTCCATAATAGGGAATGAAGTAGGGCTGAGCCTTGAGGTTTTTCATTCATTAGCAGGACTAGAACTCTTTAGCTACATCAGGAGTTGTTTATCTTCTGTGTTTTTCTGAAATACTTGCAGAATTCCTCCAACCTCCCTTCCAATACAAGTTTGTTTATAAAATACTTTTTACTTCAAGGCAAATCAAAGTCACTAGATCCCTGAGAATGGATGTGAATTTCTTTAAGAAGCCTAATCCTCTATTTGGATTATTCACAAGGGAAATCTTCATTCCTTTATCCCACACATGGAAACAAGCCTAGTGAGACTTTGTAAAACCCTCATACAAATCTTTCTACGATTTTCTTCTCTTCCACATGTGAGGATTCAGGAAGTATCTGCTCAGGCACAATGCTCTGTTATAATGGTGAAAACAATTTGGACTTACATTGTCAAAATAGCAATCATAGCCATCTGGAGAAGCTTTCTTCAGCGTTTCTTCTAAAGATTCTACTGTCTTATAGTTAAAGGCAACATCAAAACCAAGTTTTTTAAGGTTTGCCACCTTTTCATCTGAGCCAGCAGAGCCAACCACTTTGCAGCCCTAAAAAAATGGAGAAAAATAACTTAGGCACCCATTGTGCACACTCACACACACACACATACACAAAAGCTAAGGATTTCTGAGTTAGAGAAACACAATTTCTGATGTGAAGCTGAGTGTGTTGATTTCTCAAATAACAGGATACAATTTATTTTGAAAGGATTCAGATGTGTTTCTTATGTTCTCTCTCCTCCAGTCCATATTTTGACATGCTAAAAGACCTCTTCTACTTGAAGTGAGTGATGGAATAATAGTTGCATAGTCATTGAATTTCTAAACTGGAAGGGATCTTACAGATAATTTTATCCAATCCTTTCATTTTATAGAGGAGGTAAACGAGGCCCTGTCATATAAAGTAATTGGTGCCATCACTTACTTTGATTTTAGCAATCTGTCCCACTACTGATCCCACTGCTCCGGATGCGGCATTGACGATCACGGTGTCTCCCTCCTTCAGATCACAGATGTGTAGGAGGCCAAAGTAGGCTGTCAAGCTGAGGAGAGGCAAGCAAACATCTTGTCAACTGCAAACTGTGGACTTCACTAACCAAATAAAACCAAAATAAAAGCTCTTCACTTCAGTTCATTGAAGGGTGGGATGAATGGGAAGAAGAGGTGAAGAAAAAAAGGGAAGTAGACAGAGGAAAAGCAATCTTTATTTATTATTCCCTCAAGCTACCAATCTTTTAATGCAATCTAATGCATTCCTCTAAATAAGTCCTTTATGATTCCCAGGATAGATAATGGGTGTTTTTTTTTTTTTTTTTTTTTTCTGAAGCAATTGGGGCAAGTGACTTGCCCAGGGTCACAGAGCTAGAACGTGTTGTGTCTGAGACCAAATTTGAACTCAGGTCCTCCTGACTTCAGGGCTGGTGCTCTATCCAGTGTGGCAGCTAGTTGCTCCTTTTCTCTTTCTTTTTTTTTAAGAAACAAATATGCATTTAAATCTTAGAGTACTATAGTCTAGAAGTTGTTATTAATATTAAATAATTTAGAAATAAAAGCATATTACACACAAATCTCAGTACTCCTCAGTAATGTCACTAATGTCTTAAATGCCAACTGCAACATGTTTTGATAGATTCCCAGAGATCATCTTGGGATCTTAATTTCAGTTTCTGTTTTTCACTAGAGTTTTTGAATACCATAAAAAATTTAAATTCTTTACATAAACAGTTGGAATTCTCTTCACAACAAAGAGGTTTCAAGTTCAGTGTTCCACCTATTTATTTCTAGAACATAAAGAAAAAGAGAAAAAGAAAAAAAATCTTTAGCTTTTAACAGCTTTTTGCCTGACTTATACAAGTTCAAAATTGCAATCCCTTGCAAGGTCTTCCAAGATCTTGAATAAGGGGATTTGTATGATCACCTAAAAGCTCAAGTCCTAATCAATTATCCTAATAATATATACTACATATAATAACCCTCACCCCTTTTTTCCAGGGTATTAGACTTGTTCTACTCCCCTTTCATTATCCCTTCCCTATTCTTCCAATTAAGACTAAAAGATGGAAATTTCAAAAAGGCAAGTTTAAATTTGATTGACTTGCTAATAGAGTTGTCCAGTAGTAGAATTAACTTCCTTTGGAGGCATGGTGTTTGTTACCTCACCAGAAAGCTTTAAGCAATGCTAGATATTTGAAGTTCTTTCCAATACTGAGATACTGTCATTCTGTAATTTCTAACTAGATCTTAAAATGAAATTTAAGAGATTCTTGGAAAGGAAAGAGGTAGCTCATCTTCTCATAACCTTTCTAGGATTTCACTAGATTATTTTTGCAATTAGGTAGTACATTGCATAGATCAATACACTTGGAGATGTGAGTTTAAATCCTACTTCAGACAAATACTTGGCTGTATCATCCTGGGGAAGTCACTTAACCTTTCTAAATTTCAGTTTTTTTCTGCAAGATAGAGATAATAATAGCACCTTCCTCACAGGGTTATTGTGATTATCAAATGAGAAGATATATGTAAAGTACTTTGCAAACCTTAAAGTGATATTAAAGAGTTATTATTATTATTTAATTCCTCTTATAATTTACTATCACATGAATTCATACATGTTTCTTATCTTTGAATTACAAACCTCAGAGATCCTTCTGATAATTTGGATTGTGTCTAAGCAAGCCTTCTCTGCCCAGCTCACTCCCTATTTTCCCCTATTATGGTCTCAGATTTTGGTACTTATGAATTTATAGCCTGATTTAGCTGCTTAGAATCCAACTTTCTATTTATAACATCTTAGTTATGGAAATAATTGCATCATGTAATTGCATTTTACCTTGTAATTTTTCTCAGTTTATTAATGTTAGGTAGAGGGATAACTAATTTCAACCAATTGGGACACCTTCAAAACACAAACTAATGAATTAGTCCCTTTAGTATATTTTTTTTTTTGGTGATGGTGGAGATGCCCAGCAAAATGTGTGGGTGTAAGAGGAGGGAAAGTTCCCAGGGATCTTGGTGAAGATATTTTATAGGTCAAGGGAAGAGAACATTTTAGGGGGAAGAAGGAAATGATTGTTATCTTGGTACAATGATATTATCCAAGATAGTTTCTGAGAATTTTATGAGATGTAATACCACCAATTTTTTTTAAAGTAGAAATTAGATGAAGCAGCCACTTAGGAAGGCTATGCAATTGAGCCATGAAAAGTAGAAAGACAAAAACTATTGAAAAATAACTCCAATGTAATTCCCTTTCTGCCCCCTCTCCTTTGCCCACACTCATAGCTACCTATAGGAAGCATGTAATCAGGATAAGTCTGGACCTCTGGATTGCTGTTCCTAAACTGGTCCTTATACAATGGCTACAGAGCTAATTGTATTAGGAGGGAGAGCAACAGAGCCAACTGAGAACTTTCCTTGACACAGACATATGATTCTGGGAACCCTCACTATCTATGTGACCTTCTCTTTGTTTCTATATTTGTGTTGCTTTATCTTGGATATGTCCTTGGGAAAGTCTTTGGTACTAGGATGTACTGTAACCTGTCTGAGGCACAACAGCCACAAAATCTTGATTAATAATGACTGCCACTAAGGCAGTTTACAGGTACACCCTTCTTTATGCCTTCTATGCCTTTTCTTATTCTCTCAATTGTGCTCATGCTAGAGGTCACAGGATCCTTAGGATCATGATATTATTATCCCTTCAACCCTCTCTCCCTTCCTCTCCTAAGTCCCTTTGCCATATCTGGGTAATATAAACCTAAGGCCTATTTTTTTTCTAGTCTTTCCTTTTGCTTTGTTAGGTGCAAAATCCCTTCCCTTCATATAAGTTTTACATATCTAGGAAATATATTTTCCCAGATTAATACCCTAGGAGAATGCAATTTTACTATGTTAAATGAAATATATATATATTTATGACTCACCCTGTCATGCCGATGGTCCCCAGAGCCAAAGATATAGGTAAGGTGTCTGGCCATCCAGCAGGCAATGGCTCTAGGTCTTTTCCATTAGAAATGGAGTGGGTTGTCCATCCTGAATTAGCCACCACAATGCTACCTACTGGAAAAGCTGAATTCTTACTTTCCACAACTCTGAAACAAAAAGAACTCAAACTAGTGAAACACAAAATTCTACTCTCTTTTTTTAATGCAAAGTCTGATTTTAGTTTTTCTTTTTTATACTATTTTATTTTTTTCCAATTATATATAAGATAGTTTTCAACATTGATTTTTGTAAGATTATGAGTTCCAGATCTTTTCTTCCTCCCTTTCTCCCTTATCTCACCTGTCCTGAAGAAGCAAGCAATTTGATATAGGTTATACATATACGATGATTTTAAACAAATTTCCATATTAGACATGTTGTGAAAAAAATCATAACAAAAGGGAAAAACCACAAGAAAGAAAAGCAAACAAAAAAAAGGTGAAAATTGTATAATTTGATCCACATTCATAGTTTTCTCTCTAGAAGCAGATGACATTTTCCATTCCAAGTCTACTGAAATTGCCTTGGATCAATCATTATTTAATCTAAGGCAGATACTAGGCCACAGAACTTGGTCTTTGAGGATAAAACGATCTGTTTGTACCTTATGTTAACAGTGAACTCACGTAGCATGCATTCTGGCTTTGATGATGGCTAGCCATTGACCTCTTCCTGATTTGTTACCATGTGCCACCATAATTGATTGGACAATAAGTATCAGAGAGGAATGGATTACTGTGAAGGAACTTACCTCTTCAGTAGGCTTTAAGACCTATGGAAAAGTTCCTCCTCTTATTTTATCAGGATTACCCTCTCTTGTAAACAAATCCAGTGAACTTCCAGTATGAAGAGCAACAGATTTCTCTTCCCTCCCCACTCAATAACAATGGAAACTACAACTTGAACATATGGTTGCAAGAACATGTGCTTGCCTAGATGATCCTGAGACTGAGCCTCAGGTGCTTTGTCTTTCTTTCCTTAAGCACTGATCTCAGCACATAATCCTGAGAATGTATTGGGAATGAGTTTAAGAGTTTGGGAGTTCAGAGTCAGGGTTAACTGCGCCAAGGGAGAAGCTGCCTGTAATTATACCTCTTCTTAGAGGAAATGATTACCAGAAGCAGCATCCTGGACCTGAAAGGACTAAAGAATTATGACAGGTTGATCAGTGGGCCTGGCACAGTGTTGCTAGTAATCTACAAATACAAAGTAAATGTATCTATCTATCTATCTATCTATTTATTCTAGTCATTCCACAAAATTGTCTTTACTGCCCAAGAGAGTATAAATGTTATACTAAATCTCAGAGCTGTGGTAAGGATTAAACAAGATCAAAGTAAAAAAATAACTTTATTCAGTGCCTGGTATATAGTAGGCATTTAATAAATGCTTGTGCCCTTTTCTTTTCTTCCTACCCTGCCAAACCTGAACATCTTTTCAGCAATTCATGTTTGTAACCCTGATGTCATCCTTGACTCCTCACTGTCCCTCATGGCACAACCAGATGCTAAATCGTGTTTTTATCTTCATAATGTCTCTTGCTTGTGTCTTCTTTCCATTCACACAACCCCAACACTAGTTCAAAGTCTTATCACCTTTTATTGGCAAAAGTATTTCACTTGAACCCCCTGTCTCATCTCTCTCCTTTTCTATAGCCCCACAGTAATTTTCCAAAAGCAAAAGTTATCCCCCTACTGCTTGGAGTTTTCCAGTGACTCTATTTCTATTGGGATCCAAGGAAAATTCATTTGGAATTTTCATTTCTGCACAAAACTGGGTCCTTTAGTGTTGGTTTTTTTTTAAATACTTTAATACCATCCATGTGCTCCAAATTTCAGTCCTGCTGTCCTTTTAGGCACTGTTCCTTTCATATAATGCTCTTTATCCTATATCTAGATCTTTGTACTGATTATCTACCAGGCCTGTGATGAACTTTTTCCTTATTTCTGCATTTTGGAATCCCCAAAGGATGCTTTATAACTTTTCTAAAGGAAACTTTAAGACTTAGTTGAAGCCACCTTCTACTTGAAGTCTTTTCTGATCTCCCCACCTATTTCTACCAGCTAATTAATGCAGTGAATAGAGTGATGGACCTAGGTATAGGAAGGCCTGAGTTAATATTCTGCTTTAGTCAGTTATTGTCTAAGGGGAAGTCTCTTAATCTTTGTTTAATTCAGTTTCTTAACTGTAAAATGAAGATCATAATGATACCTCACTATTTCCCCCAAGGATTGCTTTGAGGATCAAATGAAATAATATTTGTAAATTTGTAAACGTTGTCTTGGGGAGGCAATTAGGCTTATGTGACTTGCCCAGGGTCATAGAGCTAATAAATGTCTGAGGACATATTTAAACTCAGGTCTTCCTGACCCAAGGGCCAGTACTCTATCAATTGTGCCACGCAGCTGCCCTGCAAAGCACTTTGCAAACCTTAAAGCACTATTGTTATTATTATTAATTATCTCAGAACTGCCTTTTATTATTTTTACATATTCTTTATATACTTATATACATATAGATTCTCTCATTAGAATATAAGCTTTTGGAGACTTTCACTTTGTCTTATATGCACAGTACCTTGTACATAGAATATGCTTTAAAATACTTATTAATTTTGATTCTAAAGAGCCAAACAATATGCCCTACCAAAATTAATCTAATAATTTATCATTTAAACCAAATGGGATAGAGAGTTATGTATGTACATGTATAGATATAAATAAATAATCTATATAGCTCTCTCACACATGTATGTGTGAATAGAACATATATACAAATAGAAAAAATCCTTAATAAATAAATTGAAACACAGATAGATTTTATACTAAGTACAAGAATTTAGTAGAAATGTCAATAAACACAGGAATAATGGTAAATTAAACCCAAAAGGAAAGGGGGAAATTCCACCCTTCTTGAGTTATGAGAGAAGTTGGAGAATTTTTCATATATTTCGAATAATTGAGAAGAGATGGAACTCAGCAAGCAAAGGTACTTGTGTTTCTATGGGGTGTGTGTGGAGGATTATGACAAAGAGACTTTCAGCAAGACTCTAAGTTTAGAGACACAAGGCTGAGGTGAGATGAAAGGGCCCCCACTTTTTTTTTAAAGAATACATAGACAAACCAAATGTGGTTAAATACCTGGCAACTTGGCTTCCCATTATTTTATCACCTTCCTTCAAATTTATCTTCACAGCAACTCTGAAACATACAAACATCAGTAAGGACACATTAAAAATAATAGAAAATAATTTTCAAAATACATGCAAACATAGTCCTCAACATTCACCCCTGCAGAAAGTCCTGTGCTCCAAATTCTCTCTCTCTCTCCTCCCTCAGAGAGCAAGCAATTCAATATATATATTAAACATGTGCAGTTCCTCCACACATGCCTCCACATCTTTCATGCTGTGCAAGAAAAACAAGATCAAAAAGGGAAAAAATGAGAAAGAAATAAAAAGGCAAGCAAACAACACCAAAAAGGGGGAAAACACCCTGTTGTGATTCACATTCAGTCCCCACAGTTCTTCCCTGGATGCAAATGGCTCTCTCCAAATGCTACATTTTTTAATGTATCCTTGATAAACTAGAATATTTTATCTTGGGTTTAAAGTAATAGTGATGAGTTCATTCTTAACGAATTTGTGGTTATTTTCAAAAATCTGGAAAGAAAAATCTATACCTGTCACTTTGAAAGGATTATGAAAAACCACTCAGGTAATGTCAATATGATGGTGAAATGACATAAATGTGTTTGTTGTGTCTATGCCAAAGAACTGATTTGATAAATATCTCCATTCCTCCCAAGTAAGCAGTGAGTTATGTATCATTTACACTCATAAATGAGTTTCTAACAATACTCTTCAACCTGTAGCCTATGGCCAAATGTAATGGTATGTTACTATAATTGCCACTACAGGGGAAACAGAGGCTGGAGGAGTGTGGGAAATCAGGAGTTCTGAGTTGCAGCAGGGCTTAAGCTAGCCAGATATCCCAAGTGTTAGTGAGGATAGGTTATAGATGACATTTCAGCTTGGATGAGATAGAGAAACCCAATCTCCCAAGATCCTTCTCTCTCCCTCTGAGATTGGATTTCTCTACCTGCATGTATGTATGTATGTATGTATGTATGTGCATGCACACATGTCAAACATACATATCTACATGTGTACCCATACACATATAAAATGTACACAGAGCATGCACACATTTATAAAACACAACATATCTAAATATCTGTGTTGTATACATATACATTTATGTGTATACACAATGCACATATAATAGGTGAATAATGGGGAATATGCATACATACACATATAAATGTATATATGTATATATTCTATATATCAATACTTTTTGTAAAGAGTAGGTCTAAAGATCACCTTCCTGTTTAAGGAATTCCACTGACTTGCAGTTACTCACAGGATATAATAATCCTCTTTTATTTGGCATTTAAAGCTCTATAACCTGGGCCCTTCCAAACTTATCTAGAGTTTTTACATTTTATTCTCCTTCATAGTATCTACATTCCAATAATGCTTACTTACAGTTTCTCAAATCTGGCATTCCAACCTCTATATCACTGTGAGCTGAATTTAAATTTGGATTCAGACACTTTCTTAATTATATGACTCTGAGCCAAGTCATTTCATCTTTGCTTTAGTTTCCCTATATATGTTGTCGTTCAGTTCTTTCTGTCCCTTTGTGATCCCTTTTGGGGTGTTCTTGGCAAAAATACTAGAGTGGCTTGCCACTTCCTTTACCAGATCATTCCAAAGATGAGGAAACTGAGACAAACAGGATTAACTGACTAGTCCAGGGTCACCTAGCTAATACACGTCTGAAGCCATATTTGAACTGAAGTCTTCCTGACTCGATGTTTATCTATTATGATACCTAGCTTCCTTTTCTTCATCTCTAAAATGGTGAGGTTGTATTGTTTGTTTTTGCTCTAGTAGCAGGATGATAGATTCCTAAAGTAGTCTTCAGTTTAAGGGATTTGGGAACATAAATGTTTCTAATAAAGTATTATTACAGTTAATTTTAGATTGTTTTAAATATTAGTACAGATAAATGAAAGTCTTCCACAATCTAAGGTAAATTGTCAATGTCTCCTTTCTTCTAATTCTTTCTGATACTAAAATCTTGTGCTAGAGTGATTTGAATTTTCTCACTTCTCTCCTTGTTTCCTCTTCTCAGTTTCTGGTAGAGATTCAGTCGGCCAAAGCATGGACTTGCAGAATGGTAAACCCTTTTCTTGACAGAGAAAGAGAGAGGGGGAGGGATGAAGAAAAGGAGGGAGAGAGGGAAGGAAGGAGTGAAGGAAAAAAGGAAGGAAGGAAAGGAGAGAGGGAGGAAAGAAGGGAGAGAGGAAGAAGAAAAAAAGAGAGACAAAGAAAAAATTGAAATGTAGTGAAGAGCAGAAGGAAATTCAGAATAGGCATAAAGCAGTTTTGTTATTTTTATGTTAAATTTAATATATATTTAAAAAAAATTGACAGACTGAATCAAGATTTAGTAAATACCTACTATGTGCCAGATACTGTGCAAAGTGCTAGAGAGAAGAGGGAATGAGCATTTATATAGTACCTAAATTAATCAGACAGTGCAAGTGCTTTACTATGTTATCTAATTTGATCAGAAATTCAGTTTCACTAACAATACTTTTTTATATTTTATACTGAAATGTTTGTCCATCAACTTCATTATGAAATAAGTGTTATTTGAAAATGATGTGCATCTTTTTAATAATTAATCATTTTTTACAATTAAATTTTTTTTCCAACACTCAGAAAAATACCTTTCTTTATGAACTGAGGATATATCCATTGACCTTGTAGGGAGGACGAGGACAATTATTGATGGAATCTTAGGAACTTTGATTGCCTCAGAATGATTAGCTGGTTAAGATCAACCCCTTGGTGCTTTTAAAGGACAAGTTTTAGTGACTGGGACTGTTACCATGATTATTTGATTGGATGAGAGTCTTAGAAAGATAAATAGATTATTTTCATAATGGCTGTTGGTCTATGCTAGCCTGTAGAGAATGTCCCATAGATCTTTCTTTGAAGTAGTTAGGTACAAAGTATTCACTTCACATATTTGTTAGTTGTGGGATGTTGGGCAAATCATTTAACCTCATTTTCCTCAACAAGGATTCTAATAGCATCTGCCTCCCAGAGTTGCTGTGAGAAAGAAATACGACAATATTTGTGAATGGCTTTGCCAACATTAAAGTATTATAGAAATGATATATATTTATTTATCCACTGAACTATTTATTCATATAAGTATATATGTATGTATGTGTATGTATGTATGTATGTATCTATTTATCACTTGTACCTTTCTTTCTTAGTACAAGTGGATAGGTAGGAGAGGATTTCTCCCTTTTCTTCCCTTACTAGGGATCATTAAATTTGTCTTTCAGCAGAAACTCATTGCAAGCTGATGGCAAGACGTGAGAAGCTTCCTGATACCTTCTGATTGTTTTACTTTCAGAATATAGTTAAAAGACTGGAAAATGGAGCTAAGTTTTTTTCTACCCTGAAAGATGGAAGCAGTTTGGGTGGTGGTAGAATATCAAGAATTCTTGCACAAATGCCTGGCAGAAGCTAGCTTGTGCCTGCACTCTGGGTCTGAGAGGGGAGAATATGGACCATGTTTCTGAACCCTTGTGATGGGAATGATGAGGGGGGTGGGGAATTTTGATTTGCTAGGAGGCCTTCCAGTGAAGGGGGATTTCTTAGGCAGAGCTACCTTTGGAGGTTGCCCCACCTCCTTCCCTCACTCTTTTCACAGTTGGAGAAATAAAGCCATGATATGGCAGCAGAGGGGAGAGCAGGGGACTGGAGGAGATCTGTATTTTTTCCCTTCTCATCCAGAATGGTTTACTGACCTCTGGGTGTCTCTGAGGCAAGTAGGTATCATTATGGATAGAGAGCTAGGCCTAGAGTCAGGAAGAGCAGAGTTTAAATCTCAGATACTTACTAGATATATGACTCTGGGCAGGTCACTTAACTGCCTCAGTTTCCTCAACTGTCATATGAGAAAAAAAATAGCAAAGTACTCCAACCAATAAAACCTCAAATAGGATTAGGAATAATAATGAGATGTTTAATTTCTAATTTCTAATAATTTTTTCAAATCTTGAAACCAAACAGTTCTATGGAGTTAAATAAAGGCTGTCTTTTATCATATCATGTTCTGTCATATTATATCATATTTCACCAATTTGTATATATACATGCATATATATGTGTATGTGTATATATATGTATATATTTTTTATTTTTTTATTAAAGCTTTTTATTTGCAAAACATATGTATGGGTAACTCTTCAACATTGACCCTTACAAAGCTTTGTTACAAATTTCCCTCCTAGTCCCCACCCCTCCCTTAGATGGCAGGAAGTCCACTACATGTTAATTATGTTAAAATACTTGACAAATCGAATGTGTTGTATATATATGTATAAAATATGTATACATGTAGGTATCTTTTTGTGTGATGAGTACTTGTTAAGAAACTAGGGACATGGTTATTCATATTTATGGAAGCCTACACATCATCTGTAGTACACATCATGGACAGAGAACTAGGCCTAGAGTCAGGAATAGCAGAGTTCAAATCTCAGACACTTACTAGATATATGACCCTGGGCAGGTCACTTAACCCTGTTTGCCTCAATTTTCTCAACTGTCATATGAGAAAAAAATAGTAAAGTACTCCAACCAATAAAACCTCAAATAGGATTAGGAAGAATCAGACACGACTGA
The DNA here is from genome assembly GCA_023553655.1 of Myrmecobius fasciatus. Taxonomy (NCBI): domain Eukaryota; kingdom Metazoa; phylum Chordata; class Mammalia; order Dasyuromorphia; family Myrmecobiidae; genus Myrmecobius; species Myrmecobius fasciatus. The sequence goes on from JAJPUD010001102.1 coordinate 24,565, forward strand.
ACAATAACAACACACATCAGCTGGACACAAATTATATTCAAATATTATCCTAAGTAGTTAATATTTGAGTGGGATATCTTATGCCAAGGAAAATGACATTTTTTTGAGATAATCCCCAAGAACAAACATAGTCCATATGAAACCAGATCTTTGAACACTCTGAGCCACAGTTATAATGGAAAAAGCAAACAGACTATTATGAGAACATTTTTATGCCAACAATCATTTTAAAGAATTTTATATTTAAAGAAGAATAATACCTCATGTAGGGGTCAAGGCTGAGGAACAAAGCTTCAAGCAAGACCTCTGCAAAACAAAATTTCAGAACTTATTAATTTAAGAACAAAATTCTTTTAAAACAGTATACTTAACAACAGGTATTATTTATTTATTTATTTATTTTTGTTAAGGCATTTTGGGTTAAGTGACTTGCCTAGGGTCCCACAAACAACAGATGTTCTTAATCTATTTGCATGTCCTGGTCCTCTTTTGTAATCTGGTAAAACCTATGACCCTTTTCTCAGAATATTTTTTAAATGCATGAAATAAAACACATAAAATTGCAAAGAAATTAACTGTACTGAAATATATTTATAAAAAAAGTTTTTGTTTTTGTTTTTAAAGTTCACAAACACAGCCATAAACTCTTGACTTAAATGATTAAATACACATGCTTATAGAGGATTATTGCAGTAGCCTGCCATTAGAGGGTTCAATTACCTTTCTAATGAGGTTCATAGTTAAACAATGAAACATAGATATGAATAGATGTGTTCTTAACCAAAAGAGATAAAAGCAATTTTACAAAAAGGTAAAATAGATAACTTTGATTACATGAAACTGAAAAACTTTTGCACTGAAAACATTAATGTGTATAAGATAAGAATAAAAATGGTCGAATTTCTGTAATAAGGGTTTGGTATTCATGACATATAAATGATTTATATAAATGTGACTGATAGCCATTTCTCAATAAATAAATGATTAAAAAACATAAATAATTTTCAAAAAAAGAATTGCAAAGTATCATAACCACATGAAAGAATAATCTATGTCACTAATAAGAGAAATACAAATCAAAACAATCTTGAGGTTTCATTTCACACTTTAATAATTGGCAAAAATGACAATAATAAATCTTGGAAGATTATGGAATGATAGGCATACTAATGTATTTTTGGTAGAACTATGAAAAAAAGTACACATTCTCAAAAACAATTTGAAATTATGCAAATAAAGTGATTAAATTGCCTATATTATTTGAACCATTGCTGGGCTTATACTCAAAGGAAGTCATCCATAAGAAGAAAGTTTTCATGTACTACAAAATGTTTATAGCAGGGGACAGCTAGTTGGTGTAGTGGATAGAGACCCCTGAAGTCAGGAGTACCTGAATTCAAATATGGTCTCCTTTACTTAACACTTCTTGGCTGTGTGGGCAAGTCACCTAATCCCTAAATGCCTAATTGCCCCCCAAACAACAAAAAAACCCAAAACAAAACACACACACACACACACATGTGTGTGTGTGTGTGGTGTGTGTGTGTGTATATATATATATCTATATATATCTATATATATCTATATATATATATATATATACAAACACAAAAAGTGATGCTATATATATAGCATCACTTTTTGTGTTAGCCATGAATTGGAAAAAAAAAGTTAATTCCCATCAACTGGGGAATAGCTAAACTGTGGTATTATTATATTAGGTATTATTGTACTATAAAAATGATGTGTGTCAATACATTGTAGCATGGAAAGATCTATGTGAACTGAAGCAGAGTTAAGTGAGAAGAGCCAAGAAAACAATATACATAGAACTACAACAATGTAAATGGAAAGAACTATGCTCAAAAAAAAAATCAAAGTAAATATAACAAAATTACAAAGCTCAAACAGGACTCAAATGCAGAGATATGAAGGGACATCCCTATCCCACGCTTTTATGGAGGTGAGAGGTCTGCAGTGTTACATGCTCTATGTGTAATTTTTTCAATGTATTAATGCTGATTTTTTTTCTTTCCAAAAGGAATACTTAAGATAACTATGACAATGTAAGAAACAGATGATGTTAATAAAAACTTACTGAAAAGAAAAAAGAACTACATAAAGGGGGCTATTTGGGAAAGTAGTATTTTTTCTTTCATAGGAAGTTTTCAAGAAGAGCATCACTTATTGGCAATGTTGTAGAGAGGACTCTTGTTTAGACTTTGACTGAGATAGATGGTCTTTTAAAAAATTCAATAGTATTTTATTTTTCCAGTTACATGGAAAGATAGTTCTCAACATTCATTTTTGTAATGAATTAATATCTCTTATTTCCCCTCAACTTTCCAGAAATTAAACATGACTTACCTCCATTTTTTAAGGCTGGTAACTCAACCTCTTTTAGCTCAAAGTCACTTCTCGTTGGTAGACCTTCAAAGTGCTTCTTCAAAGTCCAGCACTTAGCTTTAACCATCTTGAAGCTCCTGGAATGGAGATAGAAACACATCATTAAATATAACCTAGCAATTAGCTTCCTGTAGTTACTTACCCTTTATCAAAAGTCCAATTCTCTCTTTTGCTTAGATATGTGATATATTCCATATAAATATGTGTTTTGAGAGGATCATAACCCACACCGTGGCTATATGAAAAGTTCCCACAAAATAGGCTTGTGGGGAAATCCATCTCTGAATTTAGCCTCAGATGAGTTGGATTTGAGTCCTTACTTTACCATTTACTACATTGAAATGTGGGGAAATTGCTCCATTTCCCTAGGCTCTAGTTGCTTCCTCTCTAAAATGAGAGGGGGAAAAATATGTAATTTTAAAGATCTTGTTCAACTTTCACACTCTACAATTCCACTTTTTAATATGACTTTGGTCCTTCAGTTTGGACCTTTCTACCTTGAATGGCCTATGTTCCAGTCAATTGACTTACTTGCTGATTCTTACACATATGATTCCATCTTCTCCCATGCCTGTAGTGACCTTACTCTTTGATTTTGCCTCTTGAAACTCCTGTCTCTCTTCAAGTCTCAACTAGACTGACACCATCTTTAAGATTCCTTTCCTGACTTCCCAATTTGTTATTTTTCTCATCACTGTATATTTATTTTGCATAAATCCTTTGTTACTTAATCTGTGATATAATGGACACTCCTTGAGGGCAGTATTTGTCCCAAGTTAGCATTTGTATCCCCAGTTCCTAGCAGTATCTGAAACATGGTAAGCACATAATAAATGTTTATAGTGATTCAAGTAAACATGAACAGATGTTATTATGTCTGCTATTAGTCTGCAGCACTGAAGAAGCAATTGTGGTATGGCCCAGAGAATTTTAGATTTGGAGTCAGAGGACCTATGTTAGAATGCCAGCTTTGAGGCAACGAGGTAGCACACTAGATAAAGTTCTGGTCCTGAGTTCAAATCTGACCTTGGACTACCTGGGTGATTCTGGGCAAGTCACTTAATCCCAGCTGCCTCAAAAAAAAAAAAAAAAGAAAGAAAAAAAAAAAAAAAAAAAAAAAAAGCTCAGCTGTCACTGATTTAATGTTACATTGGGTAAGCAACTGTATTTTTCAGAACTTACTTTTTTTTGAACATTGTCTTTAAATATTGCTTTGTGAGCATGAAGATATCGCTAATTTTTCTACTTTTTTATGGTCAATCAAATTAATGTGGTCAAATTAATCTTGATTTCTGTGGAAAAAAATCATACTAATATCAATTAACCACAAGATGGCATTGTAACCTTCAATTCATAACTTCAGCTTAACTGGTTTTTATTATTTCTTTTCCACAAATTCTAAGGATGAAAAAACCCCTTACATTCTTTATTTATTTTCTTGGTTCAAAGTTGAACTGATAAGTAGTATGCTTCTTCATAAGTTTATGTCAGTATAAAGTGAGCTCTAATAGAAAGTTGAAATAGCAAGTTCTGTACAATATATTGCATGCGTATGTGTGTGTGTGGGAGAACAGGGTAACTTGGGTAATAGCATTGCCACATGCTAGCTGTATTACTTTTTCATACTTCTGGACTGGTTTTTGATCTATATCCTTATTGTTTAGCTAAAATTCCACTTAGTCATAGAGAGATTTGTGTTTTAGTACAACACATTATGAAAGCATTATGAAAGCAAACTAACAAATAATTGATTTCAAGGTGACCAAAAAAAGAGCTTTTCAGAATACCAAAATTGAATTATTCCTATTACTAAAACTTTTCATTGTGCACATCGATGCAATATGCTTCTTTCCTCTTATTTGTCTCTCCAAGTGCAAATCAATGATTTTTTTTTGTTTGTTTTAATAAAAATCATACTAGTTCAGAAACCAAACCAAAAGCAGCAAATCAATTAAATAAAAGAAATCCCACAGTTCACTTATATTTCAAAGAAACTCACACATGAAGGAGGACTTTTAATAATATTGAAAAAGTCCCGGTTTCTATTTTAGCCAAATTAATGTTCTCTTCCCTCAAACATTCTTAATACAATGGCTATAATTAGTAATCATAGCAATGTGGTTAATATATGCAATCTCTTCTGTCTTTAACTTCTTGTGCCCCTGACAGATGTAAAAGAGAATATATACATTGTCTTAAAGGCTAACCTATACTCTCAGGAGAATTACAAATGACTTGACAATAGCCATTTATCCTGCTCACCCTTCATTTCATCTGTTTTTCTGCTAAATCAGTGACTAAGATGTAAAAAGAAAATAAGAGAATCTCAGAGCATCATGAATATTGGAGCTGTCCTCAAAGTCTGTAAGAGCTGGGTTAAACTCCTGCCTCTGACACATGCTGGCTAAATCCCCTAACTTCTCATTGTCCTCAGACAACTTTTTAAGACAACTTGTTATAGAACAGTTGGCAATTTGAGTGATATTCCTCTAGGATGCCTATGTCAATTAAATACAGAATATACAGTCAGAAATTAAATAACATAATCCTCTCTCCAGCATTTAACTAATTACAACAATGTTACAGAGACCAGCAACCCAAACTACAATCTTTGTCACAATTCTCTTATAAAGAAAAACCAAGACTGAGACCTAGTTTTGGAGGTTGTCTGATACACCAGTATCTAGAGTTCTGGATCTCAACAATTTCAATATGTCAGATTAAAGATCTATACACAGAATCTAGAAATCCTGTCTCTGGATCAGGAACAAGAGTCTGTGTCTCTAGTATAAATCTCTAAAATATACTTTAAAATGTTTACTTACACTACTCCACAGACTATGCAATGCAGAGAGAGAATCAGCAAGAACAGTTCTGCAGACTATCCTACAGCACTGTGTATTTATATTCTGTTATGAAGAGGGTGGGGCTTCTTTTGGACCTTTTCCTAGTTTTTCACACTTTTCTACTTGTCAGCATCGTTATCGTTGGCAGTTAACTCTCTTCCTCAGTCAAAAGTCCAATATACTAAAATGACATGGAAGAGGAAAGAGTATTGCGGCAGCAAACCAGGCTGTAGATTTATCAGAACAGAGTTCAAGATCTGAGAATTCTAATCTATTCACTGGGATACTGTTACACTGAAATGCTTACATCAATACTTTCTGTCCCATGGCCTAGTTATTTTTCTCTTTGATATTGTACAACTTCATAATTTTTCATATTTTAATACATACATCTATATAGATAGAGACCAATTTGGAGTTTAGTTCCATAGTATCACCTTCTCCTGGGGAGAACAAATCTAGATGAGAAGTCATTTTATTTATGGGTACAACAAGTTATAGTTGTGTGCCCAGGTAAAGGTTGATAATTCTCTCCTGAATCCTTCTTTTGAATTCTATATGGTTTTATAAGGCTAAATCTTTGTTAACAAGGTTAAAGTAAATTAGAAAACCTTAGTTCCTGTGTTGAAGAAATTTTTTTTCAATAAGGCATGAACTCATATTATCCCTCTAACATCATGTTAATATCAAAATTGGAAGGGAACTCATAATCTCACCCATACATGAACAAAAATCTCTTATACAAAATGCTATTTAAAAAAACAAATGGGAACTTTAACAAATATTGTAGTACCTTAGGTTATTATTTCCTGTAAAGTTGTTGTGTATAACAACTTTATTCTTGTACAAGGTGCTAGGGAGGGGATGATATAATTTAATTTCTGATTATATGTTTTGTGTTTAATTTGGGGGCCAGAATGAAGGTCCCTCTATCAAAGCAACGGCCAACGGTTCTATAACTAATAATCTTAGAAAGTTGTTTGGGGGTGGTTAACAAGAACTGTCAAAGATAGGAGTTTTACCCAGTTCTACCTTTATCTCTAATTATTAGCAAGTTTTTCATCACATCAAGCCTAAATATGTCTCTTTGTAACTTTTCCCTGTTGTTTCTAGTTGCATCATCTGGGACCAAATAGAAAAAATATAATTTCTTTCCCCTGTAATAGCCCATCAAGTAATTGAAGACAGTTAATTTGTCTACCCTCTCTGAAATGTCTTCTCTTTTCCTGGCTAAACATCCTAAATTCCTGAAATTCACTGTAAATTTTTGATGGTGAATTTTGAAATTCACCAAAGGCATTATCCTTGGGTCCTTCATCATTTTGGTTGCTCTTATCTAGACATTGTCCCATTTATCAGTATCTTTCATTAAATGTGGTATTCATGTACTTCAGACATAATCTGGTAAGTGCAGAGTATATTAGAACTCTTACTTCCCAAGTTCCTTTATAACACTATTATAGTAAACACTACTCTAGCCTAACATAATTATAAAGGGTACCACCTACCATGGCACCCAAAGCTCTTTTTTTTTCTGGATGGTTCATGTACAACAATTTGGATTCATTCTGGATTTTCCTAGGTTGGGGAGAGGCAATCATGAGTGGCCATATAGCTGTAACACCCTCTATTCATGACTGTAGCTCCTGAGACCTTATTTGCTGACTTTCAAGACTAGTCACAATGACTAGTTAAATTTTTTTTTTTCACAGAGGAAAAAATGGTATTGATTTTTTCCTGATAAAAGAAGATCCTTTCAGCACAAAAGGTGTTGTGTGTGGAAAGGGTTCCCCCAATCACCCAACTTATCCACACTTATTCCCTGACTCAATTTTTTATTCAAAATTGTCCTATTCATAAGGTGGGAGTTGGATGGGGAAGAGGTTATTTGTTCATACAATTTTACTAGAATTATGCTATCTTACTCCACTTTGTGATTAGTGACATAAAATTAGAACTTGAGTGTTGGTTGACAAGCTAGTGATATATATATATATTTTTTCCCCTGAGGCAATCAGGGTTAAGTGACTTGCCCAAGGTCACACAGCTAAGAAGTGTTAAGTATCTGAGGTCAGATTTGAACTCAGGTCCTCCTGACTTCAGAGCTGGTGCTCTATCCACTGTGCCATCTAGCTGCCCCACTAGTGATACATTAAGTATCCATACCAAGGACAGCAGAAACAGAGACAGTAAATTCTCACATTTCAACCTGTATAAGCAAAGGTGCTTATTGATTGGTACTTGAACAATTTTGCAATTGAAGGTTAGTTGTTATTAAAAAATATGTTTCTGGTATTATTAGTAAGATTCATGGCCCCTCTGGAACTGAAGAAATTGTCTTCCATGGCAGGCTTATAAGAGTTGGCTAGTGATGGTATAGATACAAAAGTAGCTACTAACTTTTATCTCCAAAGTATTATGAAATTTCCTTAAATCATCAAGAAAAAATTCATTTCAAATGGCATACACTGTACCAACCAAATTTTTTTAAGACAAAAGCTACACAAAGTTCATTGAGTACTTTTATTTCTTCATCCTAACCACACCTTCCCCTCCTTCCTTCTTCCCCACCCCACCCAGCCTCTTGCTAAATTGTGTTCAGTCCTGTCCCTTTCCTAGTTATTGTACTCCTCCATCATCTGGGAGGCTTTAGATTTCTGACTTTCAAAAATTTGGTGTGACCCAATTAAGGAACTTCAAAGCCAAGGAATGAGATAAACAATGACTTTAATGTCTAGGAAACGGGCAGCCTTTGCTGGGAGGCATGGATCATTATAGATAAAACCTTTATATAGGAATGTGATATCCTCTTCTCTTATTTTTAGCTTCCTGAGGCAGGTTTTTTTTTTTTTGTTTGTTTGTTTGTTTGTTTGTTTGTTTTGTTTTTGTTTTGTTTTGGGTACAATCCAAAGCACTGACGTATTTTGTTTCTCCTGAAGAAGCTTAAATCTGTAATACCCACTTGATTCTTTCTCCAGTGATCATAATTCCTCTTGTGAATTCACTAGATGACATCCCAGTTGGAAACAGCTAAGGATAATTCAATGCAGGTTCTCAATCTAGGTTCTTCTGATGTGGTTCCTTCTCCCTTTCCCCCTCCCTCCCAAATCAAAGTGCAAGAAGCAACAACAAACCTAGGAGTGACACTAACAATTAGAATGACCATTCCTTGAAAAAGTTTTCAAACACCTTTTTTAACAAATGTCTTTCTGAAAGAACGTTCCTAAAGTAGAAGAGAGGTTGTCCTGGGTGGCTCTTTAGCTGAATCTTCAGCCTTATTTTTATTGTGTTCAGCAGATGGTCCGTGAACACCAAGCACATGCCGAAGCCCTCAGGTTCTTCAAAGATTTATAGGTTCCTCCTCTTCCTTTGCTTTTTTTTTTGTCTGCCTCCACTCCAACCTCTCAACTCTTGTTCTTCCCAAGCAGCAGCCATGATTTTTCCCCTGCAGTAAAACAACTTTTTAACATTAAAAAAAGTTTTGAGTTCCAAATTCTGTTCTTTTCTTTGTCTCCTCCCTTCTTCCTAAGACAGTTAGCAATTACATATAGGTTATACATGTGGAATTATATAAAACATTTCCACATTGGTAATTTTGCATAAAAAGACTCAAATAAAAGATAAACATGAACAATAGCATGCTTTGGTCTGTATTCAAACAATATCAATTTATTCTCTGGAGGTGGATAGTATGTTTCATCATTAGTGCTGTAAGATGGTTTTGCATCGGGTTGCTGAGAATAGCTAAATCATTTACAATTCTTCATCAAATATTGCTGTTACTGTGGACAATATTCTCCTGGTTCTGTTCACTTCACTTTGTATCAGTTCATATAAGGCCTTCCAAGTTTTTCTGAAATCATTCTGCTTGTCATTTCTTAGAGCATGATAGTATTCCATTACCATTATATACCACAACTTATTTAGCCATTTCTTAACTGATGGAACTCATTAACTCTTAAAAAGAGAAGTATATATTAAGTAAGAAGGCAAACCCAAGAATAGTATTTTTATGACATTTGCTAAGTAGAAGGCAAATGGAAGGAATAATCAAAACATAACAGTCCCTCTATAAAAGTGGCTTCATACCTTCTCCCTAATATATATAGTACTTGTGCAGAACATAAACTTCCAGAAATCTAGCAGTGGGCCACAAGAGTGGAGAGATCCATATGGTTAGGACCACTCAGAACATCAGAGTGTAGAGATGGATGTCTGTGTTCACTTTAGGCAATGGTTCTCAAACTTTTCCATAGTGATAGAACTATTCCATTCAAAACTTTGGTATAATTATAGTAAAACAATTAAAAACTATTATTTTTGTGTGTGTGTGGAATATGAGACCTTTCTCCTTTTTTTATAAATTTTTAAAATTTTTATTAAACTAAAATTTAAAAACAGAAAAAGAAAGACAGAAAAGGAAAATAAAGAAAATAAAACATTGTCATGTGCCCAGCAGAATATCAGGAAGAATTAAAAAATATATAATAATAAATTTCCATTTTAAGAAAGCATATATAGTAATAGAAAAGATTATATTGATGACTGTCCATCTTTTATCCACTTTCTTATATCTTTTTGTTCTCTGCTGTACACTTTTTACTTTATTCATTTTTCCCCTTTCATCCTCCTCACATCCCCCAAGCAGGTTACAATTAAGCATATATATATATGTGTGTGTGTGTGTGTGTGTGTGTGTGTGTGTGTGTACACACACGTATTTGTATATACACACATGCATGTACACATACATGCATATATACACATGTGAACATGCATCTAAAACAATATTATGTCATGGCTGACATAATATAGATTTCACTCTTGATTGAATCTTTAAGTTTTATTTTGCCTGAGATCAATGATTACTAACCTTAGTTTTTATTTGTAATAAATTCTTGATCTGGTCTGATATTCAACTATTGTTGTTGCTGTTTACTTGTGTCCAACTCTTTCTGACTCCTTTTGGGATTTTCTTGGGAAAGTTATTGGAATGGTTTGTGTTTATCTTCTCCACCTCATTTTGCAGAAGAAGACACTGAGGCAAACAGGGTTAAATGACTTGTTCAGGGTTATACAGCTAAGTGTTTGAGGCTAGATTTGAACTCAGGTCTTCCTGACTCCAGAGATAGTGCTCTATCCATTGTGCCACCTAGTTTATATGTTTACACATTGTATCTTCTTTCTGGCAGGTCCTATCTCACTTTTGTATTTGTATCCCCAGTTTGCCTCAGAATGGATGCTTTTTTTGTTGTTGTTTAGTCATTTTCAATTATGTATGACTCTTTGTGATCCCATTTGGGGATTTCTTGATAAAGATATTACAGTGATATGCCATTGCCTTCTCCAGTTCATTTTACAGATGAGAAAACTGAGGCCAATAGAATTAAGTGACTTGTCCAGGATCACACAACTATTAAGTGTCAGAGGCCAGATTTGAACTCAGGAAGATGTCTTCCTGACTCTAGGACTGGTACGTTATCCACTACACTACTTAGCCACTATATTTGTATCCTCAGTTTCTGGATACCTGCCAGAAAATGGATGTTTAATATACTTGATTGATTGCTGGGGATTAAGCATGAATTGGGAAGTGTCTACTGACTGCTTAAGATGGTTTTTTTTCCCCTACTTTGGGGAAAGGTAGAGAACCTCATTTAGTGGATATGGGATGGCAAAGTGTCTGTATATATATGTATATATGCATCTGTGAGAAATGGATGGGCATCATTGGGGGAATGGCTGAATAAGTTATGATATATCAAAGTAATGGAATATTATTGTTCTATAAAAAATGATGAACAAGCTGCTTTTAGAAAGACCTGGAAAGACTATCAGGAACTGATTCTGAGCAAAACAAGCAGACCCAGGAATACATTGCACACAATAACAGCAAAATTGTGTGATGATCAACTATGAAAGACTTGGTTCTTCTCAGCACTTCAATGATCCAAGACAATCCCAATAAACTATGGATAGAAAATGCCATCTGTATCCAAGAAAAAGAACTATGGAGGTGAATGTAAATCAACACGTTGATTTACTTTTTGTTGTTGTTGTTACTGTTTTTTCTCTCTCAACATGATGAAGGTGTATAACATCTTTTCCCTTTTCACAGAGTGGGGGGAGGTATCAAACAACAGAGCCCATGAAAACATGAATGTTGGAGTGGGCAACAGCAAACACAGTCCCTTCTCTGGGGTCTCTGTCAATTCTCGTTAATACCAGTTTTCTTGAAACCATCAGGGTAAGCAAGGTCATCAGCCTATTTAGGATGTATAATTTCTAAATAAGGAATGCATTTACTAAGAATCTATAAGCTTGTTTAATGATTGATCCTTTGCACCAGGACAAGTTTTAAACATATAAAACATGTTAAACAAAAATCTCATGTGTGCAAGACCTCATAAACATTTAAAATAAGGTATCTATCCCTAAGCTGCAATTTGCTATTAGAGATAAACTCTCTGGGACATAACTGATGTTCTTTGAGTTCTGAATTTGATTGCCTGATCACCATTCGAAAGAAATGCCATAAATTACTCAGAAGAATGCCTTCCTGAAATGTCTAGGGCAAGAGTTAGGAGGACAATCTCAGCTTCTGCTGAAGGTGGAATCCTTCTGACTCAGTTTCTCAGTTCTGTTTCTTTGTTTCCTACCTGGTTATTCCTGAATCTGGCTTTCAGGTGGAATTATTATTGCATGATCAATTGTCAAACAGGTCTAAGGATACTTTATCATCCTGTCATGTATGCACTCTCAGGCTGAAGCCTTAAGGACCTGTTTTGATGGTATTATTATCATGTTCCTACTTTTTCCTTTTACAGCAAATTTCTATAATCAGAGCAAATGCTCAGTAGAAGCCATGAGCTCAATACAAGTATCCCAGGGGACACAATGGTTTTCTACCATCTTAAAGATGCTTTCCTTTGCATACTATTGTATAAAGATTCACAATTTCTTTTTGCCCTTGAAGAAGCAAATCCAGGAGAGCATAATCCCCCACCAATTAATATGGACAATCATGTCCATAATGTGGATGTAGCTCGGGGGCTTCTGTGACAGCCCCCATATATGTGGGCAGGTCCAGTATGTAGATGATATCTTGATCTGCAGTCTTACCTGAGAGGCTTCTCTGGCTGCAGTCATACAAACCCCTAACTTCCATCCCCCCTTCCCTACCCAGAGCAATTAAGTTTCTTTGTCTAAAGACCCACACAGTCTATCAGTGTATTAAGAGCCTGAAAGCTAAACTAATCTCTTGCCCCGGTCTTAGCCCTACCTAAAGCCTTTTACACTGTACATTGATGGAAGGCAGGGCCAGGTCCTAGGGGTCTTGACTCAGGCTCTTGGACCTGATTCAAACCCCTTGCTTACTTCTCAAAGAAACCTGACTCAGTGTCCTTAGGGTGGCTCTCCTGCTTTAGAGCAGTGGCTGCCACAACCCTTCTAATTGAGAAAACCTCCAAGCTCACCCTAAGCTAGCTATTGGAGGTTCTAACTCCCTGTTAGGTTCAGAGCATTTTGGAAGCCAAAAGGCATCAGTGGCTTGCTAGTGGGAGGCTTACCAGATACCAGGCTTTCCTACTTGTCTGACTTGACTTTAAGTATGCTTAACCCTGCCATTCTGTTCCTTGAAAACACTAAGTCAGGTAATTCATAATTGTGAGGAAGTTTTAGATTCTGTCTACTCCAGGCAATCTGACTTGAGGGACATTGCTCTGGACAATCCAGATGGTGAATGGTTTACAGATGAGTCCAGTTTCTTGAAAATGGGGAAGGGAAGACAGGTTATTCTAAGGTGACCCTCAATAGCCCCTTTGCAGGCTAAGCCACTCTCCCTTCGACTTCTGCCCACAAAGCTGAACCCATTGCCCTTATTAGAGCTTTGGAACTGGGGAAGGGAATGAGAATGAACATCTATACAGACTCCAAATATGCTTTTCATATTTTGAATGCTCATGGGGCTATATGGAAAGAAAGGGAACTTTTGACAGCAAAAATTTTTCCTATTAAATATGCAAGGGAAATTCTACAACTGTTGCAAGCTGTTCTCAAAACCAGAGAGGTTTCTGTTAAGTTTTGTAAAGGACACCAGAAGGGAGATTCACTTCAGGTCAAGGGGAACAGGCTTGAAGATTCAGCTGCCTGTGCTGCTGCCCATTTGCCCCTGACCATGGCACCTTTAGTTCCTCAGCTCCCTGACTCTTACACCCCTTCATATAGCAGAAACAAGTTCTTGCAGAAGAAAGGGAATACACCCTTTCTCCCTCTGCTTGGTTTCAAATATCCTTAGGCCAGCTTTTAATCCATGGAAACTTCTTATTGGTCTACACCAAGCTTCCCACTTGGGAAAAAATGCTCTCTAATCCCTTGTGAAACCTATCTTCACTGTTAACAAGGTAGGAGAAACAATTAAACAGATCTGTCAGATCTGCCCAGTTTGTGCCCAAGTAAATTCTGAAAGGGCTGTTAACACCCCCCCCCCAAAGCCTATCTAGAGGGAGGGTACATACTTGGGGAGGACTGGCAGATAGATTTTACACATATTTCCCCTCTCAGGGGCTTCAAACTGCTTTTGGTTTCTGTTGACATCTTTACAAATTGGGTAGAAGCCTTCCCTTGCAGGACTAAGAAAGCTCAGGAGGTATCAGAGTGTTTGTTAAAAGAAATCATACCTTGTTTTGACCTGCCCAGTTACAGAGAGACAATGGCCCAGTCTTCAGTTCTCAAATAACTAAAGATAGCAGAGGCACTTAATATGACTTACCATCTCCACCCTGCCTGTCAGCCTCAGTCTTCTGGGAAGGTGGAGAAAAAGAATCATACACTCAGTTGAGTCCTTATTAAACTATGCTCAGAGACTCCAGAGAATTAGGTGAAGAATCTTCCATTAGGAAGGATCACATAAGGTCATTCTAACTGCTCCAAGTTCAGTCAAATTCTAGGGTTTCCCCAGATGGATTTATGTTTCTAGAATTAAAAGTGTTGCTCCTGTGACTTCTCCCTCAGACATCCCTGAATATTCCTGTGAACCCATAGAGTACCTGAAACTACTCTTCCGCAGGACTCCTGGAAACACTGGAAACACATTGTATAGAGAAGGGTGAAATTGTCTGTGTCTTCTCTCCCTCACTCTAGCTTTCTTCCTTTTTTGTTCAGGATTCAGGATTGTTGGGTGGGCCATCAGCATTCTCAAGGCAGCCCACATATTCAACCTGATGCATTATTTGCAAAGGCCCCATTCCCAAATGTCACATCCCTACCCTGGGCTACTCCATTTGTACTAGCTACCCCCCCAGGGAAACAACTTTAACCCGACTATCAGAAAGGATCTACCCACATAATAATTGTAGGATATCCATTCCCAAATTATTCTGGCAAACTCACTCATGATGCTTCTACACCACCTTCCTTGGAATTTCTTCATAACCTCCAGAGAACTAACATTCCTATTGGTAGATTTGTTTCTTCCAGATTCCAAGCTATGAATTTCCAACTATTTTTTTCACTCTGAATACCATTGGGTAACTAATTCTGACACTCAAGCAGTCCTCTGAATGCTGCTGCCACCATCTTTAAATCATGTTCCTCTCCCTCCTCAATCTGGACCTCACTAGGCAGGGACAGTTCTAAGCCCCTTATCAGCATGAAGCAGCTCCAGAAGATGAGATCTCTGTCCCTTTGTCCCAAATGAATTTGGGGTGGAAACTGCTTAAAAGGGGAAGTGATGTAATATAACTTCTAGGGGAGACATCAATAATTTTAAGGACCTCTGACCTTAGGGAGCTTCCATTCTATCAATCTTCAGTGATTCTAAATCTTATGGCTTTGGATTTATGATCCTGAGGCCCTCTGATCTAAGAATGCTATTGTTCTGTCAATGATGATAAAAGTTCTCTGACCTAGGAATATAATAATATTTCTTCCTAACAATCTGTTAATGATTTCAAGTCTTCTGGCCTTAGAATAGTCCTAAAAACATTACTGTCTGTTGTTCAATGATAACCAAATTCTTGAGCCCACTCCTTGGTTCCACTTCTAAAATTAGCATATCCATGACATGAACAACTGGATAAAGGTATCTCCTTTCTCCAGGTTCCTTGCAAAATTCTCTTAGAATTTAGACTGCTTCAATTGGCATTACAATTACAATAAACTTTGCCCCTTGACTTGGATATAGGTTCAAGCCTGCAAATTCTTTTGAGATACCTTTCAAAACTGGTCTGTGACCCCCAACCTTTTGGGGTTCCTTCCCAACTTCAACAATGATTCATAAAGAAATGTATATTTTAAAAATTAAAGTACATTTATAACCAGAAAAAAATAGAACATTTTTAAAAAGAAAAAGAAATAGATGGGTATTTAATTTCTACAGTTATGAAAATTAAATTGGAGAAATTGAAACAAATTAGAAAATTGAAATCCGCAAGGACCTCAAAGAATAATTAAAGATGGAAGTTTTAGATTTGAATAAGAGCCCTCTGGACTTTGCCTTCCCATCCTCAGGTTATCATCCCCCTTAAAGACTATTTAGTTATGTTAGGACAATATAAACATGGCATCTCTATAAGGGATGTGGATGAGATGCTTATGTATCATGAGCTCTGAGAGATATAAACTATGTCCAGAACTGTAATTAGAAATCTTAGCTCTTAGGACAAATTTAGTTGTTTTGTTTTGGGGAATAACCCATTCCCCAGAGTTCAACAGTGCTTCATGGGAATTGGGGAGAAGACAGGCAGATTCCAGGAGAGAAATCTTCCCCTCTTCTTACTTTTTTTTTTTTTACTTCAGATCCTGTTCTGTCCCTAAGGACTTCCCCACATCCAATACTAATAACATGGACTAGCAAAAGAATATGACATATAAAGTAGAGGGGCTAGCAATCTCTGTGATTTGAATTCTGAAACCAGCTTATTCTCTCTCCTTTCCAAGAAATGCCAAAGCATTTATCCTGGGAACATAATGGGAACTATAAGAAAAAAATATCTTACCAAGAATTCCATTGATTCACTGATGAATGCAGAAAAGATTTATTTTACATTCTTACAAGAATGGGTCTCTAGGTTAGTAGACACAACTTTGAAACTCTAAAAGCAGCATTTTATTTTCTATCCTGAAAGGCAAGTCTCTCTCCTGATTCTCATTAATTGGATGTTACAGAAGTTACTCCATCTCTCATTACATAGCCAGTCTCTGCCCCTGGGAGCTTACATTCTACAAGGGGGAAAGTAAATAAGGAGAGCTAGGGTAAAAGAACAAAAGATTCTTTTCAAATCTCAGGCTACCACCTTTGATAACAAAAGCAATTCTTGATTCTTCTTTGATATCCTTAATGGGTTTCCATTTTCTAATTTAAGTTTCACTTCGCCAATTTAATTTTCATAATTGTAGAAACCAAATAACTGTTCATCCATTTCTCACAAGAACTTAGTTTCCTAGATAAAGCTATTACCATAGTTAATGCAGCAAAAATATGCTGGGAATGCCTTATTATTATCTTTAAGATAATTCTTAAGGGAACAAAGTTTTCCAGATTATTAAGACAATCCCAACATTTCAATACATATCTTTATTTTGGCCTTTATTTCCCCTTCCTTCTCTAAGACTTTGCAAGTATGGTATGAAACCCCCAATTTTTATTTACCCTATAAAATATGTACTTAAGATAAAGATCTTTGCTAACTCCTTTTCAGTTTTAAGTCCACTGACATGAACTGCCAAATCCTATTCATATAGAATAATGTGAAGTTTAGTCTATTTTTAAATTTATCCATCCTGTCTCTAATCTAGTTAGCATCTTTAAAGACAGTCATAACAACCTTTGAGACAAAGAGATGGAAACTTAGCTTTCCCAGACTGTTTTATGACCATAAACTAAGAAGTTAAGCTTTCCTAGACTATCTTGATTGGCAAGGCAGGTCTGGGACTTGGTCTGCCATCTGGCTTCCTCCCTCTTCATTTTGTACCTTGGCAATCCCCAAGCTACATTTCCCCTATAAAAAAACTGCTTATGATGAAGATCTTTGCTAAGTTTTCTTCAGGACTAAGCCCACTGTGAGGTTTTCTCTTT
>JAJPUD010001102.1:43998-86099 GCA_023553655.1 Myrmecobius fasciatus
ATTAACATGTAGTAGATATCCTGACATCTAGGGGAGGGGTGGGGAGTTGGGGGGAAAAATTTGTAACAGAAAGATATGTAAGGGTTAATGTTGAAGAATTACCCATACGTATGTTATGCAAATAAAATAAAAAAAATTTAAAAAAAAAGAATGAGCTTTGGGACTCAGATTAGATAAGGGACAGAGAAACTCTACTACAGGTTGTGTGCATATATGAAAAATCCCACCATTTCTCAAGGCCCCAGCTTTTCCATGTAGAATGTAATTTAGGAAAATACCTTCTACTTAATTAAATGTCAGTAATGTGCTTAAATATTTTGTTTCAACATGAAAAAAGATATGGAAATAGTTACAGTTGGAAGACTTATGTAAGGAAAGATACTCTAATACATCATTGATAGAATTGTGAATTTATCAAACTGTTCTGTAAAGCAATAATCCTGAATGTTATACTTAACCAAGTTTGACTCCAGGTGAAACAAATGAAAATCCTGAGAGACAGTTTCTGAATAATTAATCAATTTATTAATTAGGCTAGCAGATAATAAATGGATGACCAGTAGTCTCTCTGAATAACTAAAGACAAAACCTCAGAAATCCTTGATAGTTGCCCAGACAGATGAAGATCAATTCTGATTCGTGAACAATTAACAAGTGGATGCATATATTGATGAGGAGATGGGCTAAAAGTCTTCAGTTCCTCTTGCTGAGAAGAAACTTGATCATAAGACTCAACTACGTTCAGTAAGTTGGACAAAAGAATCCATCTTTCCTCCACTATTTTCGTTGTTTTTTTCTTCATAAGCTGGTTCATCCTAAATAAAATATGGAAGGTTTCAAGTATAGGGGCTTATTTCCAAAGGTCAAGAACTCATCTAGATCAGAATCCGTTTGTAAGGTCTTCTAATTGGGTTGGGGTCCCAAACAACATGGAGAAGCACATACCCAGAGGATTTGAGCAATCTCGTCTATCAGCAATGCCCTCCACAGACTGACTGACTGATCTACAGAAGCTGTTTCCTGAATGAGGAAACAGAAGGAAAAACTTTATTCCTAATTTAATAATATAAAAACAATCATTTCCCTCACAGAGAAGAATTGAGAAAATGTGTCTCTCTTCTCTATTTGCAAAGATTTGGTTCAGAATGTTGCATATACTGTTGAATGTGGTTGGTGTGTTACTTTGTTTTGCTAAATTGTTTTTTTTTCATTCTTTCTTTTTAAATCTTTGTTACAAGGCTTGTCTCTCTGGGAAGAATAATTGGGAAATGGGGATGATTTTAAAAAATTCAATAAAAAGATGGTAAATTTAAAAAAAAAGTTCAAATGTCAGTTACATACAAGTACCTTGCAAAAGACTAAGATAATTAAAGTTTTACATTGGTTTTGTTTTTATATTACTTTCATCCACAAATATATCCTTCTTCCATTCCCAGAACTTTCCTCTGTAACAACAAAAAATAAAAAGAAAGCAGTTCAGCAGAATAAACCATTGTATTCCCTGAATCTGATAGTATGTGCAAGATTTAGCAGTTGTGGATTCCCTCTGTCTGCAAAGAAGTGATCAAGATACATTTTCTTACCCATTCTTTTGGATTAAGCTTGGTCATTATAATTAAACATTATTAATTCTTTCCCAACCTATTCTTTTGCAGATTTTATATAATTTTCTTTGCTCTACTTCACTTTTCATCTATTCATATAATTTTTTTCTTTTGCTGAATTTTTCATATTATTAATTCACAGTGCCATAATATTCAATTACATTTATAATTGTCTAACATTTATGATTTTTCTAGCCATTCACAACTGATGGGCATCTACTTTGTTTCTAGTTCTTTGACACTCCAAAAGTCCTGCCACAAATATTTTGGTATATATGGGGACTTTATTTCCATCTTTGGCAGTGGAATATGTCTCAGAATGGGACCTTTGGGCCAAAAAAGATGGAACTTTTCTTCACTTTCTCAATCTAGTTTTAAATTGCTTTTCAGAAGGCATGAATCAACAAATAACTCTATTCACAGAGTAGTAGTATATCTTCCATCCCCCAAGCCCACAACTCCTTCAACTCACAATGTGATTTTCACTGGCACAATGGCACAAAGATCCACTAGGATCTTAGCCAGCATTGCTCCAAAGTCAGAAAATCTAGTCATAAGCTCCCAGTCTATTGCCCTCCTGTTTTTCTTTGTCCAAGTGATTATACTTCAGTAGCCTGTTCAGGCTTGCTTTTCTTTCTTATCTCCCCTATCTTGGAATTCTCATTTTACTCCATCAAAACTCTGATTTACTTAGCTGAGATCTCAGCCAGCTGTTATGTTATCTGTTCCTTTGAATAAAATCTCACACTCCTCTTCCAGGAATATCTGCATCTCAAAAGCTCTAATTTGAATACAATATATGGGGACACATGTTGAATAGGCAGAAGCCAATTTCTTCATATTTTCCTTACTTAGGAAAAGTCCCTGATTAACCTATTTCTACTACCAAAAAACAAGCAAACAGGAATAGTTTTCACCTGCATGCTTCTGATAGATTGTTAACCCCTATCTAGAACATATGAAGTATGGTGTTGACATTGATAATGATCATAAAATTTTAATTATTTCAGTGGATTTTGCTGATTACTAGTAAAGATTCTTTCTTGTATCTCTCTCTACCTCTCTAGCTGCCTTATAGACTTAAGGCTTATATCCTGGATCTCTATGTTTTCTTAACATGAAAAATAAAAAAATATTTTCATTGAGCAATATGAAACAGGCATGAGGGAAGGCTTTTATTTCCTACATTAAAAAACAGTGCTAAAGGATATAAAAGGCACAGCACCATTAATAATATGACTTAAAACAGGATTCAGTTTTAAGGATTCACCTTAACTTATAACTATAATTGCATTTTGTTGGGAGGCTGATAGTTAAACCTAATCAAAATAAAAAGTTGTAGTTGTTACATTTTACTTTGACTTTTTTCTGTGATAATCTCTAATCTCTATCTATCTCTATATATCTACCTCACATATATAAACACATATATGCACATACTCATATATGTGTATGTGTTTTAGAAGATTCCTTTAAAGTAGAGATTTTGGTTTATTTGTCTCTCTATGCATCTTTGATGCTTATCACAGCACTTGGTACATAATAGATATTTAATAAACTCTTGTGGACTTGACTCTTTCAAAGTATGGTCTCCAGAAGTACAAAGTCTTTTGGTGAGCCACACTGGAGGCTTGGTCTTCTCTTGGAAGTTAGTGTCTTCTTCATTGTAGAAGTTTTCTTTGCCATCAGTTAACTCCATTCAGACCTAGTATCTCTAGACTTCTTAAACTCAAAAGTCACCTCTAAGCATGGACACAAACCTCTCAAGAATGATATTTGATCACCTACCTACAAAAAAAGGGAAAACATACAGATGTTGTTGCTCAGATGGGGTGGGGTGTAGAGGGAGCAGATGTAATGTCACTATGCTTTATGTGGAGCCCATACAGCCCATCCTCTACGTGAAAGCAATCCAGAAAGTATCTCTTCTTTTTTAATTGATGTAACATCTGTCCCTTCCCATACCCCATCTGGGATATGTAGGTAAATGTTTTAAAATTTATTCAAAAATAAAAGTATACAAGTTTAATCTAAGTTATTAATATTTTTTCTCTTACTTTTAAAAGGCTAAATAATCAATGAAACAATTAAATAGGATCTGATTTGTAGTTTGTTAATTTCTGAAATAAATCCTCGCATTGAAAATATTGGCTCTTGTTAGGAGGTATAAACTGATGCTAGATAGCACAACCCTTAGTTGGGAGGGTAGGACCTGGTTTTTGGACTTTTCTGATAGGAGTCAGATTTTGCCATATACCAACTATCCGAAGAACATTCCATTCAACAATGAATCATCACACGGTTAGAAGCATTCAAAGAGCATATCATTTCTGACACTGTTTAGTTATACATGTGGTAAGCCAGAAGCAGGAAAGGTAAATTTGCATGTTTCATAGGATGGCTTTCATTATAGTAGTAATTAATGTGCCCCCATGCAATTTGAACTAATAGTGCTAGAATTCCATTAATTCTCCTAATATAAGTGTCCTAGCATTCATTATATGAATGATGCACAAATTTGTCATACCTTATTTGATCCAAATCCTATTTCTGTTGTGTAGGACTTTTTGAAGTCATATAAATATGGTTAGAAATTTTTCACATTCTTCTTCAAGAATTCTGTTTTACTTTTGATTTTTCTATTTCCCAAATATCTTCAGTAAAAGTTTGGTTGATCTTAATGGTTTATTTTCCTCTCATCTCTCTTTGTCTTCTTGTATTGTTGTAACCTTTTAACTTTCATTTTCAATTTCTGATTAAGGTAACATAGGATTCTTTATCTTTTTATCTTTCCCAGATTCCTATCTATATGTTTCTTTTTTTTTGTCACCTTTAATTGGGAAATATTAAAGTATTTTAAGCATGTACCAGTTAGACATTGATGTAATTTTGTATTCCCTCTTCTCAGATCTTCAATATCTTTCTTTGATCATTTTTGTCATATATGATGACATTTTTTAAATTTATTTTTTATTTTTTAATTTTAATTTTTTTATTAATACTTTTTATTTGCAAAACATATTGGAACTAGTTTGAAGCATTTCATTGTTGAAGAGAGTCATGTCCCTTAGAAATGATCCTCATATAGTATTGTTGTTGCCGTGTATAATGATCTCCTGGTTCTGCTCACTTCACTGAGCATCAGTTCATGCAAGTCTCTCCAGGCCTCTCTGAAATCGTCCTGCTGGTCATTTCTTACAGAACAATAATATTCCATAACACATTCATATACCATAATTTATTCAGCCACTCTCCAGTTGATGGGCATCCATTCAGTTTCCAGTTTCTAGCCACTACAAAAAGAGCTGCCACAAACATTCTTGCACATGTGGGGCCTTTTCCTTCCTTTATGATTTCTTTGGGATATAGGCCCAATAGAAATGCTGCTGGGTCAAAGGGTATGCACAGTTTGATAACTTTTTGAGCGTAGTTCCAAATTGCTCTCCAGAATGGTTGGATCTGTTCACAGCTCCACCAACAATGCATCATTGTCCCAGTCTTCCCACATCCCCTCCAACATTCATCTTTATCTTTTCCTGTCATTTTAGCCAATCTGACAGGTGTGTAGTGGTACCTCAGGGTTGTCTTAATTTGCATTTCTCTGATCAACAGTGATTTGGAGCACCTTTTCATATGATTATAAATAGTTTTAATTTCATCATTTAAAAATTGTCTGTTCATATCCTTTGACCATTTATCAGTTGGAGAATGGCTTGAATTCTTATAAATATGAGACAATTCTCTATATATCTTAGAGATGAGACCTTTATCAGAACCCTTAAATGTAAAGATGATTTCCCAATTTGATGCTTCCCTCCTAATCTTGTCTGCATTAGTTTTGTTGGTACAGAAACTTTTTAACTTACTATAATCAAAATTATCCATCTGGTGTTCAATTAAGAGTTCCAGATCTTCTTTGGACATAAATTTATTCCATCTCCACAGCTCTGAGAGGTAAACTATCCTATGTTCCTCTAATTTGGTTATAATATCACTCTTTATATCTAGATCATGAACCCATTTCGATCTTATCTTGGTATGTGGTGTTAGGTGTGGGTCCAGCCTTAATTTCTTCCACACTAGTTTCCAATTTTCCCAGCAGTTTTTGCCGAATAGTGAGTACTTACCCCAAAAGCTGGGGTCTTTGGGTTTATATGATGGCATTTGTTACTTGTTCTTAGACATATTCCTTTATAGCTCTATTTTCTCTCCTGAATTTCTTACTATGGGCATAGCTGCTCCATGTATTCCTGTATGCAGGTCCTGGAATAGTTTTATATTTTTTGTAAGATGCTTTGATAGAATACCTTCATTCATGACATTTAGAAATGCTATTTTAGTTCTGGCAATTGTACACATGTTGTCAAACTCATTTTTCCCTTCTACAAGAAGTCTGAGTTTTTCCCCTAGGTATGTCATTTGTATTTTCATGTTGTCTTTTACATTAGATTGTGAACACCTTGAAAGTAGATGTTTTTTCCCTTTCTTCATTTTCCTAATGCTTAGCACAGTGCCTGGAACTTAGTAAGTGCTTAATAAAAGTTGAATGTTGGTTTGGTTGACATCAAGCCTAAACTTGTTTCTTTGCAGCTTCTATTACTCTTAGTTCTTTTTTTTTTTTCCTGAGGTCAAATAGAAAAGTCTAATTCCTCCATCTTCCACATGATAGATTTTCATATAATGGAAGATGACTCATGTCTACCTCTGATCTACTCTTTTTCTTCTTCTTTTGAATGCAGGAAAGATTTAGTTTACATTCTTGCAAGAATGGGTGCCTAGATGAGTAGACACACCTTTGAAACTCCAAAGACAGCATTTTATTTCCTATTCTGAAGCACAAATCCCTCCCCTGATTCCTCATTAATTAGATATTACAGGATGCATGGGACAGTAAACTCAAATTAAAATTAGAGACACTCAGAGTAAGAAAAAGCAAAAAGGGATTTATTATGATCTCTCCAGAAAGGGCAACTCCTAATTGACAAGGTGTCAGTTAAAGGAGGGCAAAGCACAAACTATAAAACATAAGATTAAATAGAACAGAAGCTCCCCTCCACCTCTGACCTCTTCTTCCATTATCTGGGGAGAGTCCAGGCTTATACTCTAAACAAGGAAATATATCCCAGAAACAAAGGAATAAATTGCCTTTAAGAGAAGTACTTAAATGCTATTTAAGAGGTGGTGGGAAATGGGAGGGAAATGTTCATTCAAACACCTGCAGCTTTTTAGCTATAACTTGTTATTGTAAAGTCTCAAGTGAGAATTAGGGCACAGGTCTAAGCTACATCCTTATGAGAGAGTCTTCACTCAGTTTATCCCATACAATCCCTCCTCCTTATTTATTAACCTTTGAAGACTTCTCACTTAATTCTTGATGCATTTCCTCAACTATCTTGTTCTCAGACTCCAATCCCTCTGGGTCTGGTTTGTTTTTTCTCTACTGGAATCCATCCGAATTTTCAGTTTGATTCCTTGATCCCAACCTCTAAAAGTCCGACTCTAACTGGACCTACCCCTCCAGGTTGTTCAATCTTTCTTTTGTGGAAATCTCAATCATGTTCCTGAGGTTAAATTTTCCCTAGAAAACCTACTTATGGGTCATCCTATGCCTGTTACCCTCCCCTGGGTTAGCCCACCATAGAATTCTCCCTTGTGGTATCTTTACCCTTCCCCCATACCACATGGCTTCTCTCCTAATTTCCATGCTTTCTGACCCCATTTCTCCTTCTTACAGCTAACTAACTCTTTTAGGATGTTAAGTCCCTTTGAGGTTTTAGCCTGTCAGCTAAGGGCATGCCCCAATTGTATGCCCCTTTCTACTGAGAAATTATAAGTTCCACTGAAGAACTTGTCTTTTCCATTTTTAATTGTTAAAAATCCTTTCTTTGCTAGCTATATGCACTCTCAAATTTATTTATTTCAACCATGGCCTGGAGTCTAATGAGCCTATTCAACATACAAATTGAGCTATGTATCCCCTACTCCCATCTGGGATCATCTATCACCCCAACCATTTGTGTCCCTAGTATTTAGAGTAGGCAGCCTTTCACAAATAAAAATGCTTATCATGAAAGTCAGCAACAACAAAAATACTAAAAGAAACAGATATATGCATCTAGCAAGAGATATATGACTAGGCTAAATACTCGCTTACTTATTTAGGATATAATGACCACATGTTTTTAGATAGCAAACTGCAAAATATTATCTACTGAACACTTGCCCTGATTATAAAAATTTGATATAAGAAAAACAATTAAGAACATGTTTTTAATCAAAAACTGTCTTTCAGACCTCAGCCTGAGAGCGCATATGTGACAGGTTATCATCCTTAGCTAATTGTATGCAATAATAATTCCACCTTATAGCCAGACTCAGGGATAATCAGGTGGGTTCTTATTCAAAGGAACACCAGTGGGAAACTGAGTTAGAAGGATCCCATATGAAGTGGAAGCTAAAGTTGTCCTCCAAACTTTTATCCAGATACTAACCTCCAACTGTAACAATTCAGGATCACATTCCTCTAAGTAGTTTGTGGCATATTCCTTTCAGAAGGTGGACTACTAGTTTGATGAT
Source organism: Myrmecobius fasciatus (assembly GCA_023553655.1). Classification (NCBI taxonomy): domain Eukaryota; kingdom Metazoa; phylum Chordata; class Mammalia; order Dasyuromorphia; family Myrmecobiidae; genus Myrmecobius; species Myrmecobius fasciatus. The sequence continues at coordinate 52,179 of JAJPUD010001102.1, forward strand.
CAATCAGACAATCATACCTGAATTCCAAACTCTGAATTATATCAGCTACAGCCCCAAGAGATTTTATCTCAAATAGCAAATCTCATTAATTAAAGCTTCAGGCAAATTTAGCTCTCAATGATCATATACCTTAAATAAGTATGGATTATACCTACTTAACAGTAAGAGATTCATCTTAGAAAGTTTACAGTTTATCTTCACTTCTATGTAGAAGGGTTTGAAATTCAACATTATACAAATCATTTTACTTTAAGATGTTCCATAACCAATCTATATCAAAACATGTTCAGGTATTAACCATGTTCAAAGAGACAAATACATAGACTACTGTTCTCAGAACCTCCCTAAACAATGGGAACAGCTTTAAAATAACTGAATACAACCCATTAAAACTCACATAGATTATAGAATATCCTAATTTCACATTAAATAATCCTATCAGAATTAACATGAATAATTTCTTCACCCTAAAAAATATTAATTCAACTTCCTCCAATTGAGGAGTCTCTATAAACTTTTCTTAGAAATATAAATAACAGGTATGACACCAATAGTGTTAAAACTCCTCTAAGCACAAACATTTCCACTTCCCACCAAAACATTCTTAATTGCAAAGTCAATTTTAGAGGTTATAAATTGTCTTTAACAGTCTATTCTTGAGGTTCCTCCACAGGTCCTTTAAGTTTGGTGTTCTCAGCCTCCAGAATGCAGTCTCAGTCATCTGTAACATCTGGTAAAATCCTTCCCACTCTGCTTCTTTCAGGATTTAGAAAGCTCCCATTCTCCTGCAAAATGAAAATTCCAAAGGCGTTATCTGGGTCAGCAATCCTTGTTTCTTAAGGGCTAAAAAGGGATGAGGACACTGCCAGTATATAATTCCTGAAAAATTTATTCTTTGTTTCAAAAGAGAGTCTATCCCTTTTTCCTCCCAAATAAAATAAACCAGTCTCATATGGAGAAAGTCCCAGATCACTTCTAGGAACAGTTCTAATTCTTTAACAAAGCAATAGATTAACATTTGGTCCATGGCAATTTAGTCTCTAACATCAATTTAATAATCTGTTTTTTAAATATCTAATTCATTCTTTCCACTTTCCCTGATGAGGGCAGATGCACAAATGTATGGAATTGCCACTCAATTTGCAATCTCTCCCCATTATTTCTTATAAAACCCTAGAAGTAAAATATGTTCCTTTATCACAATTAGTAGTCTCTACTAAAAAATACATACTTAGGCCCAATTTGTTCCAGTGTTATTCCATTAACCTCCACCCAAGAAAACTTCCATCCATCTCCACTATATCTCAGTTTCTCCACTGGTGTTATTTTATTAAAACCTAACTTGAATATTTTGGAGCCAGGCTCACTCTCTTTGGAGGGACACCTCCTCAATATCTTCTTATTTATCTTTAGACATATCACATACCTTTCAGGTACAATTTGTTTTGCAATTACACATAACCCTATTTGAAAAATTTTCTTGCTTTTACTTTTTTGTTAAAGAGAGAAAGCAAGGGCAGCTAGGTGGCGAAGTGGATAGAGCACCAGCCCTGAAGTCAGGAGGACCTGAGTTCAAATCTCGTCTCAGACATGTAACAGCTGTGTGACCCTGGGCAAGTCACTTAACCCCAATTGCCTTAGCAAAAAAAAAAAAAAAAATAAGAGAGAAAGCAAGACAAACTTTAAGATTCAGAATATAGGTAATATCTAAATAACTTTGGACCAAATTTCACAAAATTTATACCACATATCCAGTTGGGCTGACAACATGTTAAAGTACAAATTACCCAATATATAATTTAGAAATCAAATTAGGAGATACAAACACGTGACCTCTTTAGGTAAGTCACCAGAGAACCAAAATTTTTAACTTAAAATTAAATCAAATACAGATTTAACTTTCTAGTAGCAATACTTCAATATTAATACATACATTTCTAAAAATCTCATATCAGAATAAACAAGTTCACATTTTTAGCATACACTAGTTAATAGTGATCATTTCATACAATTTCAGAATCAGAATTACAATTTAAACACACACAGCTTCAAAATTAAAGATACAGAAAACTGCCCTTTCAAGTCCATCTATGGGGCTTTAAGAAATTAGCTGACTTTAGGACCCTGGGGAAAAGGGTCAGAGAAATTTAGACCCAGATGTCCAGTTGCAGGTCTGTGGCCTAGCGACTAGCCAGAAATTTGAGTTGGGAGGAAGAGGGTGTTTTTTTTCTTTCTGCAGTTTTTCTGAAAGCCTCAAGTTCTGGTCCTCAGAAGGCTTTTGGTCATGTAATTTTGGCCTTTTTAAAAATTCAATAAACTAATTCAAGTTAGCTGATAATGCCAACCAATTTAATCATTAGTCTCAAAACTCCCAGAATATGCCAAAATATTTTAGTAGTTCTGTAACTTTAACGAAATATGTCTGCAGACCCAAATTGGCCAGTTCTAGGTGAACTGGCCAATTTTTTTTTTTTTTCTGCGTGACAGTTAAAAACTTTTCCCATCTCAGAACTAGTCTTTCCTCTCTGACTAAAAGCTATTTATTTGCATAAGTCCAACTATGTATAAAACAAACACTTTTTAAATCCCAAATAGCTAGATCTTTTCCTTTGACTGAAAGAAACACAGAAGACACGCTCTCTCACACACAAACACAAACTGCTTTTCTAAATCAATGTAGTTCTGGTTCTCAGCTCCATCTTGGAGTAGAAGCAAGGAGGGGAGTTCCAGAGAAAACCTTAGGAGTTGGCAGCAGGTATTGAAAGCTCCTTTGAATTATACCCAACCCTTGGAAAATGGACTGTTCTTCCCAGCAAATGGGCATCTGTCCAAACAAAACAATAGTATTTCCCTATACATCTTGGTTTTTTATCCCGATTATTCCTAAAAGAGCCATCTTCCTGGGATACTAGATAGGTTTGGAACCAGTTACTTTCCTTTTTCAAGGTTTCCAAGGTTGTCCAAGAGACTCACCACTCTTACCAAAGGAAGAGTAAAGGGAAATAGGAGCCTTTTATGACCTTTAACTGCCTAAATTCTTCCAATCCTAATCCCAATCACCCTGGTGGCTCACCAGTTCTTGGCAAAGGGAAAGTTCTCTTAAGGATCTAACTACTTAGGGTCTCTCTCCCTTACCCCCCACTGTTCTTGCCCTCACCTGAGTTGTGCACAGTTTACCCGACTGATTTCAAAGTTTCCTTATCTGGCTTATCTCCTGGGCTGAATTAATTCTCTATCTTTGCTAGCCTACTTCCATTTTTGCTTTCTCCAAGTGTCTCTCTTCTGGAGTTTACCCTATCACAGCCGGTATTCCTGAGCTGATCCAAGGACCACCAGAGAACTCTCCAGAGGGTGTCTGCCCAAGGATTTGGTATGAGAGAGCCCCCCAACTGTGTGGGATAGTAAACCCAAATTAAGTCAGACACTCTCACAGTAGGAAAAAGCAAAAAGGGATTTATTATGATCTCTCCAGAAAGGGCAACTTCTTCTTCTTCTTTTTTTTATTAAAGCTTTTTATTTACAGAATATATGAGTAATTTTTCTACATTGGCCTTTGCAAAATTTTCTGTTCCAAATTTTTCCCTCTTTCTCCCCATCCCCTCCCCTAGATGGCAAGTAGTCTAATACATGTTAAATATGTTAAAATATATGATAAATACAATATGTGTATACATATTTATACAGTTATCTTGCTGCACAAGAAAAATCAAATCTAGAAAGAGAAAAAAAAAAAAAAACAACCTAAAAAGGAAAACAGAAAGCGTTAAAATGCTATGTTGTGGTCCACATTCAGTTCCCACAGGCCTCTCTCTGGGTGTATATGACTATCTTCATTACTGAACAATAGGAACTGGTTTGAATCACATCATTGTTGAAGAGAGCCATGTCCATGAGAATTGATCATCATATAGTCTTGCTGCTGTGTATAATGTTCTCCTGGTTCTGCTCATTTCACTCAGCATCAGTTCATACAAGTCTCTCCAGGCCTCTCTGAAATTGTCCTGCTGGTTGTTTCTCACAGAACAATAATATTCCATGACATTCATATACCATAATTTGTTCAGGCACTCTCCAATTGATGGGCATCCATCCAGCTTCCAGTTTCTAGCCACTACAAAAAGGGCTGCCACAAACATTCTTGCACGTGTGGGTCCAAAAAGACAACTTCTAATTGACAAAATGTCAGTTTATTGAGGGCAAAACACAAGATTAAATAGAACAGAAGCTCCCCTTTGACCTTTTCTCCCATTGTCTGGGAGAGTCCAGGCTTATACTCTAAAGGTGAAAATCTATCCTAGAAACAAAACAATAAATTGCCTTTAAAAGAAATACTTAAATGCTAATTAAGAGGTGGTGAGACACAGGAGGGGAATGTTCATTCAAGATAATTGGACACTTGCAGCTTTTTAGCTATAGCTCAACTTATTGCAAAATCTCAAGTTATAATTAGAGCACAGGTTTAAGCCACATCTTTATGAGTCTTTTTTTTTTTTTTTTGGCTTTTTGCTGAGGCAATTGGGGCCAAGTGACTTGCCCAGGGTCACATAGCTAAGGAATGTTAAGTGTCTGAGACCAAATTTGAACTCAGGTCCTCCTGACTTCAGGGCTGGTGCTCTATCCACCTAGCTACCCCTATCTTTATGAGTCTTCATTCAGTTTATCCCATACAAGGAAGTTACAGGACATAAATCTCCACCCTTATATTACATAGCCAGTACCTGCTTCCACGGAGCTTGTATTCTAGAAGGGGGAAGGTAATAGAGGTGGGCTAAGAGCAAAGAACAAAAGATTCTTTTCAAATTTCAGACCACCATTTCAAAAGTCAGTCCTTGTCCCCAGAGAGCTTACAGAATCTATTCTTTGTAGGTTAAACATTTCCAGTTCCTTCAGCCTGCCCTCTTAATTAAAATAGGCTCAAGGCCATTCACCATTTTGGCTATCTTCTTGTAGACACATCAACTTATTAATGTTCCTCTTAAACCATGGTGCCAAAAACTCAACACGATTCTCTGAATGTAGTCTGACGGGGAGTACAGGGAAACTGTTACTCCTTATTCCTGGAAGATATTGTTGAGGGGTAAGGTACCCTAACAGCAATGGGGGTCCCTAGGCCGGTTTTGCAAAAGTATTTGAAGTCCCAGTTTCCAAGTGAGGTTTGGCAAAAATAGGTTTATTTTCACTGAGAAGCTCTTTCTCTCAGAGGTCCCTTCCTAATTAGGAAAATAGCAAAGATTGGGGTATAGAGTTTTTATTTTATTTAGCTTTCTATGGCTCAGGGCTAGGGAATGATTTGAGGGACTAATTTTCAGATCAATAAAAGGTGGTGATTGTTTCCCAAGCCAGACTAATTTCCAAATCAATTGAAAATGGGAGTTTCCCTGTGGGAACCAAGTAGGAGAGTGGGGATCTCCGGGAGGAGTTGAGATTTAGGGTTTTTCTAATCCAGCCCTCCTCCCTTCAAAAGTTCAGGGGGATATGAGTACTATTACATTAATATGGCTATCTTTTTCTTGGTGAGGCAGTTGGGTTCAAGTGAATTGTCCAGGATCACACGGCTAGTATTAAGTGTCTGAGGCCAGATTTGATTTTATATCCTCCTGAATCCAGGGCCAGTACTCTATTTACTATACCATTTAGCTGCCCTTAGCTCTGCCTATCTTAATACAGCCCAAGGTCAATATCTGGATTGAAGGCATGGTTGTTAGAGTTAGCAAATTCTTAGATGATGTAAAGCTGAGAGGAATAACTATCCCTTTGAATTTACAAAGACTGGATTAAAAAAGACTCCAATGGGCTGAATATCTGTATGTATATCTCTATATATGTATTTACAATATACACATGTATACATATGTAATATGAATATGTCATAAGATTAGTAGAGATAGTCATTGATCCTTTTTGAAAATGAAGGATGAATAATAACAGCCACAATAATGGAGATAAATGTAAATTCTTCAGTTTGGGATTAAAAGTCAGTCTCACAAGTATAAGATGGGGGAAATGAAGCTAGATACTTCATATGATAAATATTCGGAGTTTTAAGGAAGTCAAATATGAACCAATAGTGTGATGTGGTAGCCAAATAACAGAATTTGATCTTGGGCCAACCAAATCAGGTAAGGTGATATTTCTGGCCAGATACTATCTGGAGTACACATGACTTAGTGCTGCAATTTAGAGAAAACATTGCAAAACTGAAGGATGTCCAGAAAAGGGCCATCAAGACGTAAACCATGCCATACAAGAAATGGCTTAAGGAACTATCATGTAGAAGAGAAATTAGATTTTTTTCTGTTTGCCCACCAAAAATGGAATTAAAAGTAGTACATATCAGATCTAAATAAGTGAATAATCTGGAAGAGGAAGGCCCTCAGAGTTTCTGCCCAAAGCAGAAAAGATTGCTATTTACATTCAATCTGAGTCTATTAGACTCAAAGATCAAATGAGGCTTGGTCTAGGACCTATTGGTGGTCAATGAGAATCAGGCTGATTTTGGTTTAAAGCCTGGTCCTTAAGAAAGAAATCTAGTTTTTCTTGTGCAATATTGATAATTGTGGAAATATGTATAGAAGAATTGCATATTTAACATATATTGGATTACTTGCTATCTAGAGGAGAAGGTAAGGAGGAAAAGGAGGGAGAAAAAAATTTGAATCATAAGGTTTTGCGAGGATGAATGTTGAAAATTACCTATGCATATGTTTTGAAAATAAAAGGCTTTTTAAAAAAAAGAACTCTAGCCAGTAAATCCTGAGATATCTTGGGAGGGTTCAGAGGTGCAAAAGAGAATGAAAATGTTTTTAAGAACATCTATAGGTAAGGGTATGATACTGTATGTAGACAGAAGGAAGAAAGAAGAAGGGAGAGAGGAAGGAAGAAAAGAAGGAAGAAAGGAGTCCTTTAATTGACCAATTTCAGTTGTAGGCCAGTTCTTTACTCACAGATGTCTTGTACACATACGTGTACAACATGATTATCTCTGGTTCCATAGTTCTGCTCAGAGAGCTGCTTCACATTTTGCATTCTGATCATTCTTATCTAGGATTTTCTTCTTCCTCCCTATGTGCTTAATGTTTTACCTAATTTATTAATAATATCCATTCACATTTTGTGGGGTCTTGATAAGGAAGGTTGGGAGAGAAGAAAAGAGAGGGAAGTAGGAGGTCACAGGAAAAGGAGGCATAAGCAATATAGAAAAATTTTGCCTAGTCAGTGTGACTCGGGTAAATTGCTTTTTACTTTTAACACATAAAAACTGTGTACATAGGCATGGAGATAATTCATGCAGATATGTAATCAGTAAAGAAAGAACATTGCTTCCTACAGCTACAGAGCAAAGTAGAAATGATTTTAGAATCATTTCCTTATCTTTAATATAATGAAAATCTAAGACAGACTTAAAACTATTTCACACAGAAATGAGGTAATGCTCAGCTGGAAAGGGCTTTGTCAGAGCCCCAGGAATGGATTTTTAATACAATGAGCAACTTATTTAAATTTGAAAAACCCCAGCACAGAAAGTGGGTATGTGTGGGCCCATGCAGTGGTATAATGGATTAAATGTTGAACTTGGAATCAGACAGATCTGCTTTCAGATTCTGCCTCACACACTTAACAGCTGAGTAACAATGGTCAAGAGCAATTTTACTTTCTTCATCTATATAATGAAGATAAAACTTCTAGTACCTAGCAGAACTGTTTTCTGGCTCAAATGAGGTAAAATGTTTTGCATACCTTAAAAGTGCTGTATTAAGTTAGCTGTTATTATTATTATTATTATTATCTTAAATTTTTTAGGTTACACATGCACATTTTTTTTTTTTTTACATTTTTCATGAGTCATGTTCAACAGAAAATTCAGAACAAGAAGGAGAAACCATGAGAAAGAAAAAAAAAAGGAAAAAAAAAGTGAAAACACTGTGCTTTGATCTGCATTCATTCTGGATGCAGATGGCATTTTCCATTCAAAGTTTATTTGAATTGCTTTGAATCACTGAATTACTGAGATATAAATCTATCATAGTTGAGCATAAAGGAGTCTTGCTGTTGCTTTGTAGAATGTTCTCTTGATTCTCTCACTTCATTCAACATCAGTTCATGTAAGTTTTTCCAGGCTTTTCTGCAATCAGCCTGTTCATCATTTCTTGTAGAACAATAGTATTCCATCATTTTCAAATGCTATAATGTATTCAATCACTCCCCAAATGATGGTGAATGGGACCAAGTAAAGATTTGTCAAAAAGTTTATGAGAGGAGGAGGTCAGACCTTAGACCTAAATTTCAGAGAGTCACGTGATCCCCATTCTCAGAGGGCTGTAGGGCAGAAAAGGCCAAATTCTAGGTCTAAGCTTTAGGAAGTCACTTGAGCCACAGGAAGTAGACTGCATTGCTGACCATTGGTCAATGGTTACTTCCTTTACAATCCATCCAATGAATTTAAAAATCAACAGGAAGGGGGAATGTATTCGAGTCTTTTCTACTATTTAATCCACTTTCTGTTTCCGCCCTGTGCTACTCTATTCTGGACTGCCCAGATAGTATGTTGGTCCACTTCTTGTAAGAATTGAATTAAAACTGAAAAAAAAAAAAAAGTATGTGGAGATGCCTCTGAGTAGTCAATTTGGATAAGGTGGGGCCTAGCACCCCATCCCACACAATGGGCATCCACTCATTCTCCAATTCTTTGTCACCACAAAAAGGGCTGTTACAAACATTTTTGCACATGTGGGTCCTTTTCTCTCTTTTAAGATCTCTTTGAGACACAAACCCAGTAGGGAGACTCCTGGAGCAAAGGCTAGGTACTGTTTCATAGCCCTTTGGGCATAGTTCCAAATTGTTCTCCAGAATGGTTGGATCAGCTCATAGCCCAACAGCAACGTTAGCTATTGTTATTAATAGTTGTGAAAGTATAATTAATAGACATCGACAGGCTTTGGTCAGGCCTAACACATTACAGGAATATCAGCAGGCCCTAGAGAGGAGTTAGGATTTAAAGAAGAGATGCCCCTAGGTTGCTCTGCTGATAGACCTGAAGGGGGAACATGTTCAAGCTGTAGAGCAGGTAGGATTACAACCCATTTGGAATTAGAGAATACTAATGTGTAGGGGTTCTGACACCTAGACCATGAGCTTTTTTTGGTTCCTGTATAATGGAAAGCATTATACTAGTGGTATGGTCCTGGGCATCTCCTTGACCCTATAAAAACCCCTCATTGTACTAATTTTTTGCCTCTTCTTCTTCTTCTTCTTCTTTTTTTTTTTTTTTTGCTTTTTTGCTGAGGCAATTGGGGTTAAGTGACTTGTCCAGGGTCACATAGCTAGGACGTGTTAAGTGTCTGAGGCCAGATTTGAACTCAGGACTTTCTGACTTCAGTGCTGGGGCTCTATCCACTGTACCACCTAGTTGTCCACTCTTCTTTTTTTTAAAGTATATTTTGAATATTTTATTTTTCCAAATACATGCAAAAACACTTTTTAATGTTTGTTTAAAAAAACTAAGTTCCAAATTTCCTTTATTCCCCATCTCCCACCATTTAAGCATCATTTCAAAAAGGGGGGGGGGTGAAAGACAAAGGAAGGCTCTGACACTCAAATGGGTCAGAACCAGAATCAGAACTACCATCATTTAACCTTACCCTAAATTTGACAATTGTAATCTTACTGGCTAAGTAAATCTATTCGTTTGCTTATGTTGTTGGGTGTGTCACTTGTCAGAATTGATGCCATCGGTCACTCATGAGAATAGCCTCAGAGAGATTATATTTGTGTACTGTCTATTCTTGAAAGGATATTTGCTTCCTTCTCTTTAATTTCTAACGCTAATATCTATTACTTCATTATTATCATTAAATAATGGGGGGAATATTACAGAATAAATGAAATATATATGTGATAGGAACAATATTTTCCTCTCTGATGGCTCTGGCTTTCCTGATATTGCTTTTTCTCCATATATAACCCCACATAATTTACATTGGTCCTAGCTTTCCTGATATAGCTTCCTGATCTGAGGTATCAAAAGTCCCAGCAGCATTTAGTAAATTTAGTAGAGATTTAATTAATCATTTTCTGAGTAAGGAATACAGTTAATACGCTCACCTGAGCTGCACATGTTGCAGGAAAAGTAGAAATTTTATATACAAATCGTAAGTGAAAATGGAGGGGGAAGGTGGATTGTAATATAATAATTCCCAGGTTTTGAGCGGTTTCCCACAACAAGCCCATGAATGGAAGACAATAAAATAGTCCTTGGGTTGTTGTGAGGGTCGTGACCACTCCCTCCTCAGGGCACAGAACCAGAATTCTATGATAGGAACAGTTTTCTGGAGTTCTTGATTCGCTTTACTATTTTACACAGATTATAGTATAGCACAAGAATATAGTCATTGTCAGAATGATTGATAATTTTAAGCTGCATTGTCAGTTTCTGACTTCCAAGCTAAAAAAAGGCAGCTCTGAGAAATCTAAATTATTCATATACATATTAAATATTTAATTGTATTTATTATTTTATTCATTAATCAACTTAATTTTTATTTACGTATTTAATGTAATATGACATATATTATAAAACAAATATAATATATTTACATACTTAATATGTATCAAATAAATTAATATGAAAATCATGATAATTTTCTTCCCATTCCCTCCTTTCAATCAAAGGTTAGGTTGACCGTAAAGATGGAGGAATATTCATTTGAGATATAATTTTGATTTAATGTAACAACTATTGAGTTACAAAGCAAATGCCAAGGTAGATGACAAGGCAAATAAGGAAGAGAAACATCAGACCAAGAATATCCCAATGGAGAATTCTGCCAAAGTTATGAGGCAACCAGGAAAGATCAAAGGAAGATAAGGAGACATGCTTCAGAATGTTTTGGCCCCTATTCCATAGATATTCCATTTTTCTGTTTAGAGCACTGAAGTCTTCCTCTATTTGAGAGAATTGGTTGACACAAACAATATTCCTCCCCAGTGATGGCACAGCTCCCTTCCCCAGTCATTAGGGCATCTAGCACCTATGATTTTTGCAGTACCATGTGGGCAAGTGAATCATTTTGCATTTGGAGGCATGTGACAAGCTACTCTGTATGCTCTAGGTTGATAACTAGTTCTGTTAAGAGATTCCTGAAAGACAGGTACAGCATGCCAAGGTGACTGCACCAGTCAGGGATCCAGCAGATGCCAACAGGGTTGCGATGGGCAGGAAAGTAAGCCTCCATTGTCTATGGAGGGACAATTTAATCAGAGAGGAGTGGTTCCGTGCAAATAGGGACAATCTGGGCAAGTATACACAGAAGTACAGAGATCTTCCCAGAAAGGAGGGAGGCTGCAATATAGAATAGAGCAAGATAAAGAATAATCCTAAGGAAGGAGACAATTTAATGGCAAAGGTACAGATACTACAGGGTGAATCCCAAGGGGAGTAAATGAAGCCTTCCTGGGATTCTCACACCAACCCACAAATTGAATAGATGCCTTTAAAGTTGCCTTTTATTGTGAACAAACATCAGAGGTCTGATGCTTAATTTGTTAGGGCAGGCTCCCAAACTCCACATGTTATAGGAACCTTTTCCAGTGTTTTAAGGTGCTTCAGTTCTGTTCTGGGACATCTGGCCACATGTAAGATTAATTTAGATTCAGAATTCACATTCAACAAGCATAGTTTTAAAGAGGATGGGTACAAGTTTATTACTGCATGAGAAGAGGAAATTCATAGCACAAAAGTAATACATAATTAACACAGATAGTGGCTATTATAACAAACAAACAACATACATCATCACCACTCTGAGGAAGCAGCAACATCTGAATTCCTTGGCTGGGAGGACAGTCACAGGGATTCAGAGTCTCCAGTGGGAGCTATTGCTATGCAAGTTTGTACAAGACTTCCTAGCCCAAATCTTCAAAGTCCCTTAGCACTAAGGGGTTTTTCCAGGTGAGAACAAAGAAGACACTATACTAAGTATTCTCATTTGATACATGACTCCTGAGAGGTAGCATCCTCCCAGGTTCAGGGTCCTTCATAATAAGAGACCCACCAAGGAGAATATTGTTCATTCCTTTAGGACGATTGTGTTTACTCAAGAATCTGGCCAGGTTTCTGGGGTAAACAAAGACGTGCAATAAAGGATACTCATTAATTATTTAATGCACCAGAAGAATGACCTTTCAACTTCTTTTGCTTTCCTGGAACTCTATCAGAACATGCTAGCATGTTCTCAGCTTCTCAGCAAAAAGTTACAGACTTACTTAAGATTCCTTACTCACTAGGATCAGACATGTCTTCAAGTTGGTCAAATAAAACAAGAGTACTTCAATTGATCATGGATAATCACTTATACAACTCATAAATTAAATGCAAATAAAACAACAGGGCTTCAACTGATCATGAGTGTTCAATTATACATAGAAAAAGCTTGTAGTCTAGAAGACTACAACCATAATTGAAAGGCAATTATAATACAAGGTCCAAAGCATAGCAATACCCTTCATTGCCTCCCCAGTATAATTTATTCAATCTCATTTAGCCACCCAGGGATTCCAGAGCAGGGGCTGTTTCCGGGATACCTCCCCCATTCTGTAAAGGGTTAGGGAGGAAGTGCTATTCCAACTGATCCAAAATCATGCAATTTTAAATCCTTAATTCCAGTTGACTTACAAAAAAAAATTAATCAAAAGTTTTCAAGAGTGATAGCCAAATTGTCACCTGTATTTTCTTTATTATATGGAAATTTCATATTCTATATCAAGTTTATAATCTAATACACATTAATTGCATGTTTTAAGTTTTAAAATCATAACTTCACAAAACAAAACTTACAAATTGTATAGTAGAAAACAATAGAATATCTTATAAAAATGTTGTTAAATTGGGTAAGTTGTCAGAGAGAACCTTGCTTAAACACAGCTTTAAATGTCCAGTAATGATGTTTCAATATTTGCACACAAGATTTCTAAGATATTGTGCCTAAAACAAATTCACAATTTTAACACACACCAGTTAATAGTGATTGTTCATACAATTGTAATAGGAAGAGATTAATCACATAAAATGCACAACTCATCTTGATATCTAAGGGGATGGTCTTAAGCTCAACATTCCTGGTGTAAAAGCCAATTATTAGAAATTGTTTCTATGTAACAAAATTGTAGATTATCAGTAAACTCATTCCTTCAATGGGACCCACAAAAACAAGTTATTTTGTCAGGGATAACAATCTTAATAACCAGATGGTTTTAAGAAACCTAACAAATTTATAATTTAAGAGGAATTTCCAGAGATTACAGAAAAAAGACCTGCTTGATGCCCTTGTTCTTGTCTTTTTACCTTCTATGACTGACAACAGTCAGCTTGCTTTGTTCTCTGCTCATCTCCTTCCCCCTCTTGGTGAAGGGAGCTGCAATTCTCAGATCTCTAGGCTTTTAAAGTGCAAACCTGATTCAGATAAGGTGTTTTTGTTTTTAATCTTACCCCCAATTTTCTATACACAGTATTTAAGTCTTGACTAGTTTTAAACATTTTTAAAAACAAACTTTTAGTTACAAGCCAAATTTTAGTTGTGCAATTTCAGAAATAAACCATTACCTGTTAATTTTTGTTGCTAACCCACTCAAATTTTTTCTCTTTACTCTGAATCAGAAAAGAGTTAAGTAACTGACTGAAAAAGTAGGCTGTTTGCTTCCAGGTTTTAAAAACAGTGAACTGTTTTTCTGTTTCCAGAGCTCCCAAACTTACAAATTCCTTCTTTAAGACCATGCTCTTTTTATTCCAACATGCTTAAACTTTTTCATTCTAGTCTAATCCTTTTCTTGACCTCTTCAACTTGTGTTTCACCATCTTAACTCTATTTACTTTTTACTTTTCTAAAGATATATTCTCTATGGACTGTGTGATTTGAAGGAGTGATTTTAAGCAATTCTCCCAGTCCTCATGGAGGATTGTTCCTGTAGCCCACTCTTTTTGCTAAACTATTGTAAGGCAGATCTTTTCATCCATGACTGTCAGTTTCTTTCTTTTTTTTTTTTTTCTTATCTATGCTTCACTTTAAGAACAGCATGTTGATTGCAAATGCTATTCATGATGCCAATTCATGTAAGAGTGATCTAGGTTCAGAATTGGCATTCAACAGGCATAGTCTTAAAGAGGATGGGTACAAGTTTATTATTGCTCAAAACGTTGTTTTAAATAAGACATAAGAGAAGAGGAAACTCATAGCACAAAAGTAACACAATGAACAAACACAGTGACCACTATAACAAACAAACAGCGTACAGCCTACATCATCAGCACTCAGAAGAAGCACCAACATCTGAATTCCCTGGCTGGAAGGTCAGTCACAGCTATTTAGAGTCTCCAGTGGGAGAAATCACAAAATCTAATAACTTCTTTTCAGTACCCCTTCAGTACTGGCACTGTTCTCTCCTGGTTTTCCATATGTCAATTATATCAATTATTTCCCACTGGGCATAATTTCCAGGTATTCAACATGCTACAAGCTGAAATCAGCTCTGAAATTCACACCTCCTTATCAACTGCTGGGGGTCCCTCCCTACCTCTCTCTCTCTGATAGAAGAGTTTGGGTGGAGTTTGGACATTGGAAAGTTCCTCCCTGATCCTCCACCATTTAAGAAGAGCCTTCAGGGAATTTACTTCATCATTTCCAATTTAGTTAGGAAATTCATCATTTTACAAGATGAAATCAATTCACAATTTCTTTATCAATTCAAATCCCGGTTGTGATTTTACCACCTTTTCTCTTTTAATATTTCCTCTTCCCTCCTTTTTCAACTTCTTTTCATGTGTTATCTTCTCCAATTAGATTGTGAACTCCTTGAAGTCAGGGACTATTTTACACCATTCTTTGTATCCCCAGCACTTAGCACAGTGTCTGGCGCAAAATAGGTATTTAATAAATGTTTATTGACTCTGACTGATGATACTTGTCAGTTACCTTTGCTGGTTCTTGGTGATGTCCTACCTACTAACTGTCTCATAGAAATCTATCCTGTCTCTTCTTTTATACTCTCTCACCTGATGAGGTCACCTGGTCCTGTTGGTTTATTTACCATTAAAAATGCAGATAATCCACAGAATTATATATCCAGTTCTAGTTTTTTTTCTTCCTAATTTCTAGTCATACATTACTAACTGCTTTTTGGAGATCTCAAAATAAATGTCCTGAAGTTATCTCAGAATAAATATGTCTAAAATGGAACTTATTCTCCCTTCCCCAAACTCTTAGGAAGAAATGTCTTTCTAACTTGTGAGAAATGCTGAAAAGTTGGGTTTTCACAGTGTTGCAAGCTTTGAGGCAGTGTGGAATATGAGAACCACTGACCAAAAGGTATTCAGAATGTGACAAAGGAAGATTAGAATTCACAGAACAATTAAATAATCAACAGAAATCTTGAGCAAACAAGAAATTGGAAGGCACAGATGGATTCAGTCAATCAGAAAGAGGCTTGGGTTTGAGAAAACCACAAAGTTAAGATAATAGCCTATCCAGCTCAAACTAGGTGGTCAATGAACTGAAATGACGAAATCACTACTGCTCCTGTTTAAAAGACTAATTGAATTTAAACAACACACTCCAGAAGAGGAGTTTCCTGCCATTTTTGAACATGGGATGTATGATGGGGGGAGGAAAACATGTTTTATATATATTAAGGGGAAACATGTAGTGGGCATATAAGACTGTAACTTAGATAAAAAGGACCAATCCGTCCTCTGAAGGGAGGGGCTGTGTCACACTTCCGGAAGAAGAGTGGGGCCTGACAGAAACGTTAAGATGATTCCTTAAGATTCTTCTTTAAGAAACTTTTCTTAGGGGCAGCTAGGTGGCTCAGTGGATAGAGCATCAGCCCTGAAGTCAGGAGGACCTGAGTTCAAATCTGGTCTCGGACACTTAACATTCCCTTGCTGTGTGACCCTGGGCAAGTCACTTAATTAACCTCAATTGCCTCAGCAAAAGAGCAATAACTAAATTTTTCTTGATATCTGATTTCAGTATCAAGAGTGTTATTTCTAACACATATTATTGTCAAGGATACTGCTATCTTTCCAATTACCCAGGTTCACAGTCTTTGTGTCATCTATTCTTCACACTCACAGGATTTACATATATAATCCCTTGCCATATAATTACTTCTGCCATTCCAATATTTTACAATATGTCCTCCCTTTTCTAGTCTTACAACCACAATCCTGGTTTAGCTTTTCATCATCTCTCACCTATATGATTTCAAGTGTTGTTTTTGGTCTTCTGCCTCAAATCTTTCCCACCTTCAACCCATCTAAATTTCTTGGATGATTTTTCTAATCTGACCATCCCACCTCCTGCTCAATGAACTTCAGGATAAAATACAAGTTTCCTTTTTTAATTTTAATTTTTGGACATTTATATCTCTTTTTAACCTTATTCTTATACTTTCTTTTCTTTCATGCACTTTATTTTTCTTTTTTCCCTCAATAGAATTTTATTTTTCCAAATACATGTAAAGATAGTTTTCAACATTCATTTTTGTAAGACTTTGTGCTCCAAATTTTTCTTCCTCCCTCCCTTATTTCCCCCCCCCCCCAAGAAGAAAGCAATCTGATATAGGTTAAATATGTGCAATCCTTTAAAAAATATTTCCATATTTGTCATCTGGTGCAAGAAAAATCAGACCAAAAAGGAGAAAACCATTAGAAAGAAAAAGCAAGCAAATAAGCAAGCAAATAAACAAACAAAAAGTGAAAATACTATGCTTTGATCTACATTCATTCTCTGTAGTTTTTTCTCTGGATGCAGATGGCATTTTCCATCCCAAGTCTATTGGAATTATTTTGAATCACCACATTGCTGAGAAAGGCCAAGTCTATCATAGTTGATCGTCACATAATCTTGCTGATAGTATATATAATGTTCTCCTAGTTCTGCTCTTTTCACTCAGCATTAGCTCATGTAAAGCCTCTTTTCAGGCTTTTCTGAAATCAGCTTGCTCATCAGTTCTTATAGAACAATAATATTCCATTATATTTATATACCATAATGTATTCAGCCATTCTCCAATTGATGGGCATCCACTCAATTCCCAGTTTCTTGCCACTACAAAAATTTTTGCATATTCAGGTCCTTTCCCTTCTTTTATGATCTTTTTTGGGATACAGAATTAGTATTGATACTGCCAGATAAAAGGCTGTGTATGGTTGTGTAGCCCTTTGGGCATAGTTCCAAATTGCTCTTCAGAATGGTTGGATCATTTCACAACTACAGCAACAATGCATTAGTGTCCCAATTTTCACATATCTCCTCCAACATTTATCATTATATTTTTCTGTATTTTAGCCAATCTGGGAGGTGTGAAGTAGTACTTCAGAATTGTCTTAATTTTCATTTCTCTAATCAATAGTGATTTAGAGCATTTTTTATATGACTAGAAATAGCTTTCATTTCTTCATTTGAAAATTTTCTATTTAAATCTTGTATTTCTATAAATTCCTATAAGCTGACTCAAATATATATATTTCCATATATTTAGAAATGAGGACTTTATGAAGAACACTGGCTATAAAAATCATTTCCCAGATTTTTGCTTCCCTTCTAATTTTGTCTGCATTGGTTTTGTTTGTGCAACATATTTTTAATTTAATACAATAAAAATTATCCATTTTGCATTTCATAAAGTTCATAATATTCTCTAATTCTTTTTGGCTATAAATTCCTTATTTCTCCACAGATCTGATGTATACTATCCTTTGATCTGCTAATTTGCTTATAGTATCACCCTTTATGTCTAAATCATGAACCCTTTTTGACCTTATCTTAATATAGGTGTTAGATATTGGCCAATGCCAGTTTCTGTCATACTATTTTCCAATTTTCCCAGCAATTTTTGTCAAATAGTGACTTTTTATTTCAGAAGATGGAGTCTTTGGGTTTATCAAACACTAGGTTACTATAGTCATTGATGCACTTTATATTTCAGCAACAGTGAGTAATTTGTAGGTCCTCAAGTATAACGGTTTATTTCCTCTCTCCCAGCCTTTGCATTAGCTTAAAATGCTCTGCCTCTTAATTTTCTGGACTTTTTGTAGGATTAAACTCAAAACTCATACTTCATAAGTAAGGTCCTGGATGTCCTCTCAGTTGCTAATGCCTTCCCCTTTCAGAATGCCTACTATTTTTTTCTGTATCACATATATATGTATGTATGTACATATCCATATATATATATAGTATGTATATAGTTGTTTCCCTCATTATTCCCTTCTTTGTATCTCTACTACTTTGTATAGAAGCATATAGTAAGAGCTTGCTGACTTGACAGTGCAATCTCAATACCACTATGATAAATGGGGTATAATTATAGGGGAATTATTTATGTTATTATTTCTAGAGCTGTGGAATAAAGGCCTCTCTCCGATCATATTGTGGAACACTTGGCTGACTGGAAGACAAATTCTACAACTATGCAAAGTATTTTATGATATGGTAGAATCTTAATAATTCACTTAAAAATTAGAGAAAATTTAAAGATGATTAAAACTCAAGTCTTCTGGGCACAGAAACTGAGAAGTCTTGAAGCTGTTAAAATAAGTTTTTTTGTAAATGATGGTTGCTGAGGCACTTAAGGGACACTTAGGTTGAGCTGACTTCAAAAATTAGATTACATCTTTCTGGGCACAAGAAAGAGTAAAATGTATTGGTTACTACTGAAAAGTAGAGCAACATTCAGTTACAGAAACAAAGAAAAGTAACTGGAGTACATGCATTTGTTTAAGGGAGAATAGTTTTCCAAAATGTAAGTATTTAAGCTTTTAACAAATGACCCCCCAGACCTGTAAAGGAATCTAAAATTAAAGTGCATTTAATCACCAATTAAAATTATTTATTGCCTGAGAAAAAGACTTGGAGGGGAGAGAAGACCCTACAAAGAACCAGGGAGGGAGAAAAAACTCTTTAGCTGCTCAAAGAGGAGAGAAAAATGGTGAGAGTTTCTTCAGGCTTTCAAGTGGGAAGTGGGGATTAAGGAATACAACATCTGTAGACACAGTAAGCCAGGCAGCAAGACCTTGCAAAACTCCTGAGCAAGATCTTAAGTCTGTAGCTTTTGCTCGAGGTTCTTGAGCTGATCAAGGATGGTGTTGTAGGTTCTGACAGCTACAGGAATCTCCAAATTCCACTAGAGTTTACTCATAAAAAATACTTGTGAGTATGTCAAGCAGCTTTGGGCCTAAGTAGCCTTTTAACTAGTTGATTATTGTTTTGCTCCCTAGTGAAGAAAGGAAGTTCTAACATATAGTACAGTCATTAGAGACCAAATTAAAGCTAAGCTTGCTTCCACATATTAAAAGCTTTCTTTTCAATTTTTCTAGAAGATTCAAGAAATAATATTTTTCTAGTCTAAAATCCTATCTGGATTTTAAACAGGGGAAGTGAGTAGAACAGTAGCAAGATCCATTCATGTTGCTGCTAATTCATTCTGATTCTGTGAACCCATGGAGTTGTTGTTTTTGATAAAAATACTGTGAGTGTTTTCTATTTTCTTTTCTAGTAGATTAAGACAAACAGAAATTAAATGACTTATTGAGGGTCATACAGCTACTGAGTGTTTGAGGCTAAATTTGAACTCACATCTTCCTGATTCTAGGCTCAGTGCTTTATCCACTGAGCAACCTAGCTGTTTTCAAATGCTTTCATAGAGAATTAAGAATGATGACTAATCCTAACTCTTTTCTAGATTATATCTTTGCCATCCCAATCCCTAAACTCATGGTCCTTGGACCCATCCAAGGGAAATACCCTTTTTTCTTGAAAGAGAGAGACATCCTCTCTGCTTTTGCTTCAGTTTAGCTTCTAGATAGAATTAATGGATTGTCTAAAAAAAAAAGAACAGAGAAAATAAAGAAAAGGAAACAAAACAAGCAATAGTGATAGAAACAATGACCCAAAAGGTTGAGGGTTTCTCAGAGAAGAATCTCATTGATTCTCATTGATATAGGAGGAATGGGTTAGTGACTTGGCTGTCCACTCAAACTTTTCATACTTCCCTATCAGACCCCCAGAGAACATTATTGAGAAATAGCAATTTACAATGTCCAATCAACCTTGATATTCATACCTCATCAGTATCTTCTGTCTTTCTGGTTAGAAGATCTATCTATAAGCTCCTCAATGTCTTGGGCTACTGGTTCTGCCACTAATGTTTTCATTCCTTTTTCTTTCTTTTCTTTTCTTTTTCTTTCTTCCTTTTTTCTTTCTTTCTTTCTTTCTTTCTTTCTTTCTTTCTTTCTTTCTTTCTTTCTTTCTTTCTTTCTTTCTTTCTTTCTCTTTCATTCTTTCTTTCTTTCTCTCTTTCTTTCATTCTTTCTTTTTTCCCTATGTTTGAATCTTTGCAGGCATATTTGAATGCTCAGTTCTTTCATTCTTAGTGGAGTTTAACTGTCATTATATATTAATCTAACATGCCAAATTTCTGGATTTTTTGAACATTTAGAGCATTTCTCATTGTTAGCTCCATTAAGAATTTGGTGACCACCATTTCCTGTTGTCCAATGAAATGACCTCTCACATGATTTTTTTTTAATTAAAAGCTTTTTATTTACAAAACACACGAGTGATTTTTCTACATTGACCTTTGCAAAAAACTTTTTTTTCCCAAGCTTTTCCCCTCCTTCCCCCCACCCCCACCCCCCCACCCCTAGATGACAGGTAATCTAATACATGCTAAATATGAAAAAATATATGACAAATCCAATATATCTATACATATCTATACAGTTATCTTACTGCATAAGAAAAATCAGATCTAGAAAGCGAGAAAAAAAAACAACCTAAGAAGGAAGACAATATGCAAGGAAATATTCACAGAAAGTGTTAAAATGCTGTGTTGTGGTTCACACTCAGTTCCCACAGGCCTCTTTCTGGATGTATATGACTATCTTCATCGCTGAACAATAGGAACTGGTTTGAATCACATCATTGTTGAAGAGAACCATGTCCATCAGAATTGATCATCGTATAGTCTTGTTGCTGCTCTTACATGATTCTTAAAAAAAAAACAAAAACAAAACCAGAAACAAAACAATTCAGTGTCAACATTCTCAGCTTTCCTCTTCTTCTATAAAAAAAACTTTCTTATTATTTCTTATATTCAGAGAAGACTTTAACTTAAATTTTGTTTTTTTGCAGCATACAAATCTTTTGGTAAAAATTGCTTTAAATTTTAATGTGGTAGAAAGGAGTATTAGGAGTTAAAAGGCTTGAGCTCTACTCTCAGCTCTGCCAAATGAAGTTACTTTGAAATAATCACTTCTTTTTTAGATCTCAATTTTCTCTTCTCTAAAATTAACTGATTAGATTAGTTAATTTCTAAAGTCCATTCTGGTTACAGTTCTTTGTGATTTCAAATATTTCAGATTTCCAATATTTAAACTGACCACTAGATGGTAGTCATTGAATAATATTCATTTTTTTTTCATTATTAGAATTTAATAAAAAAAAACAGCAATCCAAAAAACAAACAAACAAAAAAAACCTTCAGTTGGAAGAAAAAAAATATTAAATGGTATTGGATATTTGGTGTTTTTATTTTGAGCTTAACATTAACAATAAAAACAATTTGTATATATATATATACGTATATATTTGGTAGAACAAAAAGATTCTGCATGAAACTGAAAATTTCTCTTGTGTATAGCTTGTTCTTTTATAGTATATAATAAATTTAATCTATAACTCATAAAGCTTATCCGCTTGTCTGTGATTTTTTTCTGGCCTGCATTTTGTTCTCTTCTAAATAGAAAACTGCTTCAATGACTTGCTCTTTTTTCTTTTTCTTTCTTTCTTTCTTTTTGCCAGCTCTATTCATACCCCATTTCTTTCTACCTTCTCTAGCCACCTTGAAAAAAAAAAGGAAAACAAAAATCTTGTAGCCAAGCAAAATAAATTCCATCATTGGGATATTTGGAGGGCTATGTAGACAAGGTAGTGTTGTGGTGTAGTGGGTAGTCTCAAGTTCCAGGAGTCCTAGGCTCAAGACTTTCCTCTGGCTTTGAAACCATTAAAAAGTTAGGTAGCCTGTTAGTGTTCTCTATGCTTTTTTTTTATTCTTAGCTTCACACTATAAAATAATTTTGAGCACATACCCTTAATATATATTGTAGAGGGCCACAGAGAGTGGGGGAACTCTGGGTGAGGTATAAGACCCTTCAGCCCAGAGGGAACCTGCTGACAGTGTCTGGTTCAGCTCCCCATCTCCCCTGAGGGCTCTCTGCCTTTCTGAGAAATCAGGAGGCCCTGACGACCTGTGTTGTAGTTGAAGCAGAATGATACCAAGTGGCAAAGAGACATCTACATGCAACAGCAAGTTGCTTATGTGGTCCCGTATGCTCAGTATACAGTTAGTGCATGCGCAGTGTTGCTATAATTATATAAGGGTATTAGGGTATAAGGCTGAGAGAATTTGGAATAAACTTACTCCATGTTTGACCATCTTCGTGGGTCCCTGCCTTCATCACTCCTCCACCAAGACCAAAGACTCCGGCTGGTCCTGAGATACTCCAGAGAGCTAGTCCAGACAGTATATTTTGGTACTCCAGTGTGGGGGTTCTAGAAAGCATAGTACATTTTGGTACCCCAACTTGGAGGCTCTAGAAAGCACCCTACAATATATCTGTATATATACATATGTATACTCATTCATTATATAGATGTTCTACTATATTAGTAATTATTAGTAATACCAAATAATAGTAATATTAGTAATACCAAAAAACTAAGACAAAATTGAGATAAAAAAGTATAAGATAAAAGTAAAGTCCTTGAGTTTTAAAATTTGGTCTTATCTGGTTTTTGGGATAAGAACTCACTATTTGACAAAAACTGCTGGGAAAATTGGAAACTAGTGTGGAAGAAATTAGGGCTTGATCCACATCTAACATCACATACCAAGATAAGATCTAAATGGATTCATGATTTAGACATAGTGATATTATAAGCAAATTAGAGGAACATAGGATAGTTTACCTTTCAGATCTGTGGAGAAGGAAGGAATTTGTGTCCAAAGAAGAACTGGAACTTTTAATTGAACACCAGATAGAAAATTTTGATTATATTAAGTTAAAAAGTTTTTGTACAAACAAAATTAATGTAGACAAGATTAGGAGGGAAGCAATAAATTGGGAAGTCATCTTTACATTTAAGGGTTCTGATAAAGGCCTCATTTCTAAAATATATAGAGAATTGACTCAAATTTATAAGAATTCAAGCCATTCTTCAACTGATAAATGGTCAAAGGATATGAACAGACAATTTTCAGATGAAGAAATTGAAACTATTTCTATTCATATGAAAAGGTGCTCCAAATTACTATTGATCAGAGAAATGCAAATTAAGACAACTCTGAGATACCACTACACACCTGTCAGATTGGCTAAAATGACAGGAAAAGATATTGAGTGTTGGAGGGGATGTGGGAAGACTGGGACACTGATACATTGTTGGTGGAACTGTGAATGGATCCAGCCATTCTGGAGAGCAATCTGGAACTATGCTCAAAAAGTTATCAAACTATGTATACCCTTTGACCCAGCAGTGTTTCTATTGGGCTTATATCCCAAAGAAATCATAAAGGAAGGAAAGGGCCCCACATGTACAAAAATGTTTGTGGCAGCCTTTTTTTTTCTGACTCCTTTATCCATAAGACTTCCGTACTAGACTACTCTTGGGAAAGAGAAGCAATTTTCCTTCTTTCTTTTTGTCTCTCCTATATCAGTTTTTTGAACTTTTCCATGCTAGAAATCCACCATACTAGAAACTACCATGCTTTATGCTATACTTAACTGGGCCTCACTAGCCAATCTTTTATATCTTCCTTCCTGTGATATCAGAGGTGGGAGATCAATAAAAGATATACGTGAGAGAGAGACTACCCCTCTCAAAGTACTTTTAGGTCCTCACCAGAATTTCTGAAAAATACTAATGTGTATAATAGAACCTAGGTATCTGTTTTGAAAGTCTATAATTTCAGAGATTGAAGAGACTGGTTATCAATCTCTTTTGCTCATTGGTAAAAATTCAGCTGTAAATGTTCTTTAAATGAAGATGTGGGATGAAGTGTCATGTAACCAATAGATGAAAATAAAACATAATGTACAACTTCCAATATTTTAGCAGAATCTGTCTTGTTTGGGAATTTTGGATTGTAGTGGGGACAAGGAATATAATTATTGATAAGACTACCTCAGGGGTTTTCAAAGAAAAGGCATACTTTTCTGTGTGTGTAGAATTGTTGTTCTAATATCAATCACAAACTTACTGATATAGATACCATTATGTATGTGTGAAAGTTAAAAGCTATAAGAAAGAAAGATTTTTGACAGCAATGCAGTTTTAGCCTGGATTTTTCTTGATTATGTACTCCTATTTATGACATAGCTTATCAGCAAAGATTCATTTTCTGACATTTTAAAAATTTTTGAATGCTTATTGAACACAGTAGACATGGTCAAGCCCCTAGACGGTTTTTCTGAACTAGTTGTTGGTTTTTGGAGCAGCTCTGATTCAGCATATACATAATAACATTCAGCAGTCTTGGTTACAGCTGGAAATGTCCAAATCTTTTTAAACACAAACAGGAAAAAGTATTGAGAACATAAGTTCATTGACAAACCAAAACCAACTAATGTGCTAAGAGGTTAAATTTGGAAAGCATTGCTTTTAAACCACATTTAAATCACTGACTCACCTTTAGTAGTTTGGATATTAATACTCACTTGTTGGGAGCGCTTCCAAAAGAGTTGTTGACTAAGTCATATTTTTTTTTTGCCATGATTTGAAGGGAAAAATAACTGAGTGAAGTTAATACAATCATTAAGTGTTTTTTAGTAAATCTTTTGTATTAATACTTAAGTGGTGAGGGGATGTCTTCCATATGTATCCTGGTGCTGTCATTGTGTGGCTTTAAATGAGTTACAAAATTGTCAAAAGTTGGTTAAGAACTTGTCACTCAGCCTGGTATTTATCTAAGACAATTTGTTTAAAAAGAAACAGCTCCAGGAAATATTTCACCCTTTAAACCTCTAGTTTGAATTTTCTAGGAGCTACATTTAACTAACTAAACATATTCTTTTTTTTCTGAGGCAGTTGGGGTTAAGTGATTTGCCCAGGATCACACATCTAGAGAGTGTCAAGTGTCAGAGATATGACCAAGAGATTTCTTGTTTATTATTTTTGGAAGAAGTCATTCTGGGGTTAGGAAAAAAACTTATCTCATTTTAGTAATCTGAAATAAAGAATCCTCTTCAAGACAGATTTTTTTTTTGTTAGCAATCTGGAAAGTATGTGGACCAAGCATTGCCATTTTGATCTTTAATAAATATCAACAAAACATGAGGCATGATTCAATATAATAAAATAGTAACACTCTGATTGAATTAGTGTTCTCTCACATATGTATTTCTCTTTTTCTTTGCACATAGATGCTTTTATAATGAACAAAATATAAATTCACTTATAAGCATGATTGAACTAATAGTGATTTTTGCCAACACATTTTCTCAATCAAATAGATGTCAATAGTAAAGCTACATCATGTAAGGAGCAGGTGATTTTTTTTTGATCATTAAAAGGGGCCTTCATAATGAAATAAGTTGGAATCAGGGCTTAAGCTGCACCATACCATGAAGTAGCTTGTATAATATATTCACAATTTTATTTTATTTTCTGAGGAATGTGTGTGGAAAGAGGTACTAATATTCTTTAACTTTACTTTCCTCTCTAAAAGTTTGTAGGAGTAATTTTCTGTTCCTGATTCTATTTACAATTCCATAATTTTGGATCTGAATACACTGAAGTTCTAGTTCAGTGCTTTCTCTTTGTGTGGAGTCTGGACAGCTATTTTAGTTGAGCACAAATCTCAAAAGTATTAAGTAGGACTCTTACTCTATTATTAAATTTCTGTCATCCATAGACCAATCCACTAAATGTTGAGCAGCTTATCATTGGATGGTTGGTCACTTAGTGATTAATTTTAAATACTATGGCCATTCATGAAGACTATCTACTTAAGACTTGGAGGAGATGCAATCTGCATTGGTAGAGGGAACATCTACATCGATGAAATCACATATCTTTGCAAGATGCAAATAATATATGCAGTAAAGTTGAGAATAGCTAATTTATGTTTAGAAGAACAATAGTTGTTCCTGAAATTGGATCATATGTAGAAAACTTCTTTCCTATTTTTCTATTTTAAAAACTACAGTTTGTGATTGTCCCATCTTGGCCACGTCAAAATAAAAGAGGAATATTAAAGGCCATCAGCTTGTAAAAATTAGGTTCTAATTAAATTTCTCCTCAATTTTTAATTTTAAACTTTTGAATAAAAGAAAGATTCAGCACACAGCAGAATAGACTGCTAATAATCCCTGGAAAAGCTTTTACAGACACAGGAGCTATCCAGGTGCTGAGATGATGCTGCGGTAGTCATATAGTTGGCTCTACAGACAGAAGGATGGAGTGGAAAAGCTTGCAAGGAAGAAAGAAGGGTGAGAGCATTACTCTGCAGCACTGCTGATGCAACTGGTGCTGCTTCCATCCCAGGAGAGAATGGAAGAGTAGGTTGTGGGATAGAAAGTAGAGAAGAGTGAGGTCAGCTCTTTGCTTAGAGGAAACTTGTCATTGTCTGGGAGTACAAAGCAAAAGAAGTCTATTTCTGGATCCTTTTACCTTCTAGGCAACATGAAAGCTACCCTGGTGCTCGGTTTTCCTTCCAGCTTACTGGTAAGTGAGGGCAACAGCTTGGGAAAGAGCAGATGAGTAGATAAACCAAACTTAATGGACAAAGACATGATGCCTGGAATCATAGGATGGCTCTTTGCAAGAGGGGAAGAGGGAGTTACCAGTATGGAAGAGTGAAATTGCCATCATCTGAGTGTGGGTAAAAGTAATTTTTTCTAAGTCAGTTTAAATTTCTTTTTAAATTTCTTTCTTTCAAATTTCCATGCTTCTCATTAAAGTTTTCTCCAAAGTTGGTGGGAAGTATAGGGAGAAGGAAAAATACAACAAAGAAAGAAAATAGACTGTGTAGAGATTTGGCTTATAGATTTCACCTGGCTACATGGCAGGTGCTTCTAGTTGTCATCACCCAGGGGTGGCATGACCTGGACAACAGTGATTTTGACTGCTGCCCCCTGGAAGAACCTGATGAAGTGAACATGCTGGATTGTGGAGGTGAGTACGGCATTTTGAAGGGAGCAATACTTTGCTCTTTTTAAATTTTTTTGGTCTAAAATCTTTTGCTTTTTGATCCTGAGTGCCTAATTTGGAGGGGGTCAAATATACCCAGAGAGATATGGAAAAATGGTCCTGAATTCATTTGTGGCTCTGGGTTGTCAACAACCCTCCAAAATGTTTTTTTTTTTTCTGGCAAACTTGAAACTAGTTGTCAAGGCATCCACATTTGTATTATTTCTACTGAATGTAATTAATTTTTATTCTGGCTCTTTAAGTTAGCAAACGTAATTAAAAATAAACATTGAATATTTCCTAGAATGACATGTAACTATTGATTTTTATCAATGATGAATTATATGTGTTTATATTGATTTGATTTTAGAAATACATAGTATTTCTAGTAATACATAGGCTAAAATATAGATTTTTTATATATATTTCATGAATTTAACTTAATCAGCCACACTATCCCATAATTCAGGGTTTCTAAATCCATTTACTTTTAATTCAAGAGGATTTAGAGAAAGGAAATAGAATAGTGCCTACCTATCCCAACATTTTTTTGTTATATCAAAGAAATAAACTACTAGGTTCCTAAAATGGAAGAGAAAATTTGACAGATTAGAGGATTTAGATAAATTTAGTTTTAAAATGTTTGGTGTACCAGGTACTCAAATTTAACATGTCACCTGTATGTGTGTATAATGATGATGATTTCCCACATCAATGGCAATTTAAATTCGACAAAGTGGTTTGGTAAAACTTTAACATTCAGTTATGCCTGAGGGAAATGTGTCACCTTTAAGTATTTGTGTAATTTCCATTATTGTAGTGGGTTTATAGTTATTTTTTATATCCTTAATCTATTCTTTATTATGATTTACAATGATCTAGTGGATTTTCACACACACACACACACACACACACACACACACACACACACAGAGGCATTACAGTTACAGGGAAATTATCCCTGTTTCTCCTCTATTCTATTTTCTCATTATTTTTGGTAGCATGTACTACTATGGACATAAACAATTGAATGCTTTACCTATTTCTCACTCTATATATCCCCACTCTATCTTTTTAAAATCTTACAGAAGACTAGCAGCCTTAGCAACAGTATCACATCTTTTGGATGACCATCCCGTATAAATTTAACCATGTGAACATAAATCCCAAATAATGGAGCTAAATATTTAGCCCATTTTCTCCCTTTTACAGATAAAGATACTAAGAGCCAAAGATGAATTGATTTGTCTTAAGTCATACAGCTGAGAAGTTAAAGAGTTTAGGGTAAAACCTAAGTGTTTCAGGGTCTTGATTCCATTGTCCAATTCTCTTTTGAACTACATTAAGTTTCCTCCCTAAAAATTAGTTTATTATTCCTCATACTACATTTACTTAAGTTTAGACTTATTCAAAAGGAGTTTTATTTATACATCAAAATGTTTTTGTCCTGCCATATATTTTCTCATTGCCTTCTTTATTGTGATTTCTATTTCTTGAAAGACAAGTATAATTTTCTCTTTTTTTAAAAATCAAAATTAACTAACTTTACAGGTCATTTCCCCCTATACAAAAACCCTCCAGGGCAAATTATAGAAGAAAATAATTTTCTCCTTGCAGATTAGTGATAGATGGATTGAGACATTATTCTTATTCTGAAAAGAATCTTGTTATGTCCCTATGGTATATTTAGACATAGAGGAAGATGTTTATCAATTTCAATAAATCTAAAAAATGTGTAGTTTGGAGAATTTTTCAAAAAGTCAAAAAATGTATTGTTGGGGGATTTTCTGGGGTGCTAAAGAGGGTAATAACTGGGGTTATTTAGCCTGGAGAAGGGAATAGTAGTTTTCTTCATGAATTTGATAATATGATAATTTGATGACATGAATTTGTAATATGGAAGAAGGATTAAATTTATTTTGTTTGGGCCTAGCAGGCAGAAGTAGGAACAATAGAGAGAAGGTTGAAGGAGGGGGCATTAACTAGTTAGTGAATGAGTCACAGAAATATATGAATGAATTATCTGAAAGTCTGCAATTGAGCAGGATATTGTCTTTAAGGAGAACTAGTTTGGCAATAATTTGCTAATATGAAGAATGGATTAGAAGGAGAAAACCCCAAGAAGGGAAGAATATAGATTAAGTTCTTGGAATAGGTGAGACAATCATTTGGTTAAAGTGATAAACAAGAAATATTTCAAAGGAAACAAGATGGTAAAAAATTGGATATGAGACATGAAGTAGAGACATATCAAAGGTTTTGAGACTGTAATTGGGAAAATGAGGCCATCAATATAGTGTCATACTAACATGATGGATAGGGGAAGATCACTGACATGGTACAGAAAGGCTAGAACTCTAGTTAAGATAAGTTAAAAAATGAAAGGTAAGAGTTATTGTGAGAGGAGATTAGGCTCAGAAAAATGCTCAGAAGCTAGAAGTTGTAATGGAAACTGGGATTCAGAAGCTGGTTTAGTATTTGGGAGTTGGGAAAAACACAAGTGTCAGAATGTCAGAAATCAAGGCAAGGTCCTTCAAGGCCATAAACTGAGCAAACAAGCACAATAGATCAGAGGCATTGAAAACTAGAACTAAAATACTTTCCTGAGAGAATTTCTTCTATGTTCCAAGCCTGCAGGTGGCAGCAGACAGACTGTATCTGAGTGATGGGATGCTTGGTAGGCTAGCCTGATTTGAACAGCAAATAGAGTTGGGGAGTCATTAGCACAGAAATCAGAGGTGAAATCATTTAAAATGAATAAAATCTTTGGGGGAGAGACTATATAGAGAAAACAGTATGGGGTCAAGTAGAAATGACAAGGAAAGTTTATTGGGGATGGGAAGGAGAGCAATTAGTAAAATAGATAAACTATTGACAAAATACTACTACTGCCTTTAAATAAAGGGCCAAGTAAATAGAAACAAATCTAGAATAGTACATATTATAATATATACATATATATTATAAAAGCAGCAATGCCACAGAAGTCAAAGGAGTAACAAATTTTAAGATGTACCATAGTGTTGGAGAATGCAAAGAGATAAAAAATCTAAAAAATTTGAATTTGTCAAAAAAAATAATTGATCATCTTTTAGAAAAAAGTGTCTGTGTTGAGAGAGATAAAAGTCATATTGCAGAGCCTTAAATATTGAGTGTGTAAAGAGAAAATATAAGTAATAGAGGTATGCAGAAAGAACACTCTAAGAAAGGAAAGAAAAGCTGGAAATACTTGTAGATGAAGGAAATAGCAGAATATAAGAAGCGAGAAAGAGACAGAGACAGAGAGAGACAAAGAGATAGAGACAGAGAGACAGAAAGAGACAGAGAAAGAGAGTGACAGAGAAAGAGACAGAGAGACAGAGAGACAGACACATACATAGAGACAGAGACAGAAACAGAGACAGAGAGACAGAAGAGAGATAGTAGTAAAGAGAGAGAAAAACAGAGAGAAATAGAGACTGAGACAAGCAGGTAAAGAAAGAGACAGAGAAGAAGAGATAGAGACAGAGACAGTGAAACAGAGAAAGACAGAATGACAGAAAGACTGAAATAAACAAAGACAGAGAGATGAGACAAAAGGAGGGAGAAAGGGAAAGAAAGAGTTAAAGACAGAAAAAACCATAGAGACAAAAAATAGAGACAGAGAGACATAGGATGAGAGAAGGATGTTAGTGGTGGAGGAGGTATATAGGAGCAGGATCCTTTAGAAGTCAAGAAGCAATGGGATCAGGGATATAGCTAGCTTTAGAGAAGAGGAGATATGATTCCTCCTGAGTCTGAGCACTCAGAGGACAGACTAAGTGTAAGGCTAGCCATCTGTTAAAGTGAGCATGAAGGTGATGCAGGAGTTAACAGGAATGGCCTAGATCTCAGTGAAGTAGGAGGTCCCCTTATTTTAACTCATAAAATTAAATGGAAGCTACCATCTGTTAAAGAACTTGAAGTTATAAAGAAATTCAAACTTAACATAATGTAATTAGATTTTTCCATATATATAAAATAAATTGAAATTAAATAAGTCAGAATTAAGGCAAAATAAGACTACACAGTTTGATTTATATCAAAGTGTTAATATATTCCAAACTTAAACATTAAATGCACATTTTTAAGGTTGCCATAGTAACATTATCTGCACTGAATACAAGACTTTTAGACATGACATCAAAATCTGTCATGCCATTTGCCCTGTCAGCTTTTCTTGATTCTATACTTTTTGTTTTTGTGAGGATTAGAAATGGTCAAAAAGGTTCTATAAGTAAATTAATATAAATAAATATTCATTTACTAGGGCTTCCTTTGTGATGTTACTTTTAGATAAACCATTTTTTTAAACAACCTTAAATGATCAAAGAACAGAGTCTTTTATTTGTAAGAGAAAGAAAGAAAATTCAAAAAAGCCAGGAACCAAAGAAAAACCTGAATCATGTTGGTGGTAATTTCCCCAGTGGCTCTACATGTCCCTTCTTAATCTTCTGACTCTGTACTGCCCTAGCTTTTTTTAGTTCAATATCCATGTTAAATGCTTTTGTTTTTAGCTGTCTTCTTTCTAGTCATCTCTTTGCCCCTGTAGAAGTCTAAATCTGAGGATGCCCACAAACTGAAATGTTTTCGTTGCAAGAAAAAAAGACACCTATTGCTACAATGAACTCAAAAGTCCGTTTCCAGAGTTGATTGTAGACAAGTGGTGAAGTAGGGTAAGTTCGTCTTTCTTATTTTCTATTGCCTTTGAACCTTTTGCCGTCCACATTCTGCATTGCCTCTCTCTACTCCCCAAAGCCTTAATATGTGGCACTTCATGGTGTCCTGTGTGCTGATCAGTGCCAAGACCCTTCTCCTCCCCTTTCCATCAAAATTTGTCCCATTTCCTCAGTGCTTTATTTTCTAAAGCTCGTTGCTCTGATAACTTGTAATCAAGGTTAAAGTGTCAACTGGATCATAATAGCATGGGCCAATGTGTTTCCCATTTTAGTTAACATATTTTTGAGGAGGTCCAGCCTCCATGGGGAACTAGGTTCTTGAATGGAGGGTTGGAGTCGGCGAAGTGGAACAAGAGACAGCACACTCTATGGCGTGGTCATCAAGTTCGATTTATTGGCAAAAGCTTGTTCAAATTATTCAAGAAAGCTTGTGATTTTTATAGTCTTACAAAGTTAGGGTTGATTAGAGATAGGACAATTATTTGGCTAGGATTACAAGATTGTCTTGGGGCCCAGAAATTCCCAGGACCCCAGGTGCAATGCTTCTTAGAAAAAAAGAATGTACAGAATAAATTCATCAAACAATATAACAATAGTGAAACTTTAACTAAAGGTAAATGTACCTTGTGGTCATCACGTCATATCTGGCAGAACATGAGCTTCTCTAAAAATGTCACATTTACTTATTCCAAGACTTATACAATGCTTTTTAATTTTTTAACATGGTCATAAGATTTTTTAGAATAGAAACATTTTTTTTCTCAAGAACTTATTTCCCTCAGCCCATTTATTAATCACTCACACAATAGCTTGTTTTGTGTAGGGGTCAGTAAACCATGCAATGGCCTATTTTTCTTACTTTTCTTCCCATGACTTACTTGCTACCAATGTGTTCATCTATCACTGATGTTTACTGTTCTTTTCATCATATCATTATTTATGTAAGCTCTGCATAGGGGAGTGAAGAACCAGGCTGATTGAATTTGGAATTGTTTCAAACAAGAGGGAGTAACTGGAGATTTCTTTTGGAGTTTTTGGGGAAAGCTATCAATTTCCCAAGTTTCCCAGTCTCTAAGTTTGTTTAATGCTTCACTAGTAAAGAAACCTTTCATGTTTAGGCAGGAAGTACAAAGGGGCTTTTTTGGGGGTGAAGGGCTTCGTGCTCACCTCATTGTGATGGATGGGTATATACATACAGCTATGCTAAGAATTCCTAGGACAGAAATTAAGCAGATAATCATTAACCAAATATATTCCTGAATGCTTAGTTCTGTAGGGGCTTCTTCATGTTGCCTTGCACATGAGGGTCAAGACCCTGTGGAGACCTTGTCATTCCACGCAGGGTTCTTGGCCTTGCACACATGGGGGGAGGTGGGGGTCAGGCCCTGTGGAGACCTTGTCATTCCAGGCAGGGTCCTTAGCTCCCAGCATGCTCCCAGCATATTTTCATTTTAACAGAGGCTTTTTAGTAATTAACCCAGAGGAAGGGCTCTAATACTCATGTTCTGGCAGGCTGATAGGAATTAGAATTGGTGCTGAGGAGGATCTTCTGGTCTCCCAGAAAAGTATAAGCATTTCTGTAGAAACACCTCTGCTACACTAAATGGTTGTTTTCTCTTGGGAAACTTGACTGCTTTTGCATTCAATAAATCTATAAGCATTTATTAAGTGCTTATTGTGTCCCTGACTAAGCACTGGAGATACAAAGAAGACAAAAATTAGTCTCTACCCTCAATCAACTCCAATTGGAATGGCTGAAACATCAGAATATACACATATAAAATCTGTCCAGGCAAGGCATTTGTGCAATGTAGCCAAAGTTTAAAAATTAAATATTTTACTATCTACCAGAGGCTTTAATCCTCTAGAATACAACTTGAATTATCACAGAATAAATGGTTCCAGAGAACAGGATTTTCTGGAATTAAAAATACGTACAGTGTGTGTGTGTGTGTGTGTGTGTGTGTGTGTGTGTGTGTGTG
>JAJPUD010001102.1:86109-153713 GCA_023553655.1 Myrmecobius fasciatus
GAGAGAGAGAGAGAGAGAGAGACGGAGAGAGAGAGACAGAGAGAGAGAGCGAGAGAGAAATGTTCTTGGTTACTTCTTCTGAATGTTGCAACCTAGGAAGCTATCTACTCTAGATCCCATGACTCAGAGACAATATGTTTTTCCAAATATATTTTTTTCCCAGTATGAATTCTAGGGTAATGTCAAGTAAGGTGTTAATTGTTACATGCATGTCAGGGGCTGTCATCTGGTCTCAAGGAATACTTTCAGTTCTGCTTATGTGAAATGGTAGCAGACTTCATGTCAGAACTCATGCAAACAAATTATCACACAAATTCCTCAAACTCAGAGCATGGCTTCTTAATTTGAGTTCACAGACTCTTTAAGAATCCATAAATAGATTTTAGTAAAGTTGGGTGGAAAAAATTAACATTTTATTTTCCTTAATCTCTAAATTAAGCATTTCCTTTAATATCTGTATGGCAACAGACATTATTCAGAAAATAATAATCCCAAGACTTTTTTTTATTCAGAAAATAATCCCAGGACTTTTCCAGACTTCCAAAAGGGTCTATGGTTCAAAAAAGTTAACAATGCTTGAGTTGCATGATTTTTTTCCTGTTTGATCTGATTTTTCTTACACTTCATGATAAATCTGGAAATATGTTTTAAAGTATTGTATATGTATAACATTAAATTGCTTATTGTCTTGGGGAGGAGGAAGGCAAGGAAAGGAAGGAGAAAAAATCTGGAACACAAAATCTTACAATGAATGTTGAAAGCTATCTTTACATGTATTTGGAAAAATAAAATGCTATTGAGAAAAAAAATACTAAATTAGAAAAAAAAAGAATGCTTGAGTCAGGAACTTTGTCCAGGAACATATCTCAAAGTTCAACATCTGGGTTTTATTTGTTTATTTAAATAAAAACATTTGTTTTACTAGATGCTTTCTTTATAATTACCTCTTTTCTTGTATTATGCATTCTGGGAGTTTTTAATTAAGTTCATTAAAAGAGATAATGGGAGTTAAAAGAAATCAATTAATCACAAAACTTTAACAAATTTTTTATTAAAAGCTTTTTATTTACAAAACATCTGAGTGATTTTTCTACATTGACCTTTGCAAAAACTTTTTTTTTCCCAAGCTTTTCCCCTCCTTCCCCCTACTCCCCACCCCTAGATGACAGGTAATCTAATACATGCTAAATAGGATATATATGACAAATCCAATACATGTATACATATCTATACAGTTATCTTACTGCACAAGAAACATCAGATCTAGAAAGAGAAGAAGAAAAAAAACAACCTAAGAAGGAAAACAAAATGCATGGAAATATTCACAGAAAGCATTAAAATGCTGTGTTGTGGTCCGTACTCAGTTCCCACAGGCCTCTCTCTGGATGTATATGACTATCTTCATCGCTGAACAATAGGAACTGGTTTGAATCACATCATTGTTGAAGAGAACCATGTCCATCAGAATTGATCATCGTATAGTCTTGTTGCTGTGTATAATGTTCTCCTGGTTCTGCTGATTTCACTCAGCATCAGTTCATGCAAGTCTCTCTAGGCCTCTCTGAAAACCTCCTGTTGATTGTTTCTTACAGAACAATAATATTCCATAACATTCATATACCATAATTTATTCAGTCATTCTCCAATTGATGGGCATCCTTTCAATTTCCAGTTTCTTGCCACTACAAAAAGGGCTGCCACAAACATTTTTGCACCTGTGGGTCCCTTTCCCTCCTTTAAAATCTCTTTGGGATATAGGCCCAGTAGAAACACTGCTGGGTCAAATGGTATGCACAGTTTGATAACTTTTTGAGCATAGTTCCAAATTGCTCTCCAGAATGGTTGGATCTATTCACAGTTCCACCAACAATGTATCAGTGTCCCAGTTTTCCCACACCCCCTCCAACAGTTATCATGATCATTTCCTGTCATTTTAGCCAATCTGACAGATGTGTAGTGGTATCTCAGAGTTGTCTTAATTTGCATTTCTCTGATCAATAGTGATTTGGAGCACCTTTTCATGTGACCAGAAAAAGTTTCAGTTTCTTCGTCTGAAAATTGTCTGTTCATATCTTTTGACCATTTATCAATTGGAGAATGGCTTGAATTCTTATATATTTGAGTCAATTCTCTATATATTTTAGAAATGAGGCCTTTATCAGAACCTTTGGATGTAAAAATATTTTCCCAGTTTACTGCTACCTTTAACAAATTTTTAATGGAAATATTTAGTAGCACAACAATATATGGTAGTGGTCTATTATTGATCTAGAAATCAAAATATGTGGAAACAGGTAAGAACTTAGCAGAAAAAAAAGTCTCTGAAAATACAAAAGAGAATCTTAAGAGTTCACGCACTAAAAATCATTCACTTCATTCAAATGATAGACCTCTATAGAAGCAACTGGCATTGCAGCAGAAAGAATCCCAGATCTGGAGCCAGGAAGACCTGAGTTCACAGACTTAAGAGTTGTGGGAACTTGGTCAAGTCACTTAACTCAGTTTCCTTAATTGAAAAAAAAAGGGGAGAACAATAGCATCTACATGTATATGTATGTAAAGCACTTAGTGGGGCAGCTAGGTGGCGCAGTGGATAGAGCACCAGCCCTGAAGTCAGGAGGACCTGAGTTCACTTAAGATTCCCCAGCTGTGTGACCCTGGGCAAATCACTTAACCTCAATTGCCTCAGTAAAAAACAAAACAAAACAAAACAAACCCACTTAGCCCAGTGCCTGGCACATAGTAGGTCTTATATAAAGGATATTTCTTCCTCCCCTCCCCTTTCTCCCTCCCTGGGGCCTCACTCAATTTCTTAATTCTTATTTAGGACCAAGTCTTGGCTATTTTGTTTTTCAGTCCATTTCTAGTGGAGGGGAGTGGTACCTGCTGTAGTCAAGCACATTCACAATAATAAGTGATTTCTGTCAACCCTGACAATAAGGAAGGAAACAAAAGAAGACTATAAAAGCTGATATAAGCATTCCCAAAGCTAAGCAGTTTGAGGATATTTAATGCAGGGATAAATATCCTTACCTATTTCAATTATCCCTAAAGACATTGTGATTTTATAGTACAGTATAATAGTTGATGTTCAGTTTTTTCATATATGTTATTTTATGCCCAGAATCTGGTGTTTTGCACATAGTTGGCATTAAAACAATATTTATAGAATTTCATTAAATTAGTACCCTTTTAAAAAACATGTTTTGCATAAATTTTCTTTTTTTATATTCTTTTTTTGGTATTTGATTTATTTATTTAGTATTTTCCCCCACTTACATTTAAACAATTTTTTTACATTTGTTTTTAAATTTTTTGAATTCTAAATTCTTTCCCTTATCCCCATCCACAATTAAGAAACCACATAACATAAATTTTCTTTTTTATTAAAAGCTTTTTATTTACAAAACATATGAGTGATTTTTCTACATTGACCTTTGCAAAAACTTTTTTTTCCCCAAGCTTTTCCCCTCCTTCCCCCCATGCTCCATCCCTAGATGACAGGTAATCTAATACATATAGCATAAATTTTCAAAGAAAACAAGGAAGTAGAGAAGATGAGGGCTGGACCTTCCTTTTTATTGGTATAAAGAACTCCAGATGAGGAAACTCTTTACTAGTATAAAGCACCTTTTCTTATGGTGTTAGAGAGTTGCTTAGAATACTGAAAGGAGTGATTTGGCTAGTCACACAGCCAGTATGGGTGAGAAACAGGATTTGAACCTAAGTATTCATGACTCTAAGGCTTGCTCTTTATCTACTGTGGCATCCTATCTCACTATAATCCATTTTACAAATATTATTATGTGGTATGGAGATGATTTTGGGTCCTTAAGGTCTCTGTTAGTAGCACCCAAACTCGATCATATCCCTCCAAAATGAGAAGACTTTGAGAAAATACTTGGTAAATGTGATTGTATTTCAGTGGGGTGAAAAGTAGATCAATTGAAAATGTACTAAGATATAGACAAGATAGAATCTATGTTAGCTGAAAGACTGCCCATACTGGTAAAATCATGGAATCTTCAAGTGTTGTTTGGGTTACTTATTTCTTTACTTTTAAAGGAACAGGGAAGCCATGACTAATTGCAACTTCAATGAACAATGTCTCTTTTCTTTCCTTGGACAAATGGTGGAGCACAAATTTATAGGACCATAGATTTAGAGAGGGAAGGGGCCTTTGAGGCCATCTAATACAATGCTGTTACTTTAAGGTTTAGAAAAATGAGACTTAGAGAAGTTGTAAGTTGTCTAAATTCAAACAGGCAGAAAGTGAAAAAACAAACAGTATTTGAGGTCTTCCGACTCTAAATCCTACACTTTTCCCATCAGATACATGGCCAATGTGTTGATTTGTTAAGCTTAGCAGAATTTCTTTGTTTAGCAGGGGAATTCTTTGGAGGGGAAAGGATCAGAGTTATAGATTTGGAAGGGGTTTCACAAATCATTCAGTCTAGTTCCCTCATTTTACAGATGAGAAAACTGAGTCCCAGAAACATTAAGTGACAACAATATATTTAAAAAAAATATTAACAAAACAGAGAAGCTACATGACTCAGGGTATAAAGTGTTGGACCTGGAGTCAGGAAGACTGATTTACTTGAGTTTAAATCTGACTTTAGACACTTACTAAATCACTTAACCCTGTTTGCCTCAGTTCCTCATCTGTAAAATGAATCAAAGAAAGAAATGGTAAACCACTCCACTATCTGCCTAGAAAAATCCCCAATGGAGTCATGAAAAATTTAAAATGTCTGAACAACAAAATCAATAGAACATTTATTTCTTTTTAAAGAAAGAAACAAGGAAGTCTTGATAAGTACTAATTTGGCCTTTGTTTCTCTAACTTTTTCTTATTTTCTAGGAAGCAGTTGTAAATGGTTTTGGATTTTTTCTTTTTTTTAAGGAGTGAAAATTACATGTAGAGAGATAGCTTATCTTCTTTAAAAGTAAATTTTAATGTGTTTTAAGCCATTATAAATAACTTATACCATGCAAATGTAAATTAACATTCTTATTTAAAAATAAAAAGCAGATATATTGATTTTTCCTGTACTGCAAGTACAACTTGCCCAGTGGCAGGAAACATCTTTTCAACCACTGGAGGGAATCAAACTCACACTTTTGTAATTGAACTTCCAAAGATGAGCTATAACTTCTTTCCCATAAAGAATGCTTTGGGGACATTTTTTCTTCCAAAGCCGTGTGCTATTATTGTGAAACACTGTTCTTCTGAAGACTGGGGATTTGTTGTGATCAATGGGCAGTTCCAGTAGTTCAGAAATATTGACATTATCATTTCTGGTGGAAATAGCGGGGTTCACTTGGAGGGAGTCTTGGTTTTCTTGATCCCTTTTGGTTATAAATATATATATATATATTTTTAAAGTAAAACAGTCAAAAGTTAGAAGTGATTAGCATATTAAAATGCTGTTGTTTAGTGTGAAATAATTAATGCTATTTAGCTATGTTTTCTTTCTAGGTCTAGAGATGTCATGGGTTCAGTGGCCACCAGAGAAAGCTATCAGTGGGGAACCTTTTAATGTGACCTATGCTGTCTTTGCTTCAGATGGTTTTTATGACTATGCTGTCAGAAATGGAATCCTTTCCCACAGGTATAGCATTGCCTATGGGCTTCTTCAAGTTTCAAAATACATACTAATGCCATGCATTTCCAGTATTCTCTGATAAGTGCAATAATGACTTACTTGTGGAAATAAATTGCAATGTATGTGATGATTGAATCTTCCCTTATGGTTAGATTGCTTTTGGATATTCACTGATTCTTTTGCAGTCAATGGAAAGTTAGTGCAAGTAGGTGACATGAGCCTGGGGTCTGTGTCTAAGGCTCAGTCACATAAATTATCCTTAATAATAGAGGATATCACCCTTGGATAAATTAAATATATCACTTTAGATAATTTTAGCTTCAGTATTCTTTCCTACTACAATTCTCCCTGTCCCTACCTTTTTAAAACCAGAGCTACACTTTCATTCCTTGCTTCTCCAATTCAAAGTGCTACAAGCTTTGGAATGCCCAAAAGCTGGGAAAAAAGAAGTAAAACCTGGAAAGTTAATAAA
Source organism: Myrmecobius fasciatus (assembly GCA_023553655.1). Lineage (NCBI taxonomy): Eukaryota > Metazoa > Chordata > Mammalia > Dasyuromorphia > Myrmecobiidae > Myrmecobius > Myrmecobius fasciatus. Next base: position 92,191 of record JAJPUD010001102.1, read on the forward strand.
CTGTCCAATAAATGCCTACTTAACTAAGAGTTGGCTCTAAATGACAGGTCAAATCCTGTTAGCTTGAATATCATTAGCAAAATCAGTGGTAGCTCTGGTAATTCGTTTTAGCTGGTGGGTATCTCAAGAATTTGCTTGTAGGAGAGTCCTCTGTAACCTTTTTTGTATCTTTCTACCTTGTTCTGGATCAGACTTAAATTGTTACCCTCTCTTTCTTTTTCTCTTTTTACAACCCTAATAGGCTAATGGGTAAGGAGGATAGGAGGATAATAAGATAGATCCTACTGTGCCCAAAGTAAGAACCTTTTCTTCAATAAAACTATATACTTCATGAGGGGGGGAGATTTATTCTTCTTGTGATGGCCATCCACTCCGAGGGATGTTTAGCATAAAAAACAATTATGCTAAAATGAATGAATTGAGGCACTATCCCTTGTGGCAGGACTTATTGTAACAGGTACAAGGCCAAACTAAATTGAAAGAACTGGGTTAAAGTATTTGATATTTTTCTATGAGAGAATGAATTGAGAAAACACTGAAAACTTCCCCTCCTCCCTTTGGTCTCAGGGGTTTCTCCTTTTTTACATAGGGAGTGGTTCCAGAAGAATGGTGAGAAAACAATGGTGTCAGGTATAGCATACACTGCCTGTTTTTAGGAGACAACAGCCACACAGGACATGATAGGCAATTATCCTTTCTACATCATCGTAGGTTTGATATATTATAGCTTGCCATAAGAAATTAAATAGGATTTTTTTGGGAGTTTTATGGACACCACAGACGATATGCTTGGAGTCATTACTTACAGGAATTGCTAGGGGCCAGTTCCTGTCTTGACTCTGCCATCTTGGCTCTTCTTCACCACAGATAATATGTGAAGGCTAGCAGATGATGAGAAAAAATTTAGAAACTCAGAAATGCATAAAATACATGTATAGTAAGGTACAACATATTTTATCTTTTAACACCGTAATAATTTAGGCTTCTTCTCTGTTATGAAGGAAGGGCCAAAAAAATTTTATGTGGATTTTCTAGATCACTCCTAAGCTTCCCCTTCCCCATGTGGAAAGGATGACTGCATTATGCATCCTAGATAGCACCATCACATCTGTGTGAGTTCAAATCTGTCTCAGTCATTTACTAGCTATGTGACCCTGGACAAGTCACTTAATTATGTCTCAGGCGCTCATCTGTAAAATGGAGCTGGAGAAGGAACCCAGAAAATCCTAAATGGGGCCACAAAGAGTCAGATATTACTTAAACAACTGAACAACAACAGAAAAAATAGGACGTTCAAAAATACTAGAGACTAAATGATCTGTGCAAACAAAATATCAGCTCCCTTCAAGCCCTTTTTGTTTTTCCTTTCCTTTTTTCATTCTTTGATTACTGTTTTCTTTTCAGTGAAATAAACTAATGGACTTTATTAAATAGAGTTTCTAGAACCTTGTTGAAACTCATTAAATCATGGTAATCATGGTGAAAAATTTAGATGGGAGGATAGAATACATAGGGAATGAGAGAAATTACAGAAATCAAATTGGTGAAAGATTTTGCTAAGATTTTTTTCACCTATTGTTTTAAGTGATCCCATATTTTAATCAGCTATGACTGCATGATATTTAAATTTACATTCAATTCAATCAACTTAAATGGCTTGAGCCAATTGTGAAACCTATTGTAACCAATTTCAGCATAAGAAAAATAGGAATATGCAACACTGACATAAAAAAACACTGCCTTTCCCTCATTGAAATTCTTTTCACATTTCAATTTGGGTATTTTTCCTCTTACATTTGTATAGAGCATCTATGGCATGACTCATGAAGAGAAACTTATTGTAAGAGTTGAGCCAGATTACAAAATAGATTTTATTTTCTTTTTTTTAAAATTTAACTGGAAGATTCAGGTATTTTAAAATTGCTGTGATTTAGTCAGCTATGAACATGATTTAGAAAAAAACCACCAGTTTTTCAGATAATGTAAAATGCATTATGGAATAGTGAAGAATTAACTGAAATTGTCATTCTTGTCTCCTAGATAAAAATTTTGTTCCTGTGGAATGATATTATTCAAATTGAAAATGAAGTAATAAATATACCACAGAAGTGGTACAGAATACAAAAACAATCTTAATTTCAAATTTACTGTTTGGTAGTATGGTTTTAGGGAGCACAGGCTTACTAATTACATAAAGTTTTCACCATTGCTTTACAAAGTGTTTTCATATGCATTGTTACAAAGAGTTTCATATGAGGTAGGCAGAGCAAGTATTATTATTCATATTTTACAGAAAAGGAAATGGCAGTTCAGGGCAGATAAGTATTTTGTTGAAGATTCCAGAATCACTAAGCATTCTCAGGGTAAAATCCAGGTCTGTTCTTCTATATTCATTGGGTTGTTACTATAGTTTCTCAAATAATATCCAAGAGAGTTCAAATTCTGGAGGGTTTTGCCAAGTTAGAAAGACATTGAGTTTGTATCCAGGGATGAACCATATTTGTCTTATGAGGAATAGCTTGACTAAGTTTGGAGAAGGTTATCAACGTATTAGGGCAATTAGGTAACACAATGAACAGAGTGCTGGGTCTGGAGTCAAGAAAACTCATATTCCTAAATTCAAATCTGACCTCAGACATTTGCTGACTTTGTTACCCTGGACAGATCTCTTAATCCTTGCTTCATATCTTCAATTGTAAAATGATCTGAAGAAGGAAATGGCAAACCATTCCAGCATCTTTGCCAAGAAAAACCCAAATGGGGTTATGAAGAGTCAGACGTGACTGAAAAAAATTGAACATTAACATACGAGCTGCAGGCTGCTTATCATCATCATTACTTTGCCACAGATATTTTTGAACAACTATGGAAATTGTAGATAGATTTCAGTCTTCACTGGTGAAGGGAATACTCATAAATATAATCATAAATATTTAAACAATGATAATAATAATGATAACTAATATGTACACATATATAAGTAAAATACACATATCATATTAGTATATAAATGTTAGTTATCATTACTATTTTTTCAATACTTAATGAAAGAAATACTCTCCATGTTTTTCAGATGAGGATTTAAGCTACCTATTCAGTCACATGACTAAGAAATGTTTGAGCTGAAAATTATTGATCTAATAATGCTCCTCTCACTATATTTTGCTGCCTCTTTATCTCTGCCTTGACATGATGGTCATTATTACTCAATAGCAAAATCTTCTGAAATATTTCACTTCCCCAGAAATCATTTGACTGGCATCTTAAGAATTAAAAAATAGATTAAAGTATCTAGTGAACACTTTTGAATTAAAAATGAGTTAGGGGCAGCTAAGTGGCACAGTGATAAAGCACCAACCCTGAAGTCAGGAGGACCTGAATTCAAATCTGACCTCATACACTTAACACATCCTAGCTGTGTGACCCTGGGCAAGTCACTTAACCCCAAGAAAGAAAAAAAAGAGAAATGAGTTATTAAAATTGTGGCCTCCACAAAAGTTGTACTTAAGCTGGTGAGAGTGTTAGGGCTTTCAGTTCTATTGCAGTTTCAGTGGGGGTTGTCTACATGCTATCTGAAACCATTTTCACCATTAACAAAGGACCAAAATGCTTCTTATTTTTTGTACATCAATACATGTTCATCTCTTTGTTGCAACTTTCCCAGTTGATCATTGCATGATATCTGGTATATAACTGTCTACAGAATCAAAATGGGAAGCAGTAAGTTAAAACCATTAATGAGATCAAGCCTTTAAAAAATTGAAGAAAAATAAGGATTTCATTATTTTGTTTTAGTAGGTAGATAAAGTTAGCTATATCCTTTATGAAAATTTATCAGATTTTTGTATTTAATTGCTCAATCCTGGTTATTTCTATGTAACTGTAGGGAATCATTGAATTTCTTTGAGTTGTGGTGTTTTTAATCTGTAAATTGAAGTGGTTGGCCTAGATTGAAATTAAATCCTTCTTAATTCCTTCCAGTGTAATAATCCTTCCAGTGATTTCTGAACTCTTCCTATTCTCTTTTGCCTATGTAGATAGTCACACCAAATGGAATAAGTAAAAAGGCATCTTCAAGAAATGTTAGATTATTTTGCTAAATTGGTGCTCACATGATGTTCATGGTAAATGAGAATTTTTCTGAGCATGAATGTTCTCTCATTCATGGAAACTTCCCCTGCAACTTGGTGCTCCAGAAAATGTATATGATCTCCAACAAAGGAATACTCTTGTTCCTAAGAGAATGTTTTATTTAGCCTAGTCTATTATAAGTTCACTATGACCTATCACACTGGTTGTGCGATCAATTTTCAGATACGGCTTCATATTTTGTACCTGCTATTTAGAGAACTTTTTGCTACTCCATTTAGATGTCAGCATAGACTATGTCCCATCAGAGGAAGCCAAACCTGAGTAGCAAAACAGAGATTGAAAATGTATTATTTGTTGTGACTGAAATAAGCCCATGTGGGATTATTGATTTTTTAATTTTTACATGTGGTTTAATAAATAGGGCATGGATATCCTCTCTTGGATCTAGCAATATAAGTTGTAGAAATGAGGGAGGAAAAGGGAGAACTGGATAATATAAGGAGTAAATAAGAAAAAAAACAACCTCAAAACATTTTGTTTGTCTAGCAATGCAACTACTGCAAAGAAATTCTGTGAAGATGCAGAGTGCCCTGCCAACTGGAAAGAAACAAATGGAGAGAACTGCTGTGTCCACCATGCCAATATTCATTCTTGTTTTCTGGCTTTCATGGTTTGTAGTAGTTGGTAGTGTTTGGGGTAAAGCCATTTATTAAATGACAAAATTTTCTAGGAGGCAGAGCCTTAAAATTTTGTTTTAAATTTCCAGGTCTGGGTGCAGTGGTGGTATAAAAGGATAGAGTGTTGAATTTGAAATCAAGAAGATATGAATTTGAATCTTGTCTTAGACACTTATTAGTTGGGTGACTGGACAAGTCATTTATTCTGCCTCACCTATAGTGTTCTCATCTTTTAAACAGGGATAATAATTGCACCTACACTAAAGGGATGTTGTGAAGATTAAATGAAATAATTTATACTACCTTTACAAACCTTAAAGTATTATATAAATGTTAGTTCTTATTATGTATGGCAAGTTTACTAGAACATAATAGGAGCTTAATAAATTTTTATTGAATAATAATAAGTGACTATGATAACCCTTTAAGATTAACAAAACATTTTACCTGTATCATCTCATTTAATTCTCCTAATACCCTTGAGTGATTGGTACTACAAGTATCATCATTTCATCTTTACAGATGGAAATCCAAGCTTTGAGAGACGAAATGACTCATCTGTCTCATATTTACCTCTACACAATTTTTGTTTAGTTATTTCAATTTTGTTCAATTCTTTGTGATCCCCCCTCTTTTTTTTTGGCAAAGACTCTGGAATGGTTTGCCATTTCCTTCTCCAGATCATTTTACAAATGAAGAATTGAGGCAAACAAGGTTAAGGTCCTTGTCCAGCGTCACATAGCCAATAAGTATCTGAGGCTTTGATTTGAACTTAGGAAGATGAGTCTTCCTGATTCCAAGCCCAATGCTCTATCATAATATTAGTGTGGTTTAAATGTGGGTCTCTCAACTCCAAAATCCTTTTCCCACTATACATTGTCTCTCATTAAACATTAGAACTGCTACTTATTATTTTATAGCACATTTGAATCTATTCCTTCCTTTAAAATTCGAATTCCTATAACTAACAACATGGTTTCTAATATGTAACCATGTTCATACTCTTGAAATCAGTATACTATAAAAGAATGAAAAAGCTTTTATTTAGTGCTTGGTATGCAACAAAACTGATGCTATAACATTATATATGGTCAGAATCTTTCACAAGGTTTTATCTTTTGTATTATCCAGAGTGAAGAATAGTGTGAATACAGTAGGCACTTAAATTTTAAAACAATGTATGATGGGAGAACTTCCAAGAGCCAAAATATTGGGCTGAGGAGCAGATTGCTTTAACTGTCCCATATTCATCTCTAAACAACCATAAAATAGTGTTTCCAAACAAATCTTGGAACAGCAAAAAGACTGGGTGAGCAATCTTTTAGACCAAGAAACTTGGAAGATTGGCAAGAAAAGTCTGTTTCACTTGAGTAAAAGGGGAGCATAGTTCAGGACAGGAAGCAACCCAGCAAACCAGAAACAAACTCCATCTGAGTAACCCCTCTACATGTATTCAGCAATTTGCCTAAAGACTTGTGCATACCTGTTGGTCCAGCAATACCACTACTAGGTCTGTATCCCAAAGAGATCATAAAAAAGGGAAAATAGATCCACATGTATAAAAACAATTACAGCACCATCTTTCAAGTGGCAAAATATTGGAAATTGAGGGGATTCCCATCAATTGGAGAAGGGCTGAAGAAACTGTAGTATATGAATGTAATGGAATACTATTGTTATATTTAAAAAAATGAATAGGCAGATTTCAGAAAGTTTGGAAAGATTGTATGAACTGATACAAAGCAAAATCCAGTAGAACCAGGAAAACATTGTACATAGAATTAGCAACATTGTGTGATGATAAAGTATGATTGACTCAGCTCTTCTTAGCCACACAATGATCCAAGACTAGTATAAAGGACTCATGAAGGAAAATGCTATCCACATTCAGATAAAGAACTGAATGCAAAGCAAAGAAGATACTTATTTTATTTTATTCTTTTTAGTAGTTTTCCCTCCCTTTTCATCTGTTTCTTCTTTTTTCACCTTTACTAATATTTTATTTTTAAATACATGTAGAGATAGTTTTCAACATTTATTTTTGTAAAATTTCCAATTTTTCTTCCTTCCTCCTTTATCCTCCTCTTCAAGAGAGCAAGCAGTTTGATATAGATTAAATATGATCTGTTTTTCTTTCACAATTGTGACTAATAATGGAATATGGAATGTGACTAATAGGTTTTATATGACCACATATAAACCTATATCAAATTGCCTACCATTTTAGGAAAAGAGGAGAGGGAGAAAAATTTATAACTCAAAATCTTATAAAAATAAGTGCTAGGGGCAGCTAGGTGGCGCAGTGGTTAGAGCACCAGCCCTGAAGTCAGGAGGACCTGAGTTCAAATCTGGTCTCAGACACTTCCTAGCTGTGTGACCCTGGGCAAGTCACTTAACCCCAATTGCCTCAGCAAAAAGCAAAAAAAAAAAAAAAAAAAAAATAAGTGCTAAGGGGCAGCTAGGTGGTACAGTGGATAGAGAGCCAGCCCTGAAGTCAGGAGGACCTGAGTTCAAATCTGGTCTCAGACACTTAGCATTCCCTAGCTGTGTGACCTTGGGTAAGTCACTTAACCCCAACTCAGCAAAAAGCAAAAAAAAAAAAGTGCTAAAAATTGTCTTGATATGTAATTGGGGGAAAATACTATTAAAAAAGAAAAAGTGCATAATGACCATTGCTTTATTTTTTTGTTTTCCAATTAGATAGTAACCTTCTAATGGGCAGGCATGTTATATGTACTTCAAAGTAATCCTTAGGCCATCTAGCACAATACACATGGAAGATACTCAAGTACTTGTCTTAAGTGGATGACTAGGGGTCTTTTTCTCAATGGCTATGCCTCCCTTTGTGGGTAAAGTCTTGGAAAGTTTATTCACCAGTTAAGCCCAGGGTCCAGTGCCAGATTGACAGAAATCATTGGAAGAAAATTATGAGACTGTATTTAGAAAATCAGAATAACAACAACAAATGTGTGTATATTAAAACCTTAGTTCTATATATAAGGTGAAGTTTTAGAAATATTTGAAAATAAACTGCAAATTGAATAATGAACTCTACTTTTCTTCCTTTCCATTTATCAAATATTAGCCTAAGTAGTTATCAGGCAATATATAGTATAGACACAGTCATTGAATAAGTAAATGGATAGACATTAGCAAAACAACTAATTTAATAATTGGCTTCTAAGTTAGTAGGAGATGGCTCCCTGGAATAACCCACTTAAAGGATGAAATTGCTGTGGCTCTCCTGAGAATTCTTTCTTCTTTTTGCCTAAAGAAATAAAAAAAGAAAAAAAAATCCAAATCAAATGCTTTTCAGTGGACAGGTAGTTAGAGTATTCCATTTAGTTGCTCAGGATAATGATTCTATGTCAGGTATCTAATATTGAGTACTGAGAGAATGGTATGTGATGTTTTTTGAGAACAAAAGACATGAGATGTGTTTGGAGCAAAAAAAAAGACTTCTGTCTGCATTACAGGAGGAAACAAAGGGACTGAAATAGGATGGCCATTCTCAGAGCTCTTCAGAATGATTCTATCACATTTTGTTGAAAGCTTAATTTTTATCAGAAGATGGGGATTAAATGATTCCATTGGTGATAATTCCCCCCCCCCACCTTTTTTCATTTTCTTTTCACTATTCAATCAACTTGATCTGATCAGTTTTCTTGCTTGTCTCTGAAGTTAACAAACCAGCTTATCTTTTTTTTTTTTTGGTTAAGGGGAAAGGTGGAATATGTGGCCCATGGACCCCTGATGATGGACAGATATTTACTCACACTTTATCTATACTGGCAAAATGACACAGCAAAACTGGACAGCCAAGGTATGACCTGCCTATGAACTGTGTGAGCAGTGTGTTGGCTACAGTGAAGAAGATTCAGATTCAGAGAGTATTCCAATCAGAGAATAGGGTGGTTGTATGTGGAAAATATTGTTTATTATGGGAGAGAGTGTTTGGAGAATCCAAGGAAAATAGTTGGTCAAAAAAATTGCAAATATAACATCAAGACTTTGATATATGGAAATCAAAATTTTGGCAACCTCTCCAAACCTGTCTCTATGATTATATATAAGCATAGATAGTATGGAATAAATATTAAAGCACTTTATAAATGTGAATTATTATCCTAATAATCCCTTGACTCAATGAAGTAAAGTAAGAATTTCTGGGACTATGTATGAGGGAGTTATTTGAGGATCTTGTCTGGCAACCTTCATATCAATGAGTCTCTTTTGTGATCTTTGATAAGGCTATCCCTAGTGCTTCCACAGGTGGTGCTAGTGGTACTTCCATAGGACCAATGCTAATTTCTCTTAAAATACTTCTAGAGATGATATTAATTATCTCAAAGAACAATATAAATGAGATCAGGCCACCAAAGGACTTATTTCTGTTTTTACTTTTTCCCTATCCAATCTGATCCAATCCAGTTCAGTTCAATTCAATCCACTCAAATTCAATGAAGCAAGCATTAATTAAGCACTTATTCTGTGCTAGGTAGAGCAAATTAAAAACAAAAGTATCCTTGCCTTCAAGAAATTTATATTCTATTGAAATGAAGGGACAGGAAGAGTGAACACAAATAAATACAAATATAGATAAAGTAATACCAACTAATTTAATGAGACAGATGATGTGACTAATTTCAGGGCGACACCTGAATTGTGTTTCCCATCTCTCTCCTGCCCATGTATAGAAGAATACTTTAGAATTATAACTCATTTACAACTTCAAGGGAAATCTTTTTTGCTTCTCTCCTCTCAACACCTTAAGCAAATAAACAAGTGAATAAACAACAATATAGCACAGGGGGAAAAATCTTAGACTTATAGTGAGAAGACCTGGTTATGTCATTTAACTTCTTTGGACCTCAATTTCCTAACCTGTAAAATGAGGGTGTTAGACTAGATGTCCTTCTAAGCTTCCTTTTAGCACCTTCCTTATTAGCAAAGCCTATAATGATTTTCTGTTTTATGTTATTTTTTAAAAATTATGTTCTCCCTTCATCACTGTAACAAAGAATAAAAAACCCCCACCATTTAGCAAAACCAAGCAGCAGACTGACCATATTTGATAATTTGTGCAATATTTGATATTCCAGGTCCTCTACCTTTGCCAAGAGGGGAGAGGTACATTTTTCATCTTTTCCCCAGGATCAAGCTCAGTTATTATAATTGCATAGCATTCAGTTTTGCCCCCCCCTTTCATATTGTTATAGTCACTGTATTTGTCATTTCTCTAGTTTTATTTACTTCATTTTATCTCAGTTAGTAGAAATGTAAAAATAAGAATCACTGTTGATTCTTGAATTCAGAAAGCTGCTTCTATCTCAGGATCACTATTCAGTCACCTGAAAAAAAGAAATTCAAATTAGAAAAGGCAGCTACACTCAGTTCATCTAGCCAAGCCTTTGTTTTAGAAGCCTTCATGCTGCTGGGATAAAGTAAAAAATACCTCTCCTTCTCCCTCACCTCTCATAGGAAGCTCAACAAAAGAGACAGGGTCTGAGGAAATACAAGTTGGAAGCTCTCCCTTGTTTTTAACTGGTGATAGTCAGTGATGTACTGGTAATGTTTAATGACCTACCTCTACAGCTGTAAGTAGGTGGAGGAAAGACCATGGGTCCACCCAGGGTCATAACAAAACCTCAAGTCCTTTCAGCACTGAATTGAAAAGGTTTCAGTGCTGTCTCAGCACTCATTTGGGGTGTGCTCCTGCCAGGGAAGCCTACTGTTTAGTACCTTTTAAATAAGTCTCCAGGGAAAATCTTCACTGCAACCCCAACACTTTTATACACTTGCAAAGTTAGAATTCCCAGGCCAATCAGTTGGTACTAGCATGCATCTGTGTGGCAATGGTTTTTTGTTTGTTTGTTTGTTTTTGTGCTAAGATGGGTTGCATCATTACTTTCAAAGGATGTCAGTGTATTACTTTTTTGTAATATAGAATTAAAGAAGGGAAAAGGGAGTCTTATTTTTTCAACTCAGAAATCTGGTAGAAAACAAGGCTATGATACCATCAAATGCTGAATACATTTTTTATTTGTTCATTTATACCTTAAAAATTACCCTGAATAGACATTTCTGGACAGCTAAAGCTTAGGAATGATACTATTTTTTTCTGGTTGTAATCTTATTATGCTGTCACTTCCATCATATTGGATTTATAAACTGTCAGGGAAATTTGAGCAGCTTCCCTGAGCTTGGAGTTACAGACACAACTGTGAGAAAAAGCCCCAGGGGAAAAACAATGCTGAGACCCTTGCTTTCACCAACAAATTCAAGGACAGTCAGAAATAAACCTGCTGTGCTGTGGTGTCTGTTGGGGCATCTAGTTTATCAGCCTATTTCCAAATCTCCCTGTAGTATAGTCCCTGTAGTATAGTTATATCTCATTAACAGGAACTATATCTATTAGCATTTGCTATTAAATAATTGAGAAATCAGATTTTATGTACATTAGCTGAAATTTCAGATTCCTTAGGCCAAGGGATTTTTCCACCTTTTTGTCCAAGAAATTTTTACACAACTCTGGTTGTATATAGGTATATAAAATAGGCACATTCACTAATGACAAATCATAATTTTGCAATCCCCACAGTTTAAGAAGTTTTGTCTTAGGCTACATGCTTTCATAAATTGGTATCCCCTGTGATTTCATTTACTCTTGTGGGTGAATACTATAGGTTACATAGGCCAGGGTCCCCCTGGAGAAAACTCATATCATTTGAAACTGTGAATTAGGTACTAAGAAATAAAGAGCCACCAAAGCCTTTTCTATTACACAACCAGTTGGGTGACCCATAGAAAATCATTTAACTTCTCAGGGCCCTAAGCAACTTTCTAAGACCCTAAGCAGAGCAGGTGCTTGATCCCCATGGAGAGAACTTCCTTATGGGGAATTATGAAATCACATATCTAGTCCCCACTTCCCCAACCCTCAAGAAATCAGGGATTTTTTTCTTCCTTAGTTTGTAAGCTTAGACTTGGAGCTTTTCTCTTTTATTTATTTCCTGTGTTTTTTCTCTATAGTAATTTTTCAGTATGAAAGATAGGTTAAAGTCTGTTGTGATGTGAGAATGTAGGGTATGAATTGTATATGGTTAAATAGCAGGATCTATCAGATGGTACTGTGAATGGTCCTGAACTTGGAATTAGGAAGAAAGGAATTCAAATCTTGCCTTAGATACTTGTGAGCTATGTCACCCTGGACAAGTTCCTCAATCTGTTTCAGTTGATTTTACTCAGTTTACTTTATTTGTAAAATGAGATTAATAGGGCCTTTTTCATAGGGTTGTTATAAGGCTTAAAAGTGGTAATATATGTAAAAAGCTTTGAAAACTTTAAAGAGATATACAAATGCCAGCAGTAGTTGTCATAAAATTAGCCATAATAATAGTTATTATACTTTATATAAGTGCCTTCTGTTTTGCCCCTAGGATGACCGGCTCACTTTCATCACATCTCCAGAAGTTGAGCTATAACTAAATTTGCCTCAGACACATAGGGGAAAAGGTCCAATTTGTGAATTTTTTCCAGTGGTAACTCCCCCATCCTGTATCATCCTGTAGCCATAAGCAATGCAACCACCCTGTGGCCATATGCTGCCTTCTCCCAACATTTTATTATAATGTTGCCCCTCTCATGCCCTCCCCCATCTTTTTTGACAAATCTCTAGGCATAGTGGGACTGTCCTGCACAGACCCTTTATCCCTTATCATTTCCTCAATTGTATTGCTCCAGGTGAAAATATTCTGCATTTACACCTCTTGGTGTCACTTCTGCTCTTTTTTCAAATGAAATGCCTAGCTTTTAGGTTGAAACCATGTTTTTGTTTTTGTTTTCTTTTTTTAATCATAGAAAAAGAAACCATTATTCCTTAAAGTAATAATAATAATAACCCCAGTTCACAAGGTAATTTGATTTAGAAATTACTTTTCTCAAATTTGTAAATCTGCCCTGTAAGATAGCTATTGCAAATATTATCTCTGAGAAATTGAGATACAGAAATGTTAAGTGATGTGCTCATAATCATACAGTTATGAAGGATTTGCTTCAAGATGTTTTATTGCACATGTCAGATATCATTCCCCAAATATCAATCTATAATTTTTCTATCTTCTCCTAGGCCAGAGAAGTTACTAGGAAGGTAGGAAGTACACACCACAATTCCCAAGATGCCTAGCTATCATCTAAAACATTTTGGAAATAGCCTTTTCTTTTTTTTATTATTTATTAATACTTTTTATTTGCAAAACATATGTATGGGTAATTCCTAAACCTTAACCCTTACAAAGCTTTCCGTTACAAATTTTTCCCCCCTACTCCCCACCCCTCCCCTAGATAGCAGGATATCCACTACATGATAATTATGTTAGAATACTTAAATCGAATATATGTATCGTTATTGCCACACATCATTTTTTTGTTCAGGAGAAATCATATCTATAAGAGAAAATAATCTGATAAAGGAAATACAATGTAAGCAAACATCAATAGAGAACATGAAAATGTTATGTTGTGGTCCACATTTCATATCCCTCTCTCTGGGTGTATATGGCCTTCTTCACTGAACAATTGTAATTGGTTTGAAGCATTTCATTGTTGAAGAGAGTCACGTCCATTAGAACTGATCCTCATATAGTACTGTTGTTGCTGTGTACAACGATCTCCTGGTTCTGATCATCTCACTCAGCATCAGTTTATGCAAGTCTCTCCAGGCCTCTCTGAAATCATCCTGTTGGTCGTTTCTTACAGAGCAATAATATTCCATAACATTCATATACCATAATTTATTCAGCCATTCTCCAATTGAAGGGCATCTATTCAATTTCCAGTTTCTAGCCACTACAAAAAGGGCTGCCACAAACATTCTTGCACATGTGGGTCCCTTTCCCTCCTCTAAGATCTCTTTGGGATATAGGCCCAATAGAAATGCTGCTGGGTCAAAGGGTATGCACAGTTTGATAACTTTTTGAGCATAGCTCCAAATTGCTCTCCAGAATGGCTGGATTCGTTCACAGCTCCACCAACAATGCATCAGTGTCCCAGTCTTCCCACATCCCCTCCAACATTCATCATTATCTTTTCCTGTCATTTTAGCCAATCTGACAGGTATGTAGTGGTACCTCAGGGTTGTCTTAATTTGCATTTCTCTGATCAATAGTGATTTGGAGCAACTGGAAATAGCCTTTTCTATAGCTAGCGCCTAGTCTGGTGATTCTTCTGGATTCTTCTCAGGACCCTTGTGATGAATATCTCTTTTTTTTCCCCTGATTCTCTCTTACTATGAGGCATTTCTTCTTCAGAAATTTCTCCTCCCTTTCCACTTCTTGTAATAAAAACTTTGTTTATCAATAAACACCATTTTTGTTCATTATAAAACATATGAATACAGGATTTTGAAAGCCTCACTCCACATTTGATAGCATTTTGCTACTAGAAAATAGTACAATAGGATCATAGGTTTAGAGCTAATCCTCATTTTACAGTTGAGGAAACTAAGGCCCAGAGAGATTGTAACTGTTCAGGATTAGTAAAGTGAATGACATCCAGTGTTCAAGCCCAATTCCTCTGAGGTACTTTTTCTTGCCAGTCTCCAGACCTATCAATATATAAACATGTTGGGAAAGGGCTTTTTTATAGCCCCATCATAACTTTTATAGCATAATATATAGAAAGATCACTGGCAGACTAGGGCTGGGATATCTGAGTTCTAGACCTGGTTATGCTACTTACTATTTGAACTTGAAAAAATGCAAAGCACTTTTGAATCTTAATTTCTTCATCTATAAACATCTATACCTGCTCCTCTTGCCTTGCATTTTTCTACTTAACACTCAAGAGAATGTCTGGGGCGATACTTTGTAAAAGAAAAAGAGGTATACAAGATTGTTATTATCCTTATTTATTACTGCATTTTATGTCTTTAATCTCCATAATATTTTCCCCATCTTCTCTTCATTCACCCAGATCAATTTGCTCATTTCTACAAGTTAGCAACAAACTGCTAGGAAATAGGCTCTGAACAACCAAAGGAAACCTCAGTTACCTTTGATATACCATATTTGAGAAAGGGCTCATTAGAAACCGAGTGCTTTTTCAATACAGTAAATTCTGTTCTTAAGCTGTAATTGTTGTTTGTTACTTAGATTTTTAAGTCATTTTGCCAAACTGAGTGCACAATATGAATTCAAATTAGCTAGAGCTGTTTAATTTTTTAAAAATTATTTTCTCTTTTAGTTATGTGATTTTAAGAAGTTTTCTAAATTCTTGAATTTGATTTACATCTTATGGCTAAAATATATTTCAAAAACCACAATTTTACAATGAAGATCAAATGGGGAAAAATAGAATATATATTAAAAAGGAAATAAAAAAGATAGACAAATTTTACTTACCAAGCAGTTATAAAAAAGTTTTTACTAATATTTTTTCAAGAAAAATATTGTCACTTCCCAATCAATGGCTGTCTTTTTAAATAAAACTCCTCATTGTAACAAAGAAGTATAGTTAATTAAGCAAAGCAAATCAACATGATAATTTCTGGTGAAGTATGGCACATTTTACACTATAATTCACTATCTCTCTGAAAAGAAGGCAGAGACATGCTCCATCATTGGTCTTTTTAAAGTCACAATTGTTCACAATATTAATCAGAGTTCTAAAGTCTTTCAGTGTTGCTTTCCTACAACATGAGTATGATCATTGTGTAAATTGTTCACCTGATTTTGTTTACTTTAATCTGTATAACTTTATAAAAGTCTTCTAAGACAACTTTTTAGGAAGGCATTCATTCCATAAAGTAGGACTTTACTGTGCTGAATGAATGATGCAACTAAGAACAAAGAGTTATAATAGAGGAAGAGAAAATGTACAAGATCTGGTGACTGATTGGATCTGTTGGGTGAGTGAGAGTGAAGAGTCTAGAATAACACTAATTTCAAAAAAGATGATGGTGACTTCAAAGAGAATTAGGGAAGTTTGGAAGCAGGGTGCATTTTTGGAGAATACTGTATATTGAGTTCTACTTTGGATATGTTGAGTGTGAGACAGCTTTAGCACTTACCATTTGCAATGTGATTGGAGACTCATGATGGTGCTCAGGAGAGAGACTAGGACTGTATATATGTATCATAGAGATGACATAATCTATGGAGCTGCAGAGGTCACCAAGTGAGAAAATGTAGAAAGAGAAGAGAAGAGGATCCAAGTCAGAGATTTGGAGGTATACCCAGAGTTAGGGGGCATAATATGAATCTCAGATTCCATTGTTTGAGAAGGAAGATAATCAGAAGAAAACATCATCACAAAAATAAAGAGAGGAAAGCATACTCAGGGTTGGACAATGGTGTTAAGTACACGGTTGAGAAGGATGAGTGGGAAAAGGTCCTCAGATTTGGCAATTAAGAGTCATTGGGAACTTTGAAAAGAACACTTGCAAATGAGTGGTGAACTCAAAATCCAAGAATTTGGAGAGATATAGGATAATGTTTTGAGTTAATGATAGGAGATAATGGGATTTTTCTAGAATGGAGAAGACATGGAAATTTTTATAGATCTTAAACAATGAACCAGTGGATATGGGGAACTTTAATAGTAAAGAAAAAGGGGGAATGACAGTGATGATGATCTTCTGGAGAAGACAGGAAGGTTGAGAATAAGAATATACATAGACAGGATAGGAATACGGATAATTGTCAACTTTTCATCTGAAACAGTAGAAAAGGGGGAGAGAATGATGGTAAGGGCTTTTAGAAGGGAAGAAAAGAGGATGCATTGAAAATATTCTCTATTTTTAAGTGAGGTACAAGACATGAAAATGAAAATGGGGTGAGATGAGAGACTTGAGGAGAGAAGAGAAAATTTAAAACAGCTTCTCTTGATAATGGAATAGAGACCCAATTAGGGAGGATTTTAAAAATGTCTTGCAAAAGTGATTTTCCATTTGAGATTACATAGAATAAATTTGTAATGGACTCAATTGCATAATTTTGTCTAGTTCCATTCTGTAACAAGTTAGTAGAAGTGGAGGAAGAAGTTTGGCAAAATAATAATATTGACAGGACAAAGGAGCATGGATTCTACAACTATTTGTTTAACTATAGGGGTTGTTGTTATTGTGTGCCCTTCATTTTCTTTTTCTTTTCTTTTTTTAAAAAGATTTTTATTTGCATAACATATGTATGGGTAGTTCTTCAACATTGACCCTTACAAAGCTTTCTGTTACAAATTTTCCCCCCTAGTCCCCTCCTTTCCCCTAGATAGCAGGAAGTCCACTACATGTTAATTATATTAAAATATTTGACAAGTCAAATAGATGTATCCATATTTCCATACTTATCTTTCTGTGCAAGAACAATCATATCTACATGAACAAAAAATAACTGAAAAAGGAAACCCAATGCAAGCAAACATTGATAGAGAGCATGAGAATGATATGTTGTAGTCCATATCTCATATTCCTCTCTCTGGGTGTATATGGTTTTCTTTACTGAACAATTGGAACTGGTTTGAAACATTTCATTGTCGAAGAGAGCCATATCCACCAGAATTGATCATCATATAGTCTTCTTGTTGCCGTGTATAATGATCTCCTGGTTCTGCTTGTTTCACTCAGCATCAGTTCATGCAAATCTCTCCAGGCCTCTCTGAAATCGTCCTGCTGGTCGTTTCTTATAGAACAATAATATTCCATAACATTCACATACCATATTTTATTCAGCCATTCTCCAATTGATGGGCATCCATTCAGTTCCCAGTTTCTAGCCACTACAAAAAGGGCTGCCACAAACATTCTTGCACATGTGGGGCCCTTTCCTTCTTTTAAGATTTCTTTGGGATATAAGCCCAGTAGAAATGCTGCTGGGTCAAAGGGTATGCACAGTTTGACAACTTTTTGAGCATAGCTCCAGATTGCTCTCCAGAATGGTTGGATCTGTTCATAGTTCCACCAACAATGTATCAGTGTCCCAGCCTTCCCACATCCCCTCCAACATTCATCATTATCTTTTCCTGTCATTTTAGCCAATCTGACAGGTGTGTAGTGGTACCTCAGGGTTGTCTTAATTTGCATTTCTCTGATCAATAGTGATTTGGAGCACCTTTTCATATGACTAGAAATGGTTTTAATTTCATCATCTGAAAATTGTCTGTTCATATCCTTTGACCATTTATCTATTGGATAAATTTATAAGATTGAATCCTTATAAATATGAGACAATTCTCTATATATTTTAGAAATGAGGCCTTTATCAGAACCCTTAAATGTAAAGATTTCCCAATTTGTTGCTTCCCTCCTAATCTTGTCTGCATTAGTTTTGTTTGTACAAACCCTTTTTAATTTAATATAGTCAAAATTATCTATCTGGTGTTCGGTTAAGAGTTCCAAGTCTTCTTTGGACATAAATTTATTCCATCTCCACAGGTCTGAGAGGTAAACTATACTACGTTCCTCTAATTTGCTTATAATATCACTCTTTATATCTAGATCATGAACCCATTTAGATCTTATCTTGGTATGTGGTGTTAGGTGTGGGTCCAGACCTAATGTCTTCCACACTAGCTTCCAATTTTCCCAGCAGTTTTTGCCAAATAGTGAGTACTTATCCCAAAAGCTGGGGTCTTTGGGTTTATCAAACACTAAATTACTAAAGTTATTGCCTAGATTGTCCTGAGATCCTGTCCTATGCCACTGATCGACTACTCTATTTCTCAGCCAGTACCAAATAGTTTTGATGACCGCTGCTTTATAATATAGTTTTAGATCTGATACAGCAAGACAACCTTCATCAGCCTTTTTTTTTTCATTAATTCCCTTGAAAGTTTTGACCTTTTGTTCTTCCAAATGAACTTTGCTACTGTTTTTTCTAGAACTGTAAAGTAATTTATTGGGAGTTTTGATTGGTATGGAACTAAATAAGTAAATTAGTTTGGGTAGTATTGTCATTTTTATTATATTCACTGGGCCTACCCATGAGCATTTAATGTTTTTCCAATTGACTAGGTCTGATTTTATTTGTGTGGGAAGTGTTTTGTAATTTAGGTCATATAATTTCTGACTTTTCCTTGGCAGATTGATTCCCAAACATTTTATACTATCATCCGTTATTTTGAATGGAATTTCTTTTTGTAGCTCTTGCTGCTGAACTTTGTTGGTAATATATAAAAATGCTGATGATTTATGTGGATTTATTTTGTATCCTGCAACTTTGCTAAAGTTGTGAATTGTTTCTAGTAATTTTTTAGTTGAGTCTCTAGGGTTCTCTAGGTATACCATCATGTCATCTACAAAGAGTGAAAATTTGGTTTCTTCATTACCTACTCTGATTCCTTTTATCTCTTTTTCTTTTCTTATTGCCAAAGCTAACATTTCCAATACAATATTAAATAGTAATGGTGACAGTGGGCAGCCTTGTTTCACTCCTGATCTTATTGGGAATGGTTCCAGTTTGTCTCCATTACATACGATGCTTTGTGCCCTTCATTTTCAAAGAGGACTAATGAGCTATAGGGATTAAATGGTTCATCCAATGAATAGTGAAATCTCAGAGGGTGGTGGAAGGGGGTTAGGGAAGAGAAAGATTATAACTACACCACATCTACAAAAATTTGAAAACAATATGTAAGAGACAAATCAGTTAGTGCAAAATGGATCATAGTAAAAAGAGAAAGTCTCACAATCAGGGTAAGACCTGCCATTGAGCTATACTGGCTGTATGATCCTGGGCAAATCATTTATCCTTTCAATACTGATTATAATTTGCAGAGTAACTGTTCACCTGCATTGCTACAGGAAATTTCCTATTCTGGAAATTCTTTGTACCAATGAAAACAGAAGTCCTATCCTTTTCTTTAGCCTAAAGGAACTATGTTTGGTTTCTATACTGAATCATTTGATGACATGGCTGGTTCTGTTCTCAAAAGACTATTTTCAAGCATATAGCAGGATACTCTTGCCTTGTAAGATTGCTAAAAACAGATGAAAGAGAATATCCTTTTAAAAAATAAAACAAAACTAAAAAACAACAAAATTAAACATATTATCAATTGGAAAACAAGTCTATTACATTCAAAAGTAAATAGTTCAGATGACCCATTCTTTTTTTAAAATTTAATTTAATTTTTTATTTGCAAAATATATGTATGGGTAATTCTTCAACATTAACCCTTACATATCTTTCTGTTACAAAATTTCCCCCCTACTCCCCACCCCTCCCCTAGATGGCAGGATATCCACTACATGTTAATTATGATAAAATACTTGACAAATTGAATATATGCATACATATTTCCACACTTATCATTGTTGTGCAAGAAAAATTGTATCTACAAGAAAGAAATATCAGATAAAGGAAACACAATGTAAGCAAACATCAACGAGAGTATGAAAATGTTATGTTGTGATCCACATTTCACATCCCTCTCTCTGGGTATATATGGTTTTCTTCACTGAACAATTGGAAGTGGTTTGAAACATTTCATTGTTGAAGAGAGCCATGTCCATCAGAATTGATCATCATATAGTATTGTTGTTGCCGTGTATAATGATCTGCTGGTTCTGCTCATTTCACTCAGCATCAGTTCATGCAAGTCTCTCCAGGCCTCTCTGAAATCGTCCTGCTGGTCATTTCTTACAGAACAATAATATTCCATAACATTCATATACCATAATTTATCCAGCCACTCTCCAATTGATGGGCATCCATTCAGTTTCCAGTTTCTAGCCACTACAAAAAGGGCTGCCACAAACATTCTTGCACATGTGGGGCCCTTTCCTTCCTTTATGATTTCTTTGCGATATAAGCCCAATAGAAACGTTGCTGAGTCAAAGGGTTTGCACAGTTTGATAACTTTTTGAGCATAGCTCCAAATTGCTCTCCAGAATGGCTGCATCCGTTCACAGTTCCACCAACAATGCATCAGTGTCCCAGCTTTCCCACATCCCCTCCAACATTCATTGTTACCTTTTCCTGTCATCTTAGCCAATCTGAGAGATGTGTAGTGGTACCTCAGGGTTGTCTTAATTTGCATTTCTATGATCAATAGTCATTTGGAGCACCTTTTCATATGACTACAAATAGTTTTAATTTCATTCCCTGAAAATTGTCTGTTCATATCCTTTGATCATTTATTGATTGGAGAATGGCTTGAATTCAGATGACCCATTCTAAAAAGAACACTTCAATGAAAATAAAAGCTCATATTTCATCCCTAAAGCCTAGAAAAAGAGACATTTTTCAAAACTCTTGTAGAGTGCCAACTTGTACTAGTAGAGAGAATTTCCTCACCCAAATCAAATTCTTATCCTAAGTACAAATAATATATTAATAATATAAATTTTTTAATGCAAGAGTTAATATTCTCAATGAATATTTTTTGGAGCTAAGTATTTAAATATTAAAACCTCACCAAATTGAGAGAAATTTATACATATAATGGTAGATGTGGAGGAAACTTCACTTGTGATTTTTGAAGAAATCACAGATAATCTAAGATGTTTTCTTAGTAAATTCTTTGTGGAGATAGGGAAAGAAACAGGTTCCATTTCCATTCTCAGTGTGTGATTCCTGCATCTGATTGTGTACACTGGTTCTGAAAGTCTTGTACTTCCATGTCATGTTGCAAGGACAACATCAAGAGAAAATGAGAGCTATCTTTTCTTACTGTTTAGTATCCCCTTAAGAGAGAAGTTATTTTTTCAGTAGCTAAATAGAGGTTCAAGTTGAAGAATCAAATTCAACTTGTAACATATTCAATCGCCATAGGGTGACTTTAATGTTCTATATATTTTATTCATTTGAATGGGAGACAGAGTTTGATGCCACTGATCCCAGTGCCTGGGAGACAGATCTTTATTAGCCTCTGAAAGTAACAGCCCCAGGAACAAAAGAAAATGGACGAATTAACAAGACTGGAGTCATGCAGTTTACTATGGTTTGCATTTACCTTTTCTAGATTGTATTAGTCCATGTGGGTATGACTTCGCTTATTGCTCACATCAGAGTTGGAAAGATGCAGATGGCTTTGGAAGCCCAAACCACAGTACTGCCTGCAATAGGTAAGATAGTTTCTCATCCTCTCAATGAAAGAGTCTATGGAGTTTATTCTGGGATGTGTCAATGATCATTGGCCATGCTGGGCCACTTCCTATGAACTTTTCTCAAGGAATTATGCCAGATTTTAGTTCTCTATAGAGGTACTTTATACTAGCACAGAACTAGGAGTTAAGTGACTTGGATTTGGGTTTTTTACTCTGTCACTAATTTGCTATGTGAACTTGAGCATTAATAATAATAACAACAACTGACATGTGGTTTTTTAGGGTTGACAAAGTATTTGGCATACAATATCTTTTTTGAATTTTACAATAATTCTAGGAGCAAATAGGAAACAAATAGCAAGCATCAGTGGCAGAATTTAAATCCAGATTTTTGCTGCTACTGATTCCAACTCTGTCTCTGTCTCTCTGTCTTTGTCTCTGTCTCTGTTTCTCTTGTTCCATTGTCCTGGTAATTCTATTGTTCTAATTTAAAAAAAAGTATCACTCACAAGTATGGCATATTCTATCAGATATAGTTGATAGGTTTCTGGTTTTGTTGAACTGTTTTTTATTTTTTCTTTTAAAAATATCGTGATGCTATTGATCAGAGAAATGCAAATTAAGACACCTGTCAGATTGGCTAAGATGACAGGAAAAGATAATGACGAATGTTGGAGGGGATGTGGGAAAACTGGGACACTGATACATTGTTGGGGAATTGTGAACAGATCCAACCATTCTGGAGAGCAATTTGGAACTATGCTCAAAAAGTTATCAAACTATGCATACCCTTTGACCCAGCAATGTTTCTATTGGGCTTATATCCCAAAGAGATCTTAAAAGAAGGAAAGGGCCCCACATGTGCAAGAATGTTTGTGGCAGCCCTTTTTGTAGTGGCTAGAAACTGGAAACTGAATGGATGCCCATCAATTGGAGAGTGGCTGAATAAATTATGGTATATGAATGTTATGGAATATTATTGTTCTGTAAGAAACGACCAGCAAGACGATTTCAGAGAGGCCTGGAGAGACCTGCATGAACTGATGCTGAGTGAAAGGAGCAGAACCAGGAGATCATTATACACGGCAACAACAATACTATATGATGATTAATTCTGATGGACATGGCTCTCTTCAACAATGAAATGCTTCAAACCAGTTCCAATTGGTCAGTGAAGAAGGCCATATACACCCAGAGAGAGGGACATGAAATGTGGACCACAACATAACATTTTCATGCTCTCTATTGATGTTTGCTTGCATTGTGTTTCCTTTCTCAGATTTTTTTTTTCTTGTAGACACGATTTTTCTTGCACAGCAAGATAAGTGTGGAAACATGTATACATACATATATTTGACTTGTCAAATATTTTAATATAATTAACATGTAGTAGACTTCCTGCTATCTAGGGGAGGGGAAGGGACTGGGGGGGAAATTTGTAATGGAAAGCTGCGTAATGGTCAATATTGAAGAACTACCCATACATATGTTGTGCAAATAAAAAGCTTTAATAAAAAAAATAAAAATATCATGATGAGAAATAGAATATGGAGATAGTAACAGGAATAAGTTTAATAATAGATAAAAACAAAAGGCATAACTATATGTCTTTCACCTACAGTGAAGTCTTTTTCATCTAAAATTATTTATTTATTTTTAACATTAATTAAAAAAAATCTTAACAAATTCTCTCTCTTCCTCTAGCCCCTCTTCTACCTATTGGAAAAACAAATATTATTATATCAATTATACCTGTGAAGTCATGCAAAATATATTTCCCAATTAGCCATGCTGCAAAAACAAGCAAGAAAAATGAAGTAAAAAATATATATACTTTAAAATGCACTCAGAATTCATCATTTCTCTGAAAATGGATAGCATTTTTCATCATGGGTCCTTAGAATTGTCAGAGTGGCTAAATCACAATTGATTATTGTTACAATGTTGCTGTTACTATGTACAATGTCCTTCTGGTTGTACTTACTTCACTTTACATAAATTCATATGTCTTCCCAGGTTTTTCTGAAACCATGCTCCTCATCATTTCTTATAATAGCACAATAATATTCCATCAGAATCATATACCACAACTTGTTTAGCTATTTCCCAATTAATGGACATCCTGTTAATTTCCAATTCTGTGCTATCACAAAAAGAGCTAATATAAATATTTTCATACTTATATGTCCTTTTACTTTTTCTTCAATCTCTTTGGTCCTAGTAGTGATATTTCTGGGTCAAAGGAGTAAAGTCTTTTTTAATAAATTCTTATTCTTAATGCTTTTTCATATAGGTTCATAAGCCCTCTGTCTTGGACTCTCTAGTGAGTCTGCTTAATCTTCTGTAGCAGCTGAGAGAGATTAGTAGATTATTCCTATATCATTAAATATGTGTTCAGCATTGAAAGGACTATAGGTAGTGACTCAGACTCCATTGATTGCTGCCATGCACAGAGACTGGAGCAGACAGATTCTGTTATGAATACTAGTTTCATTCTATATTCAATATGACTATAGTCAACAGGATTCTTAACTTTGGATATGCATAGGATGGATGCCAAGCAGCAGGAGCTTGAGTTCTCAAGGAAGTGAGTTGAATGCATGAGTGCCCTCAGGGTTCACGAATAGATCCCTGTAGTTTTTCCACTTGGTGGCTTCCGTGGGAGCCCAACTAAAGATCCTGTACCAGATGGTTTAACCTTAGACTCATGGGAGGCAATGGTCTCTGAACTACCACGGTAGTTTGAAGAGATGTCTATTTTTGATGCTAAGCAGACCATTGGGGTACAAGAAGGTTAAATCTTACCTATATATCTGAATAGCATTTGTGTACAATATCTTTTAGGAAACTGCCAGAACCCCCAAGGGCTCCTGAAGGCAATTACAAATTGATAAAATGGAAGACTGAAGCCATTTCTGTGCCAGTAGGAAAGCATTCTGAGTTTCATGTTTTTACTCATCGCCAAACTTAGCATGTATTGGGCCTGTCCAATACCAATCACAAGTCATTGTGATTGGAGGGAGTCATGTTAAATTCTTGTAACATAGTTTCTGGCATGTTATTTGTTCCATTGGGTCTCCGGCATGTTATGTGTTCCATTGGACTAAGTTACCCCAGTACTTAAGCTATTATCCAGCAGCTGTGCTAACTTCTGAGGTGATCAGAAACTATTTCATGCACTGATGTGTTAACATTCTAGATGATGCTGCATGGAGAGGGGCCATGTAGTACATTTTTGGAAAATGTTACTCAAGTAGCCTGAATGGAGGAACTTTGGAGATAGAATAGCTTCATTCTAAATGTGCTCTTGGGATACTGTTAGAAATGGAACTGGAAGAAATTTACAAAGAAATCTATGAAAAGTTCTCATTGTGTGGGATGATGAGACCCCTAACTCAAAATGACTTCTCAGATCTCTCAAAGAGAAAATTAGAAGTTTTATTAGAATCTCTAGAGAAGTTAGAGATCCATCCCCTGAGTGCTCAGAAAAAAGAGGCCAATTTACAGAAGTAGGTAACATGATTATGTAGTCGAGATTATAGAAACACCCCTTCCTTTAAGACACCCAAGCCTCCAGTTAATCTTTAAAGTCATGGGCCAACTCAATATTTGTCTTTGGTATGCAGGTGGACCTTTGTGGCAACAGGATCTTAGTTAAACAATAAATGTTTCGAATACCTTTGCTGGGTATATTATTAAGAAAAGGGGTCAATTAAGCAAGAGGGTTAAATATTCCTAAACTACTAAACCATTCATCAAGGTGATCTGGTCTCTTTTAAGGTATTACCTCTTATGAGAAGCAGTTGAGCAAGGGATTGTTATCTCAAACATTTCTCCTGGAAGAGCAAATCTTGTTCTTCTCCCAGAACTCAATAATTAAACAGATTAACTACCCAATGTTATTATTCTGAGAAGTCCCATTTGCCATTTCATTCATCATCTACTTGCCAGTATAAATTGCAAATTTTTTCTCTTCTTGTTTTCTTGTTCAGTGAAATGCAAAGTATCCTGGGGAACTACCTAAACAAACAAGGTATAATTTTTTATTTTGTTTTTATAAACTGAGTCACTTGGAAACAATGTAAAGTATCTTTTGAGTTACAGTAATAGGATTGGAATTCATAGGATTCAAAGCTAGAGGAACATTTATTTACAATCATGTAGTTTAATCCTCTTATGTTACAAAGGAGGAAACTGAGGCCAAAGAAAGTTGTGACTTGCCCAAGATCATACAGATAGTAAGTAATAGGGCAAGATTTCAACCCTAACTCCTTTAACTCTAAATGTTACTCTCATGTCTTACTTCCTCTCTCCCTCTCCCATGGCACCATGCTTTCTCATTGGAAAAATATTCAGAATAAATCTTGGACTTCTGAGATCATTTGGTTCTACCTCATTTTATACATGATTAAAATAAGACACAGAGTCATGGAAAGTGTTTCCTAGTCTAGTTAATGTCAGGGCCTGTTCTAAATCTAGGTTTATAATTAATTAGAATCCAGTTCTATGCTGCCTAGTCCATTCTGCTTTTTGTTTTTATTGATTCTCCTCTCTTTGGCTGTGATAGTATTCATTTTTAACACTCTGTTGTTGTTTTTCCCTCTTTCTGTTCAGTATGCAGTGATGGCCTATGTAAAGAGGATGAGGGATGTTCCATATGCCCAGTGGACTGTGGGGAATGTCCACTTGCTACAGATGTCTGGGTAGCCATTGTTTTGCCAATATGTTTGGTTTGTATTGCTTTCATTCTGACAATCATGGTAGGTTTTGCTTAACATGTTATTTTTTTCTTAGTTATTTGTTTTCTAGCTTTTTCCTTCTTTGTATAGACCTGTCAACTCCTCACATGTAAAATGATTTGATAGAAAAACCTCTAAGGTTTCTAAATTTAGCATCCTAACCCCAGGTCTGCCTCTAACCAGGTGTATAACCTTGGGCAAATCTCTACTTTTACAATATGTGCCTCAGTTTCCTCACTTCAAAATTAAGGTAATATAATTAATTATCCCCCATTCCTGTTAGCTCCAAAATTCTGTGATGTCACAATTCCCTGTAATTTTAGACCTGATCAGAAAAGAGACTATTCCTCCCAAATAGATACCTCTGCATTGTAAAAGTTTGGAAGATATGTCTTAAGAGTATGAGGGATAAAAGATGAACCTAAATATTGCTGCCTAGTCATGCTTTGGGGCATTGTTTCATGGAAAGGGTGATGTCAGTATTTATAGATTCCATTTCTGCCTCTCAAATCAACTCACTAACTGGCCAGAAACAAAGACCTAAATTCAACAGTAGGACACAGTAGAAGGAATGCTGCGTTTGAAACTGGCTTTGAATCTTACTTCTGTTGCTTTCTACTTATGAATTTCAAACATTCAACCTCTCTGTGGATTTTGATTTCTAGCATAAAATGAGGGGTTGGAGTAGGAAAGTTTTAATCTATGATCTCTAAACTCAATTATATTGTATGTCGAAGCTCTTGCCACCTACTTGCTCTAAAGGGAGATTATAAAGCAAATACTTGAAGTGCCTTAGAAGGGCATCACTAAAGGCTAAGTGTTGTAGTGGACCTGAATTAGAATTCTGGCTCTCCTACTTATATCTGTATATCCTTAATCAAATCACTTCCCTTTAAGGGATTCAGTTTCCTCTCCTGCAAGATGAGAATTTTGGAGTAGGCCATAAAATGGTTTTTACAAGCTCTAAATTCTACAGATCTTCCAGGACTGACCATTCTTGGCTGCTTTATGTGGGGATTAGAATTATCCCACCTACAATAAAAGAGACTAAGGGGGAGCTCTGAGCCAATGGCACTTTATTAAAAAGTCCATCGTTCTCTCCAGTGAAGTAGACCTCAGATCTTCCTCAAGACCTGAGATACCTCCTTCTTTCAGTAACCTATTTTTATAGGGCTAGATGTTCAGACATTCAAGAGCATTTATACTAAATACAGAATAATTCCATTGATTGACATATGACACATTAATTAAAATAAGCAAAATAATATGTCAGCAAGGTTAGAAGTTGGGTGAAGCAACAAATATCTCACAAGATGGACATGTTTCTCCTTAGGTTAGACAGGAAGGAATGGTACAAGCTATCATAGTCAGTGACCTAAGTGGTCATAAGATGGTTATCTGTTCCTATTGGACAAGAAATTGACCCACAGGTACAAAAATATTTTTGGGGATTTTTCATGTAGTTGAGTCACCTCTGCCACACTGGACTTGTTTACCCTGACAAAGAAAAATAAAGTTGAAGGGCATTTAGTTAACTTCCTATAATTAAGCAAGTAGACTTAGAATCTGCTGCTCACATCTCTGGGACCTTATATATAGAATTATGATATGATTCTACCAAATTGATTAATAGTGATTAGAGTAGAGTAGGGCTCCAAATTAATTATTTCTCACATTTAGTTTGTGTATACATTGAAGTCAAGAGATCTGGGTTTACATATTGCCTCCATCACTCCCTATGTTCCTGTGTGATATTTGAGAAAGCCACTTAGCCTCTCTAGAACACCTTTACCTCATCTATAACATGAGAGAGTTGGACCAAATGACCTCAGAAGTCCCTTCTAGCTCTAAAGCTACAATACATTATTTTGGGCCAAAATTGCTCCCGATAAATCCTTGGCCAGTGGGTTATAGTGAAGACAATACAACTTAGATCAAGTGGAAAAGCTGAATGATTATCTGTGGTATTCAAGCCTTTAGAAAACAGAGTAACTATAATTGATCCCAATCATTTCAAATTTGTTTGCCATAGCCCAGACTTATCCAATAACTGTACCCTTCTCCATTTGGATTTGATTTCATTTAGCTCAATAAAGAAGAACTATAAAGAGGGAGATGATCCTTATGTGAAATCCCAGGGGGAATGAAGCAGAATGCCAGAATGTAAAGATTCTAAGTATCAAGGGACTTGGATTCAAATTAGATTTCTGGCACTTCTTAGTGATATGATCTTGAGCAAGTTATTTACTCATTTAACTTTTCTCGGGTCTCCTCATCTGTAAAATAAAAGGTTTTGAATTTGATGTTCTCTGATGTTTTGGATTTGATGTTTGGTATTCACTGATGATCTTCAGTTTTTTCTTTTGTTGCCTTACATTATTCCTTATAGCTTGAGACTTCTATGGAATCATTCAGTGCTTTACAAAAGTGGGGCATTTCACATATTCTGTTGGAAGTTGGAAGTTGGAAGTTGTTCTTAAATCCCAAAGAATTTCATTTATTACAATTACATGCAGAGCACAATACAATGTGCTATAGCATCTCAGAAGATCATAGGAGCACAGACTTAGATCTGGAAGGGACCTTAGAGCATTTCAAGTCCAACTCTCTCATATTTACAGAGGAGAAAACTGAGGCTCAGAGACTCTAAGTTATTTAAAGGTCACATATATGGTCAGCAAAAGAGGTAGGATTTGAATGCATATCCTATGATTTCATACCTAGTATGCTCTTTCTACTGTATCAGAGGGACATTTAAAATTGTTTATCATTTAATGGAGAGACATGAAAAGTATATATAAAAAGAACACAACTTACAAACAAAACATATAAAAAGCTCATTCACTAGACACTTATCTGACCTCTTTAGTCTACCCTGGTTTCTCAGTGTTTCCCCTGCAGTCAGTTAGTATATATTTAGGAAATGTGAATTCATTTGAATATTATTCTAAAATAGGAAGGCACAGCTAGTCTCCAAAATTTGTATAATGTATTCCAAAGCTAAATGCCAATAATTTAGGTTTTCCTGCTGTTTGGGTTTATTGAGGTCAGGTTCCTTTCCCTTATGCCAGATAAAAGAGATTGTGAGGGCTATCACTCATTAATCTGTGCCATGGTCTTCCTCCTTTCGAAGATTCCAAATATATTAGAAGAGAAAGGAGTCAACAATAGCAAAAGAGATAATGCATGTAAAGTGCTGCTTTCCAAATGTCAGCAATTTTTATTACCAATCTTATTTTAATGAGGGGGCAAAGTATATAAAGGCACACAAAAATGATTTCAAGTAAACTGGCATTGTCTCAAATGTTCCAATTATTAGCTTTTCATTTTTATTATTGTTTATGTATAGTGTCCTCTATTGGGTAATTTATAATCTGTTTATCTTTATTTGATAGTATAACTATTATCTTTAGGAGTTTTAGGAATAATGATTAAAAACTATGAGATGCATGAAATTTTCATAATTTTTATAGCATAGAAGTCCAAATATTTGTTGTTTATTTATTAAAATGTGAGCTTCTTAGGAAAAGGGCTGTGTTTTTGTCTTTCTTTATAGTCCCAAAGTTCAATACAATGTGTGGCATCTAATAAGTGCTTATTAAGCACTTATTAAGCCTCTAATAAATTCCATGCTTTTGATGGAACAGTTTTCTTACTATGGATGTTTTGTTTTTAGTGGTTTTAGTATCAGAAGCAAAAGATGTTTTGGGATGAAAGTTGGATTATAGATTTCACCTGCATCAAACAAGGTTTGTAAAGACTATGGATAATAGTCATTTCTTCCAAATCATCTACAATTTTTATCTCCTTGTCCTGATAAGAAGTTGAATGAAAGTTCACATAAGACAGCTCTGTCTGGTTGGATTCATGTTATTTTGTCTTAATAGCTCTGCTCCTGTGGCCCTGAGGTCCAAAGTCACATTGGTTTATCTCTACAGAGACTGTAGGAGAGCAACCTGAGATGCTATTTATGACAACATAAATGAAAATTTGCCACCTGTGTCCTTAATTTAGCTGTGAAATGTTCACTAGAGGCAAAAATGAGTGAAAAATCACTTTTGTCATCAGAACTTTTTTGCAAGGATATCACTGAAGGTTATATATCCTTCTCCAATGTTGTTAACTTAATTGTGGTTAACTACCAGTACAACTGAGAAAATTGAGGAAGTGGGGTTAAAGATAGGCAAAAAGATAAATTCTCTCTTTGGAAGCTGATAAAAATTGTCACAATAGATGGGAATCACTATTTCCTTATAGCATTCTGTGACTGCCTTGTGGAGTTTGGAAATCAAAATTCAAGGTCATTCCACTTAATAGAAACTTTTTTCTCTATGTCACACAATAATGAGTAAAAATGGATGCAAATAGTGAGCATCACCATAACTTATTAGTTCATTTCTGCACTCCAGTTCAACTTTTCCTCCCTGAACAAATGCCCTGAAAAATTTCTCTTTTTTTCAGTTCTCTTGGCAATGACTGCTGATGCATTTCTGCTGAGATTCAATCTATTTAATCTAGTGCTTCTTATTATCAGTTTCCAAGGCTCTCAAGATCTACTTCTCCACACCTATCATGCATTTAGGCTCTCCCTAGAAGAGATTATCTGTGAGTTCTAGTGGAAATCCCATTGCTTAGGTCAGAGAGATATAATTGAGAATATACCCTTCTTAACACTCAGATGTCCCTGAATGTAATATCCAATATAATATACTTCTCAGGATTAAAATCTTCTTGTTCCATAGGAAAAAAGTTATTTAGTAAGGTTGATCTAATCTGATATTTGTTAAGTGTCTATTATGGACATAGCATTGAGTTAGACATTGGGGAAAATACATGTGCCCTCATGGAGCTTCTAATCTAGGGAGATATAGCTCATACACAGATAATTATATTGTATAAAAATTGTAACTGCAAAATATTCTTTAGGAATCATTATTTCCTCAAAGTGTTCTTTGAATGTCCAGCAAAATACAAATATAAAATAAATAAGACATGATAAGTGCATAAAGAAAATACTATAGGACTTTGAATGAGGAGTGGAGGGAAGGGAAAAGCACAGGGATCAGAATAGGCCTTATCTCCAGAAAATTCTGATAAGTATAAGCAGTTTCCAGTTTGCTCCAATCTCCCATAGGAGGAAAAATGTTTAATTGTTTATTACCTTATGGGACAAATTGCCTTCTGGTTAGGTTGAACTCTTTTAAGGAATGAACTCTTTTGGCTAAAGACCAAAAGCAGATAATTGACAACTGGATTATAGCAAGAAAATTGCATTCCTAACTGACTTTTCTTTTTTTTTTTTTTTGCTTTTTTGCTGAGGCAATTGGGGTTAAGTGACTTGCCCAGGGTCACACAGCTAGAAAATGTCTGAGACCAGATTTGAACTCAGGTCCTCCTGACTTCAGGGCTGGTGCTCTAACCACTGCGCCACCTAGCTGCCCCCTGACTTTTCTTTAATAAAGTCTACCTATGCATTCCCCTTGTTAAGTTGTTGATGTTCAGGGAATCACAATTAAGCTGGATATTAGTCTAATTATAAAATAATTAGGTTAGTAAATTTATATTTTAAAAGGTTATAATGTATTCTAAACCTGAGTTTACATGTTTAGGATTATGTAGTCTACTGTTTCTTATTAGTAGCAATGATTGTAAGAGAGCATGTTATAAATAAAAGTTATTCCTAAACAAGACCATGTTATAGGATGCCATTTAGTTCACTAAAAATATTACTTGGATTAGACATAAGGTAGGCCTAGATGTCCCCTGAGGACCCTTTCAGCTCTCTACCTTTAATCCTAATCAATCCTATATTGATAGTCAAGAAAAGGCTAGAACCAGGTTTAGGCAATGACAGAATGTGACAGGGAGGGTAGAGAGAAGTTGGAAGTCTTTTAGTCAGGGAGAACAGCCAGGAAGAGTGAGTATTAGGAGGATGCACGAATATCCAATAGGCTTAAGAGAGGCATTCAGGTTATAGGTTTCAAATGTCAAATTAAACATTTGAGGTTTCAGACCAGGAGGGAAGAAACATGTACAAATCAGATTCTGAGTTCATTGATCATTTTCAGAGTCCAGGAGTTTGAAAGAGGTTGGGAAGAATTCTTTGATAGAGAAGATTCTTCTCCACCCCTCTTCTCCCAATGGTATTTATTTTCCCAAATACATGTAAGGATAAACAATAACATTTATTTTTCTAAGACTTTGTGTCTTAATTTTTTCCCCTCTCTCCATTGATAGAGAGGATTCAATGTAAGGAAATGAGAGATGATTGATGAAAGAGAGAGGGTGGACCATGTAGTTCCCAATAAATAAGCCAGTTAAATTATCCTAGAGAGTAGCATAAATAGGGAGGATCAAGGGATTAACAGAAAGAGAATCACAAATTAGATCAAAGTCCTAAAGAATCAGTTTATAGATGAGAATCTAGGCTAAGAGCAAGGTAACTAGGAATTGGAGACTGAGCCAGATAGTCCTCTTCTGCCTACTTTTATCAGAAGGTCTTCATTTCTTTATCTCTTAACTTGTATTTGGCTAAGGTGAAGGAATCAGTTAAAAGGAAGAGACTGAATAAGTGAGTAAGAGTAAGTTAAGTTCTCAAGTCTTCTGGAGAAGAGGGGAACCACCTCCTCAACTATTGTCCTGTCTTCCCTTTCCCTGCCAAACTCCTAGAAAGAGTGGTTTAAACACTGCCTTCATTTTAGGGAAGAGGATAAAGCACCAGACCTGTCATTAGAAAGACTTACTTATGTTAAGAGGGTAGACTTCTTTTTTTGCTAAGCCGAACCCATCCATCCTCTTCTGCCTACTCTGAGGATGGACTGGAGGATAGGTTCGGCTTAGCAAAAAAAGAAGTAGATGGGGGAAGTAGGAGGAGTTCAAATCAGATAGCTTTACTGAGTAAAAATTATCTTCTGAGAACAAAGGAGGAGGGGTGGAGATAGGAGCAATCTTGTAATAGCCATTGTAATGGAAAGTCCACAAGAAAAGAATAAAAGTATTGCTTGTAGCAGTGAAGAGCCAATTAAGGTTATATGAGTATATTTGTAGAGAACTGGTTATTTTACTGCAATTCAGGAGCAAGATTGGTAGAACCAATGTTGAGGGATATCAGGGCAGAAATGCTGAAAGGTTAAAGGGATAAGAAAATATAGAAAAGCTACTCTTGCTTATAGGATAAAACGTCACCTGTTCAAAAGTCCAAATATAGGTAGAGCTTCAATTATAAATCTACTTACAGTTGAAAATCTAAGAGGAAAAAATTTGGATTTGAGTATCAAAATTATAGGCCAATTTTAGGAAAATCCCTCTACCACTTGCAGCATAGTCTGCAGTTTCTAGAGGTTACATGATTTACTTTAGTTGGCAAAGACTCAAGATTAACTCAGAGTTAAGAGTTCAAATCAGTGTTTCCATACTGTCTCTAAAATCAAAAACATTTAAGACTTGAAGGGAGTGTATAACGAGTCTATGTGTGACATACTCAAATTTAAACTGCATTATTAATTTTCTCCATCATTTTCTCAAGTCTAGATATTCAGCAAAGCAAAAAAAAAAAAATCAAGCCCTTATTTGTAGCTTGCTGATTTCTGAGGTGTAAATGGACATTTTATAGAGCCAATATAAGCTGGCTCTAGCACACCCTGATGATATTTTAATATTGGGGTAAAATAACAAAGTTGCACAGATCTCACCACTACCAACATTTATTGTGATACTACTTAGGTCTTTTACCTTCTGGTCAAATGGCCTTGCCACCTGGCACAAGGATTTGTTAAGGAATTTGTGTCAACCCTATGCCCTGGCTCCCTCAAAGAAGATAGAGCCAGCCTTTACTGATGAATACCAAGTGAACTCAGGGCTTCTTTGTATTGTCTGCCATATAGTATTCTGGGAGCCATGCCAGCTCTGTCCCCACTGTCAGCTATGAACATAATGCCTAAGGAGACAGAACCATTTTAAGTTTTTCCTTTATGGGGTCTGGCTGAAAAGGTCATGTCTCTTTTCCATACCTAATGTCAACTTTTGAATAAATAGAAATGAAACTTTATTCCGCTAATGTAACCAGAGCCATGTAAGGATATTTTAGTCCTTCCTTTGAAATGTGATAATGTCGACACTGCCATTTGAATGATATGATACAATAACTAACTTATCAAATACTTTAAATGAAGCTTGTCCTGATCCCCATAATTGTTTGCAATCTCCTTCTCTCTAATAGTACTTTGTATTTGCTTTGGAAAGATTACATGTTTAATTGTCTTTATAAATGTCTCTTCTCCCCATCTCCCCTCCCCCCTCCATGGAAACCTTTTCAGGGCAGGGACTTTTATTTTTCTCCCCAGATCCTAGAACAACACTTAGCACATAGGAGATGTTTAATAAATGCTTTTTGAATTGAATAAAGATATATCCATTCCTGTCTGAAACAACTATCTTGGAACTTGGGGATCTTCAGATTTTACAAATGATTCAAGCAGGACAATAATGTGTAAAGAACTTCGAACTTAATGATGGGAGTCTTAACTCCCATGAAGGAAAAGAGGAAGAGAACCAGCATTTATAAAGTGTTTTAAGATATTATCTCATTTGAGATTCATAACAACCCTATGGGGTAAGTACTATTATTATTCTTAATTTACAGATGAGGAAATTGAGATAGCCAGAAGCTAAATTTCTTGCTCAGGGTCACCAGATTAGTGGGATATGTGGATAAATTTGAACTCAGGTCTCCTTGACTCTGGGCTCAGTGCTCTTTCAACCCTACCACCTAGTTGCCTCAAAGCCTAAATTATATACTTGGGATGGGACTAGGGAGGGCAAGGACAAATAAGGAAACAGCCATGAAAACTACTAGACTCTTAGGAATTATGGTCTCTATTGAAGGAGGAGCAAATTTCCTGGAAGAAATTGACATCAAATTTGGTGCATCTGGCTTTTATTAAGTTCTTGATACAACTTCTAGTCAATAAATAAGAGGTTAGAATGTAGGACGAACAACAATCTCTGTGAGGAGTAGTAATAGCTATCCATTGGGAACCCAACTGAAACTGGCCAATTGAGCAAGAAAACTTCATCTTCTTCCCTCTTTCCCTCCCTCCTTCCCCATTTCTTTCACTTTTTCATTTTCTTTTTTTAATTAAAAAAAGCTTTTTTAATTAAAGCTTTTTATTTTTAAATGTATGCATGGATAATTTTCAACATTCACCCTTGCAAAACCTTATGTTCCAAATTTTTTTTCTTCTTTCCAACCTTCCCCTTCCCCTAGATGGTAAGTAATCCAATATATGTGCAATTCTTCTATGCATATTTCCACAAATATCATGCTGCACAAGAAAAATCAGATAAAAAAGGAAAAAAAAACATGACAAAGAAAGTAAAATGCAAGCAAACAACATCAATAAGTAAAAATATTATGATGTAATCCATACTCAATTCCCACAGCCCTCTCTCTGGGTGCAGATGGCTCTCTTCATCTCAAGATCATTGGAACTGACCTGAATCATCTCATTGTTGAAGAGAATCATGTCCATCAGAGTTGATCATTGTAAAATCTGTCTGTTACTGTGTATAATGATCTCCTAGTTCTGCTCATTTCATTTAGCATCAGTTCATGCAAGTCTCTCCAAGCCTCTCTGAAATCATCCTGCTGATCATTTCTTATAGAACAATACTATTCCATAACATTCATATACCATAATTTATTCAACCATTCTCCATCTGATGGGCATCTTCTCAGTTTCCAGTTCCTTGCCACTACAAGAAGGGCTGCTACAAACATTTTTGCACTTGTTCCTTTTCTTCCTTTATGATCTCTTTGGGATATAAGCCCAATAGAAACACTGCTGGATCAAAGGATATGCATAGTTTGATAGCCTTTTGGACATAGCTCCAAATTGCTCTCCAGCATGGTTGGATTAGTTCACAACTTCACCAACAATTTATTAGTGTCCCAATTTTCCCATATTCCCTCCAACATTCATCATTCTTTTTTCCTGTTATCTTAGCCAATCTGAGAGGTGTATAGTGGTATCTCAGAGTTTTTTAATTTGCATTTTTCTGACCAATAGTAATTTAGAACAACTTTTCATGACTAGAAATAGTTTTAATTTCTTCATCTTAAAATTGTTTGTTCATATCCTTTGACCATTTATCAATTGGAGAATGGCTTGAATTCTTATGTTTGAGTCAATTCTCTATGTATTTAAAAAATGAGGCATTTATCAAAACCCTTGAATGTAAATTTTTTTCAGTTTATTGCTTCCCTTCTAATCTTGTCTGCATTGATTTTGTTTGTACAAAATTTTTAACTTAATATTATTAAAATTATTAATTTTGTGTTCAATAATGTACTCCAGTTTCTTCTTTGACCACAAATTCCTTTCTTCTCCACAGATCTGAGAGGTAAACTATCCTATGTTCCTCTAATTTGCTTATAATATCACTCTTTATGTCTAAATCATGAACCCATTTCGATCTTATCTTGGCATAGGGTGTTAGGTGTGGGTCAATGCCTCGTTTCTGCCATACTAATTTTCAATTTCCCCAGCAGTTTTTGCCAAATAGTGAATTCTTATCCCCAAAACTGGGGTCTTTGGTATTGTCAAACACTAGATTACTATAGTCATATTTGGTCCTGTGAACCTAACCTATTCCACTGATCAACTACTCTATTTCTTAGCCATACCAAATGGTTTTGATGACTGCTGCTTTATAATATAGTTTTATGTCTGGTACAGCTAGGTTACCTTCATTGGCATTTTTTTTCATTACTTCTCTTGAAATTTTTGACCATTTATATGAATATTATGGAATATTATTGCTCTGTAAGAAATGACCAACAGGACGATTTCAGAGAGGCCTGCAGAGACTTGCATGAACTGATGCTGAGTGAAATGAGCAGAACCAGGAGATCATTATACACAGCAACAACAATACTATATGACAATCATTTCTGATGGACATGGCTCCCTTCAACAACGAAATGTTTCAAACCACTTCCAATTGTTCACTCAAGAAAGCCATATACACCCAGAGAGAGGGATGTGAAATGTGGACCACAACATAACATTCTCATACTCTTGATTGATGTTTGCTTACATTGTGTTTCCTTTATCTGATATGTCTTTTATGTAGATACGATTTTTCTTGCATAATAAGATAAGTTTGGAAATATGTATACATATATTCGATTTGCCAAGTATTTTAACCTAATTAACATGTAGTGGATATCCTGCCATCTAGGGGAGGGGTGGGGAGCTGGGGGGAAACTCTGTAACAGAAAGCTATGTAAGGGTTAATGTTGAAGAATTACCCATACATATGTTTTGCAAATAAAATAAAATTAAAAAAAAAGAAAGAAATTTTTGACCATTTTTTCTTCCAGATAAATTTTGTCATTGTTTTTTCTAGCTCTGTATAGTAATTTCTTGGGAGTTTGATAGGCATGGCATTGAATAAGTAGATTAATGTAGTAATATTATCATTTTTATTATATTTGCTCAGTCTACTCATGAGTACTTTATATTTTTCCATTTGATTAGATCTGATTTTATTTCTTTCCAAGTATTTTGTAATTGTGTTCATATAGTTCCTGACTTTGCTTTGGCAGGTAGACTCAATATATTATCTATAGTTATTTTAAATGGAATTTCTCTTTATATCTCTTGCTGCTGGACTTTGTTGATAATATATAAACATGATGATGATTTATGTGGATTTATTTTGTATCCTGCAACTTTGCTAAAGTTTTGAATTGTTTCTAGTAATTTTTTAGTTGATTTCTCTAGGATTCTCTAAGATTACCATCATATCATTTCCAAAGAGTGATAATTTGGTTTCCTCATTACTTACTCTAATTCCTTTAATCTCTTTTTCTTCTCTTATTGCTAAAGCTAACATTTCTAATACAATATTGAATAGTAATGGTGATAGTGGGCAACCTTGCTTCACTCCTGATCTTATTGGGAATGATTCTGGTAAATCCCCATTACATATGATGCTTCCTGATGATTTTAAATAGATGCTACTGATCATTTTAAGGAAAAGTCCATCTATTCCTATACTCTATAGTGTTTTTAATAGGAATGGGTATTAGATTTTGTCAAATGCTTTTTCTGCATCTATTGAGATAATATGATTTTTGTTAGTTTGGTTATTGATATAGTCAATTATGCTAATAGTTTTCCTAAAATTGAACCAGCCCTGCATTCCTGGTATATATCCTACTTGGCTATGGTCTATTATTCTGGGGATAACTTGCTGTAATCTCTTTGTTTATATTTTATTTAAGATTTTTGCATCAATTTTCATTAGGGAAATTGGTCTATAATTTTCTTTCCCTGTTTTGACTCTACCTGGTTTATGTATCAGCACCATATCTCTGTCACAGAAGGTATTGGTAGAACTCCTTCTTTCCCTAGTTTTTGAAATAATTTGCATAGTATTGGAATTAATTGCTCTTTAAATGTTTTATAGAATTCATATGTAAATCCATCTGGCCCTGGAGAGTTTTTCTTAGCAAGT
This sequence comes from Myrmecobius fasciatus, assembly GCA_023553655.1. Lineage (NCBI taxonomy): Eukaryota > Metazoa > Chordata > Mammalia > Dasyuromorphia > Myrmecobiidae > Myrmecobius > Myrmecobius fasciatus. The sequence goes on from JAJPUD010001102.1 coordinate 131,262, forward strand.
TGATTAATAGCTTCTTCAATTTATTTTTTTCTAAAATGGGACTATTTAAGTAATTTATTTCCTCTTCTGTTAATCTAGGCAATCTATATTTTTGTAAGTATTCCTCCATTTCACTTAGATTATCAGGTTTATTTACATATAGTTGAGCAAAATAACTCCTAATTGTTGCTCTAATTTTCTCTTCATTGGTGGAGAGTTCTTCCTTTTCATTTTTGATATTAACATTTTGATTTTCTTCTTTTCTTTTTCCAATCAAATCAACTGGTTTAGATATTTTGTTGTTTTTTCATAAAATCAACTCTTACTTTTGTTTATTAATTCAATAGTTTTCTTATTTTTGGTTTTATTAATCTCCCCTTTTAATTTTAGAATTTAAAATTTGGCATTTAGTTGGGAGTTTTCTGTTTGTTTTTTTCTAGCCCTTTTAGTTGCATGCTCAGTTCATTGATCTTCTCTTTTTTCTATTTTATGCAAGTAAGCATCTAGAGATATAAAACTTCCCCAAAGATCTGCTTTAGATGCATCTCATAAATTTTGCTATATTGTCTCATTATTGTCATTTTCTTGGATGAAATTGTTGATTGTTCCTATGATTTGTTGTTTCACCCACTCATTCTTTAGGATTAGATTATTTGGTTTTCAATTAGTTTTTGGTCTATTTTCCCTTGGCATTTTATTACATGTGATTTTTATTGCATCATGATCTGAAAAAATGCATTTACTATTTCTGCCTTGCATTTGATTTTGAAGTTTTTATGTCCTAATATATGGTCAGTTTTTGCATAGGTTCCATGAACCACCAAGGAAAAAATAAACTCTTTTCTGTCTCCATTCACTTTTCTCCAAAGGTCTATCAAACTTAACTTTTCTAAAATTCTGTTTACCTCCTTAACTTCTTTCTTATTTATTTTGTGGTTCAATTTATCTAGTTCTAAGAGAGCAAGGTTGAAATCTCCTCACTATTATAGCTCTGCTGTTTATTTCTTCTTCTTCACTTCTCTAGGAATTTGGATTTTATACCACTTGGTGCATATATGTTTAGTACTGATATTGCTTCATTATCTATGGTCCCTTTCCCCTCCCACTTTCCTATAAGATGAATAAAATTTTTCTGTGAAACCAAATATGTCTGATATTCATTCTTTGAGCCAAATCTGATGAGAGTAAAATTCACACAATGCTCATCCTCCTCGTTTTTTCCCCTCAATTATAACAGGTCTTCTTTGCTTCTTCTTGAAATGGTTTCCCTTATTTTATCTCCTTTTCCCTCTTTTTCTAATACAATCCCCTTTCTACCTCTAGTTTCTTTTTCATATTATCACAATAAAATCTAATTATACCAGCTCTCTCTAAGTATACCCATAACAGAAACAGAGTTCTCAAAAATTCTTTCCTTTTTATCTTTTTATGCTTCTCTTGAATTCTGTGTTTGGATATCAAATTTTTTGTTCAGTTCTGCTCTTTTCATCAGAAATAGATGGGATTACCTGTATCATTGAATATCCATCTTTTCCCTTGAACAATAATGCTCATTTTAACTGGATAGCTTATTCTTGGCTACAATCCAAGCTCCTTTGCCTTTTGGAATATCAGATTCCAGGCCCTTTGATCCTTTAAGGTGGAAGCTGCTAGGTCCTGGGAAATCCTGATTGTGGCTCCTCAGAATTTAAATTGCTTCTTTCTTGCTGGTTGCAATATTTTTTCCTTGGTCTGATAGTTCTGAAATTTAGTTGCTATATTCCTTGGAGTTTTCATATTGTGGTCTTTTTCAGGAGGTGATCAGTGAATTCTTTCAGTGGCTATTTTACCTTCTGATTCTAAGACATATAGGCAATTTTCCTTTATGATTTCCTGTAAGATAATGCCTAAGGGTTTTTTTTTTTTCATTATGGCTTTCAGGAAGTCAAATAATCCTTAGATTGTCTTTCCTAGATCTATTTTCCAGGTCAGTTGTTTTCACTAGGAGGTATTTCATATTTTCTTCTATTTAATTTTTTTGGGGGGGGTTTGTTTGACTGATTCTTGCAGTCTTATTGATTCATTTACTTCCATTTTCTCAATTCTGATTTTTAGTGTATTATTTTCTTCAATTACCCTTTTTAGCTCCTTTTGTATTTGGCCAATTGAATTGTTTTGTTCATGAATTTTTTTCCCATTTCATAAATTCTATTTTTCATCGAGTTGGTATCTTTTTCATATCTATTTTGTAAGGAGTTACATACTTTCCCCGTTTCATCAAATCTATTTTGTGGGGAACTATATGCTTTTCTCATTTCATCAAATATTTTTAAAAGAAGTTTTCTTCAGATAATTTCTGTTTTTCCTTTTCCCTACCCTTTTACAAAGATCTCATTTCCTTTCCCCATTTTTCTTCTAACTCTATTTTAGGGTCCTTTTTGAAATTTTCCAAGAAAGCATTGTGAAATGGGGATCAGCTCATATTTCCTCTTGGGACTTCATCTGGAGTTGATTTGCCTTTAGGAACCTCGGGGTTTGAAGTCTTTCTCTCTCTTCATAAAAGTTGTCTATGGTCAGAATCCTTTTTGGTTTTTTGTTCATTTTTTAAGGGTAGAGATCTGCTTTTAAGGCAAAGGATCTACAACTGCTTTAGTTTACCCTGGGGACTGTATATCTGACTGACTTCAGGTGCTGGGTAATTGAGACCAGGTGGGGAGTTCTTCCCAGCAGCTTACTATTTGCCTTTTGTATTTGTTTTTGGGTGTTTTACAGCAAATCTGCTAACACCTGCTTGCAACCAGGAGTAAGAGCCTCACAGAAGTTTCCCTGGTTGATGCTGCAATACTCTGGCTCCCTGTCCCAGTTTCTTGCCCTGGGTTCCCTGGGCTGCCATCTGGGCTCACCAGACTGTCCCCCTGCCCATTTGAAACAGACATGCTCTGAAATTCTTCCAAAGTAGCTTCTTCTGGGAATGTGTTGTACTCCAGATATTTGTGGGTTCTGTCACTCCGAAACTAGTTAGAGGCTTAATCTACTGTTGATTTGAGAGAAGGTCAGAGAAGGTCACAGAAAGTAATGTCTGCTTTCTGCCACCCTGAATTTTTCTTTCAACTCTCTTTTAAGATCCTTCTTGAATTCTTTGAAGAGAGCCTTGTGAGATGGGAACCAACTCATATCATCCTTTGGGACTTCATCTGAAGATGATTTGCCTTTAGGATCCTCAGGATTTGAGGTCTGTTCTTCTCTTTTTCCACAAAAGCTATCTATGATCAGAGTATTTTTTTTTTTGCTCATTTTTTTTAAAGGTTGAGGTCTGCTCTTAGAACAAAGGGGAGATTGTCCCAAGCTTCCTCTACAGGCAACAGTGGCTTTGGGCTGGTGTGGCTGTCTTCCTGATGGTGCTGGTAGGCATGGCTAAGTTCCATATTATTCTGGGGTTTAGAGGCTCACTATTTGCCTTTTGCATTTGTGTTGAATGTCTCATAGTTAATGTGCTGATGCACTGACTTGCACCCAGGACAGAGTATCCAAAATTGCTGTATTTTGGCTAAGAGCTTCCTGGCAGATTCCTTGTTGTGTGGATGCTGCCCTGCTCTGGGTTTCTGTGCTGCACCTGTGCTCGGCCACCTCCTTCCACTCTTCCCCCCCCCCCAACCTTTCCGTACCTGATTGAAACAGACCTTTTCTGAATTCTTTCAAATTATCTTCTGCTGGAAATTTGTTGTATTCCAAATTATTTGTGGGTTCTCTTATTCCAAAACTAGTTCATAGGTTTGATCTGGTATTGATCTGAGGGATGCCAGGAGTAGCTCAGATAAAGACCTGTCTATCCTTCACCATCTTCCCCTTTCTTTCTTTTTTCTTTTCTTTTCTTCCCCTAATCCACATAGGAAAATTTGAGAGTGCTCTGCTCAAAGGAATATACATTTTGATCATTGAAAACAAAAAATATCTTGGGGTTTACTAGCTAGATTTCTTTCTTAAGGACTATGTATATAAATGCATATTATTCTGGCTAATAGATTGACTAACAATAGATGGGTCCAGATGGAGCCCCCTTTATTTGGGTTTTGATTGGCTCAGAGTGAATGTAAATAGCAAGTGTTTTTGTTGTAGCCAGTTACCCTGAAGGTCTTCCCCTCCTGTATTTATTTATTTATTTTTGGACTAGGTAAAAGAGGACATTCTCTGCCTCATTTCTTACCTATCCTTAATTGCTGAGAATTGGCTCAAACTGAGACCTGTTAAAAATCTTAGCTTAAAAAGGCCAAGTCTCCCACTGCAGCCAGAGTCATCCTAATCTATATGTTGCCACTGGAACCAGATGGCTTCAGAGGAGAAAGTGAGACTAGTGACTTTTCCCAACCCTCCCTCACTTAAATTCAGTTTATTTGCATGTCATAGTGTCACCTCCCTGATGTTCTAGTCCTCTTTGAGAATGAAGGACAAATACCATTGACTATTGAATATATCCATGTTGCTTCTGCTCAAAAAGAGTTTGGAATTTTTTCCTATTATCTTCCCAATTTTTGGTTAGTTTTAATCTCAGATCTTGAATAACTGCTGCTGTTTGATTTCTTTCACTTAGATCCATGGAGGCAAATGGGGAGTGACAGCAGCATGCCACCTGTGGCCAGCAATTCCAACACCAGTTCCATTATAGCCATCAGCTCTTGCATAAATGCTCTCAATGCTGCTAAAAAGCACTACTTCACCCAAATTAGGATATAATAGGATTTTTCTATTTATTGTTGCTATTATGTCTGTACAGGATGAGAATATTTCCAATTTATGTTGCTAAACACAAGCTCACAGAACTATTGTTCCCTGGATAGGAAGTTCTGTTCTCACCAAAAAAAGAGCCTAGGTGTTCTCCTTAGAGTATTTGATTTATCTTTTCCCCTTTTCTATATAAATGGATTATTAAATTAGAGAAAACAAAGTAATGTGGATGATTATATGTTATATAAATAACATGTATTTTAAACATTTATTCATTTTCACTTCAATGAAACAAACATTTTCTAAATGACTGCTTGTGCTAGGCACTTCAGATACAGAGATGAATAAGAAATAGTCTTTGCTCTCAAGGAGTTCATAGTGTAATAATTGAGATTTTGAAAAGGTTCATGGGTAACCAGTATTGTTGTGTGTATGTTTTTCCACTCAGTTCATACGGTGGCATTATGGTACAGAAGATAAAGATGGCACCTCAGAGTCAGAATTTGGGTTCAGATCTTGCCTCTGGCAATACTATGTGAACCTGGTTGGATAACTTGTCAGTACCTCCATAAGTAGGAACAACTTTCTAAAACTATGTAATATGGCTTGTTTTGAAAATGTAACAGATAGTCCCTAACTGTGTATGGCCAAAAGTGGTCAGGGAGTTCCTTATCCCCAAAAGACCTAAATACTGAATCACACATGTTATTGATTGAAAGTAGGTGAGTAATAGCTAGTAATTCTTTGCTCTACTCATATTACAAGCATAATTTTGAAAGAGAGAGAGAGAGAGAGAGAGAGAGAGAGAGAGAGAGAGAGAGAGAGTCAGACAGACAGAGAGTTTTTTTGGCAAAAGGAAGTTTTTTCCCTCACTAGGCAGCACCTTACACCAATGAAATTACTAGTTTAGATAAAAGAACCAGAGGTATTAAGAGTACTAAAAACAATTGATGACCATTGACAAATTTTTCAGACATCACACATCTGCAAGTTAACTTTGAGTTTGAGATTAAAACTGTATGATGTGAATAGAAATTACCATTTCAACAAGTTTAGACAAATCTTTGCCTTGCTTTGACCTGCTTACAAAAAGGTTCTTTTAAGTCCTATCTAGCCTCTGTTCTTTTGATTAGTAAGCAGATGCAAATTAATAGTTTGAGTTTAGTGATGCTACCTTGATATGCCTTATTGCTGAAGTTCATTTGAATTTTGCTTTTTCCTTAACATAGTGTGGTTAACCTTTATGAAAACATAATCACTTTTTTCACACCCATCACACCATCCCTGCCCCAATATAAGTTCCACCTTAAATATTGAAGAGACTAGCCTTTTCCAAAAGGACATAAAGGAAAATGTCATCAGCCATGACAAATCAATTCAACTCCAAAAGCTCTTATGACAAGTAAGATTCTGCTATAATCTACAAGCTATAGTATAGAATAGAGACTAGATGAGTGATTTCTTTATTGTACTGAGCTTCCTGTGAGAAACTTCCTTTATCAATGTGGATACAAATTGCCATCTTTACTGCAACTTGCAGTCTTAGAGAATTGCCTAGAGCAAGGAGAGATTAAATAACTAGTTGCTAGGTACACATAGTGAATATTTGCCAGCAGCTGGACTTAAGCACACATTTTTCTAAAATGATGCTGAATGGCCTCCCTCTCTCTCCCTCTCCTTGTCTTTTCTGCCCTCTCTCCCCCCTGTCTCTTCTTCCTCTTCCTCTCTTTCTCTCCCCCTCCTTCCTTCCCTCTCTCCTTCTCCCTGTCCTTTTTTCCCCTTTCTCCATGTCCCTTTCTCCCTCCCTCCCTCTCTCTATTTCTCATTATCTAAATCTATCTATCTATTATCTATCATTTATCATATGCATATATGTTTGTAGGTAATATATGTATCTATTTATTATCTACACACATGCTATGTACACCTGAATATACATATACTCAGTTTTAAAAGTACTTTAAAATAATTTACACAAAAGTTTTCAATTTTTTTTCATTTTTCTTTCTCATTTAAAATAAATCCTGTTTTGAATGGGGAACAAAACACTGCTCACAGGTTTAATGAAAGTTAGATATAATGCACAGGAGAGTTACCCACAAAGGTTGTTTGTTGGAAAGAGAATAGAGATCAGGTTGTGGAATCTGAACTGGAGTTCAGAGAATGAATAGAGATTTAATAGAGAGACAATAGGGTTTGTGTGGGACAGTAGTGACCACAAAAACAATCAGAGACTCTCAAGATAAGAAAAGGCAAAAAAGAGATTTATTATGATCTCTTGAGAAAGGGCGACTCCTAACACACAAGCTGTCATCAGTAAAGGAGAGCAAAGCACAAACTGCAAAACACAAGATTAAATAGACCAGAAATTCCCACCCCCCTGAATACTCTAAACACAGAATTTAAATTTCTCTAGAGAACTGTTAAACAAGCAGATATTCTGTTACTTGAATTCCCAAAGCCATCATTGCCTTTTAAAAAAAAGTACTTAAATGCCAATTAAGAGGTGGTGGGAAACAGGAGGAGAAATGTTCATTCAAGGCAATAGACCTCTTGCAGCTTTTTAGCTGCAAAATAGACCAATTTTAGAGTTTTAGCTTACATCATTGAGACAATGAAACATGAGACAATAGAAATTGAATTAGAAGAGTTTTGACTAAACAGAATAGTGTGGGTGAACTGCCTTGATTAGTAGCAATTTCTGAGAATAAATTGAGGATTCATATCATTGTGAGTGTTCTAGGAGAACAATGTGAACAGAAAGTATGGAAGGAGCAAAGGAGGAAATGAGTTTAAGGAAAAGTGTTCATTGGAAGGATAATTATCATGGGGCTAGTTCCAATTAAGGACTTTTTAGGGGGACATGAAGACCACAATCCTCCTGGTATGATACAAATGGCCCAAAAGGTCAAACTACTTATAATGAGGACTCTTCAGGGGACCTGAAACTTGCCAGCTTTGTGAGCTTAGACACACCATGGTAAATGGAATATAGCACCAGGAACCTAGGAAAAGGAGGTTTTGATCTAACAAGATTTAGCCATCTCATATTTTCAGGAGTGTAGTAATGGAAAGAATTTTGCCCTGGCACAAAATTCCAAACCAGGAAATGAGGTCAGTGTTATGGGTAAACAGAAGAACATATAGAACATAATGAAAAAATACTGGACATCCAAAAAATGCACAAAAAGTAAATCCAGAAAAAGGGAATAACACTAGAAGCAAAATCAGAATTTTGGAGAAAAAAATGACTTGACCATAAGAATTATAAACTTCTTATGAGAAATGATAAGTTAAATGAGAATTGCAGGGGAAAGAATTAAGAGAATTAATAGCTTAGAACAGAAGATGGAAAATTTTATGAATTTCTTGAAACTTAGAATGGAAGAAATCAAGATCAATAAATCCAAAAGATAGCAAGAAGCAACAAAAATAGTATTTTTTTTAAATGGAAGAAAATATAAAGTATGTACTTTAAAAAACAAATGATCTGGAAAATAGAATAAGGAGAATTTAAGAATCATTCAGATTCCCATCAAACCACAATCAAGTAAACAAAAACCCCTTGAGTACCATATTTCAAGAAATTATAATTGAAAACTGACCAGATCTTTTAGGAATAGAGGGTTAAGTGAAATTAGAAAATCATCTACCATTTACCTCCTAAAAGAAACCCCAAATGAAAACTCTCAAACAAAATTCAGAGTACCTTGGTGAAAGAAAAAAAAAATACTTCAGGCAGCCAGAAAGTAAGAATAGAAGTATCAAGGAACCAGACCAGATATCCAAAAGTTTTCATAGTGGACTTTTACAGTTGTTCATCAGGAGACTTGATTAATTCTGTATTTCACTTAAGGAATAATCTCTTATTAATCAATGTGTGTTCCACTGATAGAATACAACTTCCTTTTTTTTTTTTTTTTTTTTTTTTGTCTTTCCCTTCTCAGTACTTAGCAAGTGATTGGCACATAGGAGGTGATAGATAAAATATCATTGATTGATTGAGTGTACTTTGATAGATTTGTAATTTCATTATTGTGGCATCCTCTCTACCATGCAGATTTTAAGCCATCTACAATTTCTCATTTTCTGTGATTCTTTCCTATATTCTTCCATAAATCTTACTTAGAAGATATATCCAAAACTCTAGAGGTCATCTTATGGATATTTTCATACTTCATGACTACTACTGAAACATTAATGCCATAATCTTTTACCTCTTGTTCTCATTAAATGACTGATCTCCTTTTCTGATTATACATGCCCTTCATTAGATATTCTATGCTACTTCTTGCATCTAAATCATCATTGGTAGTGTACCATAGCCCACTTAAATCCATAATACCTCTTACTATTACCTTTTGAATCACCTACAATTAGAATTCTTTTGAAATTATGGTGCTTCATACTTTATAGCCCTATGGTCTCACTCAAAGACTAGTGCTGCTAAAAAGAAATGGGGCTTTTGTGGCATAGATGACCTTTAGTTAGGATCACTGAAACTATCACACAGGTTCTCAGCTATAATTTAGCTCACTCTCCTCTGCCTATTTGATTCTAAGCCTAAAATATTATCTATCTATAATGTCTATCTAAGGTACAATACTCTATTAATATATTCCCGTTTCATTTTCATAAGAATAATTTATTTACACTGATGAGTCAGATCTAGTCTTTGATTATTAAATCCCTTACTTTTTACCAGCAAAACTCTTGTTATTGTTCTTCACCTAATCCTATTGCTATTCAGACTCAATATGGAGAATTGGATTGGAGCTGTGTACTTTGCTTCCACTTTTGGTACACTTTCTAAAGCTTTTCCCTAGGCTGTATTCTATGTCATAAGCCTTATTCACTTAGATTAAGATTTTTTTCATTCTCTCAAAGATAATCATCATGGTCTCATATATATGAGGCACATAGGATAGAATATATTTATTCACATTGTTTCTACCTAGCCTATACTCTATACTGAACTCAAAGTTGATTAGGGGATTATTCTTCATTTGGTAACATTCAATTTGGAACTTGTCAGAATATAGTTCAATGGACCATTTTCCATCCATACTTGAAAATATGTCCCATATACACAGTCTTGAATTTTTTCACTGATGGCTTACTTTATTTCCCAAAATTCTAACTCATGAAATGGATCATGATGTTCATTAACAATAAGTTACTTGGTACTAAATACAATAAGCTCTTGACAATTAATACTTTTTTTTTGTATAAGACTACTCCTAGGCCATTGAATTTAGCATATATATGGAACACAAAGGACTTGCTTAGATGAGCAAAAGCATGAAGCAGCTAATTAAGTTCTTGAAGACAGGCATAGTTCTCCAGTGTATCTCTATAGTATCTCCAGTGATATCATAGAATCAAATCTATATACCTCCTTTTGTCTGAAATGCCATCTCTGAACTTTCCTTGCTGAGTAACCTCATTATGATTTCTGTGATTATTTTTTAAATTATTTTTTATTATCAGTTTAACAAATATTTTGATATACAAAATGGGAGACATTATATGTGACAGTTAACTTCTGTTAGGGACATTGTTTTTTTTTTAAAGTATATATTAAATTTAATACATTAGTGATAAAACTGACATGTTTTGTCTATATCCCTTTCTGAATATTATTCTTATTTTTATGTATTTTTAAAAGGCTTTATTGATATTTTTTCTTTGCTTTGTTCCTTTTTTTGTCACTATATACTAACTCCCTCGCCCCCAGTCTCAAATAGAAACTTTCTCTTTTAACTAATATATATAGTCAAGTATAACAAATTAAAATATTTACTTTTCTATATGTTTCTTCTTCACCTCTAATTTATTACCTCTCTGCTAGAAGGTGGGAAGCATGCTTCATCATCAGTCTTCCAGAGTCATGATTAGTTACTAAATTATTAGAATCTTCCAAAATTGTTTTCTTTTACATTACTGTGGAGAATGTGTAAATTGCTTTCTTATTTCTGTTCACTTCACTATTAGTTTTATACAAGTCTTCCCAAATTCTCCTTATCTCTTTTGGTCAAGGGTATCTGATTAGCTCATATGCTACCTCCTATCAGAAGATTTTCTTGGCTCTTTTCTTCCTTAATGTTATCTTCCTCAAAAGAACTTTTATTCACTTAAACATTTTCTTGTGTCATTTGGTGGATTGTAAACTCCTTGAGGGCATTTTTGTCTTTGTATGTCCAGGGCCTAGTGGGGTCTTTATGGTAATAGGAGCTTTGGGGATTGAATTAATTTGCCATGGCTGATCACATTTTCCTTTAGGTCCTTTTGAAAAAGGTCAGTTTTTTCAATATCTAAGGTGGGAGGCAGTTTATGATCACTTTCCTTGTGCCCCGGTCCCAATTAGTTGAAAAATTTTTGAAAGAAGTTTGGAAGATTCCATTTTTCAGAAAACTCACAGAAGGCAGGATTTATATTATTCTTCTTCCTGGACATTTTACTTAGTATTCTACATACTTGCCCAGAGACTCCAAAATTGTTTGTAGGACTTTTCAGTAGAAGTCAGGAGGGAGATTTTGCAGAGAAAGCCACATGACTGTCACTCTATCTTTTAGAGTTCTTTTGATAATGGTGGGCTTAGAAAATGGTCATCGGATAATGAACCTGAGGTCCAGCCTCTAGCCTTAGCCTGGAATCCTAGTCCTTTCTTTGTCAATAATTGTGACTTTTAAGTATTTTTTCTCAGCTTTTTCTTCAAAGAGGATGATAGCAGCATTTTAGGTATGGCAAAGTCTAATATTGTATATAGTTTTGTTCCTGACTGGAGGAGTTATTCTTTCCTTTGGACTTTTCTGCCTTTCTACCTCTCCCATCCCAGGAACTTTTCCTTTCCCTACAAGATTTGTCTTCTCACTCTTCTGGAGCACTTTCTTCCTTTTTGAACCAGATAGAATCTAGAGATTAGGTGAAGCTGCAGTCAGAGCCAGCCTAATAGAACTGAGCTGAACTCCCCCCAACCCTCCCAACACTTCCTTGCTTAGTTGCATATCCTGAATCATGACACCAGGGGTACCTGTTCTGAGGGACTTAGTGACCTTGAAGTGCCAAACTTCAATAGACTGGCTGAGAGAGCACTTGCTGGTGAATTAAACCTTTAGACCTTGTTCCAGAACTAAAGCTGGGTGGATTCCTTTCTCTTCAAAATGGGAGAATTGGACAAAATCCTTTTTTCTGTAACATTGGACATTAAACATATTTCCACATTTATCATGCTGCACAAGAAAAATCAGATCAAAAAGGAGTAAAAATGAGAAAGGAAACAAAAGCAAGCAAGCAAACAACAACAAAAGATGAAAATGTTATGTTGTGATCCACACTTAGTCTCCACAGTCCTCTTTCTGGATACAGATAGCTCTTTCCATCTCAAGTCTATTGGAATTGGCCTGAATCACTTCATTGTTGAAAAAAGCCAAGTTCATCATAGTTCACCATGAGATAATCTTGTTGTTGCTGTATATTGTGTACTGACTGGAGTCATTCTTTCCTTTGGATTTTTCTGTCCTTCTCCCAAATTAGGAACTTTTCCTTTCCCTAAAAGATTTGTCTTCTCAGTCTTCTGGAACATTTTTTCCCTGTTTTGAACTAGACACAATCTAGAGGTTGGGTTGTTTTATTTTTGGTTCTACTCACTTCACTTAGCATCAGTTAATGTAAGTCTCTTTAGGCCTTTCTGAAATCATCCTGCTAGACACTTCTTATAAGAGAATAATATTCCATTACAATGCATATACCATAACTTTTTTAGCCATTATCCAACTGATGGGCATCCACTCAGTTTCCAGTTTTTTGCCGCTACAAAAAGAGCTGCCACAATTTTTTTTTTTTTGCACACGTGGGTCCCTTTCCCTCTTTTATGATCTTTTTTTGGGATACAGGTCTAGTAGAAACACTGCTGGATCAAAATGCACACATAGTTTGATAACCCTTTGGGCATAGTTCCAAGTTGTTCTCCAGAATGGTTAGATCAGTTCACAACTCCATCAAATGCATTAGTGGATCAGTTTTCCCACATCCCCTCCAACATTTATCATTTCCTTTTCCCTTCATTTTAGCCAATCTGAGAGGTATGTAGTGGTGCCTCAGAGTTGTCTTAATTTGCATTTCTCTAATCAATCATAATTTTGAGATTTTTCCCTGTGACTGGAAACATGCCATACACTTTTTGTTGCTGAATTGTTTTAGTTGCATCTGACTCTTTGTAACTCCAATTGAAGTTTTCTTGGCAGAAATGCTAGAGTGATTTGACATTTCCTTCTCCAGCTGATTTTATAGATGAGGAAATGAGGCAAACAGGATGAAGTGACTTGCCCAGGATCACATAACTAATAAATGTCCAAGGTCAGATTTGAACTCAGAAAGATGACTTTTCCTGGCTCCAGGCCCAACACTCTGCGCACTATGGCACTAACAAGTTGCTCTCACTTGAAGCACTTACTAATTGTGTAATTCAGCAAGTCATATAAACCTTTCTTTATGATGTTTACTCATTTATAAAATGAGAGAGTTGGATTTGATGGCCTCTAAATCAATGAACCAATGATCTAGTCATCAAGAATAATTAGTTCTCAAAGAGTTAATTAAGAGGATGCTACCAGATGATCTGGAAATAGAGGAGATGGATAGCCTCTCTGACAGCAACATCCTCCAGAAGTCTATCTTCTGACCATAGGATGTTGTATCCCTCTCCAGCCTTCATCCCCCAACTGATAGATTACTTTGAAATGTGAGGCATGACTCTTGTCCTAGCTATAACAATCCTTAGCAGGAACTCCAGGTATAGCTGGTCTGTCTGATAGTAATTTTTCCCTCTGGTTATTGTCTTTGGCTAGAGAAGGTTAAAATGCTACTAAAGCAAATCTTCCTCTGTCATTTATCTATACAGTTTTCACCAACAAAAAAGAGAACTTCCAGAGTGTTCTCTGTTATTGACTTCAGATTCAGTGGTTATAGATCTTGATGTCTTTTCCTCTTTAACATTTGAAATGGTTGTCACTCTCCTTAACTTTTCAGGAACCATGTTGTTTCAGTAGTTCTACTCTTTGTGATTCCCTTTAAGGTAAAGATGCTGGAGTGGTTTTCCATTTCCTTTTCCAGCTCATCTTACAGATGAAGAAACCAAGCCAAATAGTTAAGTGATTTACCAAGGACATAGCTAGTAAGTACCCAAGGCCAGATTTGAACTCTGGAAGTAATCTTCCTGACTCCACGCCCAGCACTTTATTTATTATGCCAACTAGTTGCCCTTGAGGAGCCATAAAATGTTCTATTTTCTCTCTAATTGAGCTCCCTAAAGAATATCTTTTAAGTAACTTAGTGAAATTAAATCACTGAAGTCTATCAGCAAACTCTTTTAGTTAAAAGCCCCACCTAAAAGAGAAGGGTTCTAGAGGTGGTGGGGGAACTCCTTAAATTCTACACTATATATTCCTTCAGGCAATAATTTTTATTTTAAGAGGTGGAATAGGAGAAGAGTCTTGGTTCCTTCATTTTATGTGATCTACTAGTCTTCATACTCAAGCTGGATTATTTTTGAAACATTACTAAATGTGTTGTGGCAGAGAATTTAAGATCCCAACAAACAGAAAGACTTTAGGCTAAAATTCTACCTCAGCAGTTATATGACACTGGGTAAATCATTTAATTTTCATGTACCACTGTTTCCTCATCTGAAAATGTGTGTGGGGGAGTGGTGGTTGTATTCAATGACCACTAATGTTCCTTCCAATTCAAAATCTTTGGGGAATTAGTAGGTGCAATATGGAATCAGAGGAAGGAATGGTAATATGAAGAGATCATTTAGCTGGTTATAGGGCCTGGATATATGAAGATTATGACTCATGGAAAATATTTTGTTAACCACATTTCTTTCTTGACTCCTCTATCTTTTCTTGCCCCATTCTTTCCCCACTGCTGAAGTTGCATTCACTATAATTCTTGCCTTTAGTCTTTCTTGCTCTCTCTCTCTTCCTTTGCTCTGTTTTTGTAGGAGACCTAATGAAAGAGTCAGGACTTAGTATATATGCTGGATAATATTTCTTTCCACTACAAGAACAGTGAACACAACCTTTTCACTCCATATGTGAATCACTTTTCCTTTCAGACTTCTCCAGACAACTGAATAACATCTTCTACAGAATAATTACTCAAAATACCTGAGGGATCAAACTGATTTCTTTGTTAGAACTATATCTTTACATATTATTCCCTAACTTGATCCTCCTGAAAAAGTGAGGGCAGTATTTTTCTCATATAATTAGGATCTAAATAACTTTTTTCCCCTTTTTGCAATGCTGGAAAGATTGTAGCCACTAAGAAAATAGCAAAGAAGACATTTATGTTCTCCAAGATAATACGCAAAGAAGTGAAGCAAGTAAGGTAAATAGAAAATGTTGGATAATAGAATTGTAGGATTTCAAATTTGAAGGATCTTTAGAAATTAATTTATTCACTCTTTACAAATGAAAAAGTTTAATTAACCTCTCTAAGTTAAATAACTTAGTCAAGTTGTCTAAAAAAGATTTAAACTAAATATAAAATTTATATATATGGAGGAAAAGGGAGGAAAGGGAGAGAGAAAGAAAGGAAGAATAAGGAGAAGGGGAAAGGGAAAAAAAGAAAGAGAGCATAATAGAGGGGCAAGACAAAAGTGATAGTGAAGGGAAAAGAAGGAAAGAGGTGGAGAGGAAGAGGGAGAGAGGATACAAAGAGGAGAGAGAGAGAGAGAAGGGAGGATGGTGAGGGACAAGAATGGTGGTAAAAATGTGAGAGTGGATGGGGAACTTAAAACCAGGAAGACTTGGGGTCAACTCTTTATGTTGACACAAACCAGCTGTATGATCTTTGACCAATCCACTAAACTATTTCAATGTCCTAGGCAACTCTCTAAGACTATATGTTGCAGAGGTGTTGACATGGATTGATAGAGGGGATTTTCACACCTGGTATTTCCTTATACAAATGAAATCACAAGGTTTCTCTCTCTCTCTCTCTCTCTCTCTCTCTCTCTGTATGTGTGTATTGTTGTGTGTATGGGATACCTTCGTTGAAAAGTCCATGATATGGTATGATTATATTTCCCACTTATCAAGTTGATTGGCTTTATGTGGAAATTCCTCAAAATTTGTGGAATAAAATGACCCCATAGTATAGTGGAGTAGTGAACTTGTCAAAGAAAAATTAACTTGGAGATGCAAGCACAGAATCTGAGTTTTAATCTGGTTTTGCTGCTTGCTACTTGTGTTATCTTAGGCAAGTGACAGCCTATTTGGATCTCAGTTTCTTCATTTAGAAAGAAAGGAGTTTGGGCTGATTGAACTTCAAGGTCCCTTCTAGAATTAATCATGAATCAAATAACATTATAGCCTCATACAACCCATTCCTGATTCTTCACTTTTGATAGGTGACATCTAAGTGAGCTTAGTAAAATTAATGTCATGGCAGTCTGAAAATCATAGTCATCAACCTACAAGTTAGAAGGACTTCATTTGATCCTGTGTCATTCTAAAGTAATGTTCATTTTTCTATAGTACTTTCCCATTCCTCAATAAAGTCCTTCTCTAATGCCATATCATGGTATATAGACCATCCATGTTTCCTGAAAACTTTGCCAAAAAAGTACAGATTCTGCAAAGTTCTGCTAAGATGGAAAGACTTTGAGTATTTCTATAACAATACATTGGTTACTGAGGAACAGACAAGCTAAGGACATCTTATCTCTCACTAGTAGGCTTACCATTAGGTAATGAATTCCCTAGTTGAAAAGATCCATAAATGCATACACACACACACACACACACACACACACACACACACACACACACACCACACGGCAAAATAATCCTCAGATCTGTGAACTTTCCTTCTATTTTCTCAGTAATGAATTGTGGAAATGATGAAGTGGTAGAAAGGCAAAGAGGATATAAAGAATTAAACAGCATTTGAACTATCTACAAATGTCAGTCTATGTACTCAACAGCTGGGTAATACAGTGGATAGAATGCTAGACCTGGAGTCAGGAAATGGAGCTTTCTAAGTCTAAATCTGGCATCAGTGTGACACTGAACATGTCATTTAACTCTTTCTCAACTGTAAAATGAGCTGGAGAAGGAAATGACAAACTACTCTGTATCTTTGTCAAGAAAACTCCAAATGGAGTCATGAAGAATCAGACTTAATTAAAAAAATGACTGAACAACAACAATATGATATATTATATGTATGTATATCTAACACACATATATATACATATGTATATTTTATATATATGTATATGTATATCTAACATATATACATATGTATATCTTATATGTGTATAAGATATACATATATAGTCAACAATATTGTTTCCAATGAAGAAATAGAAGAGAGTTGTAAACTACTCAGAAGCGTTATGTCCTCATACCATGAATACTTTCCAAAAAGTAGAATTGGAAGGTTCTGGATATGGCAAATATAGAACATAACAGAAAATGAAATTATTTTATAATAGACAGGAAATGACTAATACTCATGTAGAAATTATTTCAAAATTGGTCCTCTTGTTAGGCATATTGACTAGTTAGAATACAAAAATCACCTCATAAAACATCATATTAGGAAAAAATTTAAACATGAGATGGCACTAATCCAATTATTACAATTCAAATCTACCCTATTTACTTTATACATATTATAGATTCTGTCTAGAAACTCAGAAATCTGTAAAAGTAAAGTATAATATTTAGTAGTATTTAGTAAAGATATTGGTTCTGATCATCATTTCTTAGAGAAACTTACCTGTTTACAAAAAAAAGACTCACAACAGTGAGAAACTCTAAAAAACCCATAAATTAATCAGCTAATAAACATTTGATTTCTTTGCCAAGTACCAATACGATAGGCAAAGGGTAATATATATCTAAAGTACAAGGTCTTTTCCAAAACATTATGTATGACAGAAGATGAAAAGCCAGTACCATCTCATAAAACAGTCCAAAGCAATAAAGGAGGGAAAATTTGTTATCAGAGCCAATTAAGGCAGATTTCCTTAAGAACATTGCCAGTTGAATCTGGAAGGAGGACAATGAATTAATGTCATTGATTGGCATTTCTATGGGTGATATCATTGATATTTTTGTAACATTTTCACTCTATGATTTTAATATCCAATATTAAGATGTGGAAATTGTACTTAGTTCCATATCTATAGATAAAAACCTATTTTCATAAGAACACAATTTTATAAACACATAGAGACCAATTTTCAAAATATCTTTGAATATATTTCAAATGAATGGAAAATCTACTACAAACAAGATGGAAAAAACATTCATTCAACTCATGTAAACTTTCTCAAAATCTTTATGAGAATGTTAGTTCACATATATTAAGTATCCTTATTGAACATTTGAGAAGAGAATAGGAAGGTTGAGTGCTATATATGATATACACGATGTTCATTTTTACTAGATTACAAAAAGTACTTAAATCAAAAGTATAAGATGTAGAATTAGAAGTTCTCCTGTAACAAGGTATCTTTCAGGCACATGATAAAAACATACAAGATTCCATGATAGATACACCCATATAGAACTTCCTTTAGCAGTACAGAGTATCAGTTGGCACAAGAAAAAGACAGATTTACCAAAGGTAGCTACCAAGATGACACAGACAGTCCAAATGGACTTCTCTAGATGCTTGTTTGTGGATGACACTATGTAGATTTCTATTGGACTCTAGAACACTATAGGATTACCCCATTAGGGTCTCAGAAGAAATCAATGTACCAGTCTATGTAGAAAAAAAACCTAATGATTTATTGTTGGATAGTCAGACCATTGAGATAGCTTATCAGTAGAAATATTTTGGATTAGCAATGAAGATGGACAATGACTCCAGAATTCAAAGGGGGATCTGGGCATGTGGAATTACATTTACAGAATTTCATGGTGCCTTCAGTAATTTTGTGCTGCTCTATGCCTCTTGTTTTGGTCCAGGCATGACTTGGCAAATCTAATGATTCAGACTCAGGACTGGAACAAAATGAGACGTATACCACCTAGCATTTAACAGCAAATTTACAATGTTACAAATTAAACAGCATCATAGAAAAGGTATTCAGCAAGGATCCAATACTAGTTTAACAAGCTGCAGCTCCCTTTGTTTCCATATAGAAAAGTTCTGATTAGAAGTATGTCTTGACTTGTATAACACTGAAATATCCATTAAGACTGAGAAATCCCATCTCCTCATGGGCTGGGCTTTTTATGATATAGATATATAGGAAGTATGCTCAAGTCCTGTTTCCCTGACCCAATCAAAATTTGAAAATGGTTTTCTTGCCTTTTAGAGAAAAACTAGTTCTGTATTTATGTCAAGAATCTAGTATATTTTGTTCTACCATACTATTGAAATCTAGCTTTTTAATACCAATATTCTAGCAGTGATTCTATATGTCAGGGATTTAAGGAATATCATAATCTCAGAAGAATCACTATTACAGGTACAATGAAGGACATTACCAATCAAATGGCAAGAAAAACTGGTCATCAAGGTCATAAATATCTAGAAAAGGAGATGAATTACTTATATAGTGAGACTGAGGAAGTGAAGATGAACAATTCAACTGTTGTATTGGCATTCTCCAATTATGAAAAGAAACATAAGGCTTATTCATATTGGGTAATATACTTTGTGAAGACTTTATGGAAAGACATGGACAAGAGTCATACAGGAGCACAATGCATGGATGAATTGCAGATTGCATCCATGGAGGAAATACACTGATGAGATTTCTTATTCCTCAAAGTTACATTTAAGTTCTACAAAGCATTTCCCTCAAAACAATCTTATAGAATATGTAACTCAAGTATTATTAGAAGGTAAAAATGCTTTGCTTATGTTCACATAGCTAGTATTTATGGGAATCAGCATTTGAACTCAGGTGTCCTA
Source organism: Myrmecobius fasciatus (assembly GCA_023553655.1). Taxonomy (NCBI): domain Eukaryota; kingdom Metazoa; phylum Chordata; class Mammalia; order Dasyuromorphia; family Myrmecobiidae; genus Myrmecobius; species Myrmecobius fasciatus. Next base: position 150,891 of record JAJPUD010001102.1, read on the forward strand.
ATCCCAATCTGGTGAGTTTTCTAATATGTTAGGTTGCTGAATATTGAAAGAATATTTCAGACCTTGTTCTTGTAGAGTGTGTGGTCCTTGAATGTAGGAGTTGTTTCATTTATTATATTTGTATCCTTAGGACCTAGTATAATCTAGTAAAATTTTTGTACATAATCAATGGTTAATAGATGCTTATTGATTGAGTGTTTTCAGAACTTTAGAGAGAACTTAAAAGGTGTTACTGAGCCATGCCTTGGAAAATGTGGCATTTTAGAATTTGAATCAGGGATTTCTAGATTTGAAAGTTGGGGGTGGGAAGAAAGTAATGAAATTTTGACGGGACAAAATTGCCAAATTTTCATGAAAGCCATAATACTTGGTTCTGCTGACAGTGAAGAATTTTCGTAATCAATATTGCTAAAGTGTCAGCACAGCTAATGCTATTTAGAAAAGAGAAATCCTAACCCTGTCCTAGGGGTGCCAGTCTCAATGAAAGCCAATTCATCAGAGACAGGTATGGAGAGGAGCAAACTGGTATTCAATAAGCTTGTGGGAAAAATTGCTATTTGTTTTCAAAATGGATAAAATGGGTAGCAGAATCATTATTAATATCTGGGAGGCAGATTTTCCTCAGAGATCAGAATTTTCTTTTTCCTGTGTTACATTGCTATTACTTTTTTCTCCGAGCAGTTTTCATCCTCAATAACAAATGAAATGAAATTGCAGGCTCTTTACAAAGTCTTAAGAAGTATGAGGAAATGTGTTTCTTATCTTGCTATTTTGCAGCTTGCTTATTTTCAGCCCCAAATACTTCTGGTTTTAGCTTTAGCATTCAAATTTCCTTATGAAGCAAACTAATAATGGCTGTAATGATAAGACCTTAATCAAATTAATAACCATTTTTTTCAAAGTTGTTCTCCTGCCTACATTAGGGTCATATCCCACTGTTTGGTTGCACAAGTAGTTTTTGATATATTTTAATATCCACAGTTAACTCTAAAACCACATTCTTTCCCTTATATCAAATTTAATTCAATTCTGCAAGCATTTAAATACTTAGTATGGATCAGAGACTTTTCCAGATATTAAGGATAGGAAAGAAAAAGAAAAAGAAATAGTCCTTGCCCTCCTGGAGCTTATCTTTTACTAAGTGGAGAAATCATATGCACAAGTAAACATGTTAAATATAAACAAAGAAAATATAATTTTCAGTAAAACTGGATGAGATCTCCAATTGAGGATCAATAAGGGCATCATATAGGAAGTGATTCCTGAGCATTGAGGGGACTTAGGTATTCCATATTCTTCATCTCTTTCAAACTTCAGGTGAAGATCAACTTCTATTTAGTTCAATTCAGGAAAGATTTCTGATATTCTTTCTATGTGTCAGGCATGGTATTAAGTGAGAGGAATATAAATTGAAAAAAAAAACAAACCTCTCCTCAAGGAGCTTACAGTCTCATGGGGGAAGACAATACACAAAAGGAAGCTGGAGATACCAAGTGGGACCAAGGCATTTTGTTTCATCAAGTTCAAACAAACCAGAGCTATAGATGGAATAATGCTCTCTTCCTTGTGGTTAACCATAAAGTAGGCACTTAATGCTTCTTGATTGAAAGTATAGAAAAAAGGGAGAACATTTTAAGCATGATAGGTAACCTGTGTAAAAGCATAGAGTTGCAGGATGGAAAGCACATTGTCAGAAAAAAAATTAGGGGAAAAGACAGAATTAGTAAATATACTCTGGACAGATCCTATCAGACTCATATTGATTTTTGTAGAGAACTGGATCATCCAAATATTTGCAAATTCATTAGAGGCTGCATTGAAGATCCTAACATTGCTATTGTGACTGAGTACTGTCCAAAGGGAAGTTTGAATGATGTTCTGCTCACTGAGGACATTCTCATCAACTGGGGTTTCAGGTACAAGATGAATGTTGGAACGATTAGAGATGTGACAATTAGGTTGGTCACTGAGTTATGATATCCTATGACTATGTTTCATTATTGTTAATGTCCATAATTAATTGCTTGTTATCTGCTGCTGTCCCCAAGGAGTTATATTAGAAGCAGCTGTAAGCCAGGTTGCTAGGCAACATTTTCCTTTTCTTGCCCCCCCCCCCCCAAACCTCTTCAGTTTCCAGAGTGAGTGCATCAGGGTCCATTTAATTCGCATGGGAGATTAAATTGAGTAGGATTTGGCAAAATGTTCACACAAACTGTTATTCCTCTCCAGTTCTTCCTCTATTTGTCCAAGTTATTTGCTCTGCTCATCTCCTTGTTAGACTTAAATTATACTATTGAGAGTACTATTTAGTACTCTTTAGTACTAGTAGTAAATATTATTTAGTATACTATTTAGAATACTATTCAGAATTATACTGAAATAATAATAATTTTTTTTATTAAAAGCTTTTGATTTACAAAACATATGAGTGACTTTTCTACATTGACCTTTGCAAAAACTTTTTTTCCCAAGCTTTTCCCCTCCTTCCCCCCATCCCCCACCCCTAGATGACTGGTAATCTAATACATGCTAAATATGATAAATTATATGACAAATCCAATACATGTATACATATCTATACAGTTATCTTACTGAACAAGAAACATCAGATCTAGAAAGAGAAGAAGAAAAAAAACAACCTAAGAAGGAAAACAAAATGCATGGAAATATTCACAGAAAGTGTTAAAATGCTGTGTTGTGGTCCGTACTTAGTTCCCATAGGCCTCTCTCTGGATGTATATGACTATCTTCATCGCTGAACAATAGGAACTGGTTTGAATCACATCATTGTTGAAGAGAACCATGTCCATCAGAATTGATCAT